>CM035102.1:19795432-20395432 GCA_020205505.1 Panax japonicus | reverse complement strand
GGGCTTGAGCATCACTTTCTGTCCACCAGCACCGGGGCGCTATTTCCTTTGCTAATCCCAGCGCCAGGGCACTGGGGCAGAGTTTCAGCTGACTAGACAAGGCGCGTGTTTGACTGGCATTGACTTTTTGTTTGACCTCTTATTTGGAGATGGTTTGAAGCATGTTTGGATTGGGATTGCTAGAGTGGACAATAAGAGTATAAATTGGTTATTTGCATTGAATTGGGAGACTAAGATTCTACACATTTGGGAGATTAATCAAGGAGCAAGAGAAGATTTTAAGGATTGGGAGTTCTTCTTCTTCTTTATTCTTTTAATTTGTGTAATTAATTAAGGATGATTTATCAATTATTTTTGGTTTTTATTTTTGTTATGAACTAATTTCTTTTATTAAGATTCCAATTGAACCTTTTATGGTTATGAATTGATTATTTAATTTATTCCAATTATTTATATTGAAGTGAATTGTTCATCTTGCTTTGTGCTGATTGTTTAATTATCTGGCCAATAATTACCTTGTTACTCTAGAAGGAATTGAGAAAGGAATTCTAGGGTTAGAACTGGGCATGATGACAGGTGACTTAGTTATTTGCACAATGAATAATTATGTTTGTGAATAGAATGAGAATATCTATTTACCGGATGTAACACATAAGGAATTGGGATTGTAACGAGTTTAATTCAATTGTTTTGCATAGAGATATAGCAAAATTAATCTGGGTTAAATAGAAAGCAAACGATCACTTGAGAAAGGGCTTTTGCCATTTGAGAATTCATGTTAACAATTCAGTAGACATAGTAATTGGGATAATTAAATAATTGATTTAAAAATCATAATTGGGGATATTGGAGTCTTAATTGTTATTTATCTGTATTCAATTAATTCTTAGTTTGTTTCCTTGTTTTCTTTTAGAATAATTTCTTGCTTTATTAAAATTAGTTTCTTAGTTCTTAAAATCACAATTATTGGTTGTTTAAATAAAATTGAATTGATATAGTACTAGTAGTTGGAGTTTATTAATTAGAATTCTTTGTGGGATCGACACTCTATTTTATCACTATATTACTTGTTGATCGTGTATACTTGCACGTTTGCTTTGATTGTGAAATCAACCAACAAGTTTTTGGCGCCGTTGCCGAGGAATTCTTTGTTAATATTAATTCAATATTAGTTATAATCAATTAGGTCTTAATTTAAAGATTATTTATTTTTCTTCTTGTCTTTGCAGGAATTCTTTGCGGGTGTATGCACACTATATCAAGGGTGAGAAAGGAACTTTTTCCTTATACAGACGAGATTGAAAGGATGTTCCGAAAAGTGCAATCGACTAGTGCTGTATCACCCGAGGAAGAAAAACTTGCAGAACAAGAAATTCCAGTGAACATGGCGGGGAACGATCAGAAATCACTTCAGGAATATGCCATGCCGAATGTCACGGATATACTGTCAAGTATTAGGATGCCGGCAATCAACGCTAACAATTTTGAGATTAAACCATCAACAATTCAAATGCTTCAAAATCCATGTCAGTTTGGGGGGATTTCATTAGATGATCCGAATGACCATATCTTAAGTTTCTTGGAAGTTTGTAATACCTTCAAATTCAATAATATATCAAAAGATGCTACAAGTTTGAGGATGTTCCCGTTTACCTTGAAAGACAAAGCGCGAAGTTGGCTACACTCTCAGCCTCCTGGTTCAATCACCACCTGGGATGACTTAGCTCAAAAATTTCTAGCTAAGTTTTTCCCACCAGCGAAGTCGGCAAAACTACGGAACGATATTCATACATTTCCACAATTTGATTCAGAATCGTTGTATGAGGCATGGGAAAGGTTTAAGGATATGCTTCGTAAGTGTCCTCACCATGGAATTCCGCAGTGGATGCAGTTAGGGATATTTTGTGATGGCTTGGAAGCTTCCACGAGGGCTAGTATAGATGCAGCAACAGGAGGAGCAATCATGTTGAAAAGTTTTGACGAGGCATATCAGTTGTTAGAGACAATGGCCACCAACAACTATTAGTGGCCCATGACAAGGTCTAATCCTCCGAAAACTGTATGGAAATATGACGTAGACGCGATGACAGCATTATAAGCTCAGGTGGCCGCAATGTCTAAGCAAATGGAATTATGGCGTCATCCATCCACACAGCAGGTAGCGATGGTTTGTAAAATTTGTGCTGGGGGCCATACTACGGATCAATGTACCATAAATGATAAATCAGCACAGTTTGTAGGGAGCTACAGTCGGTCTACCCAGCCTTATCAGAATCAAAATGTATATAATCCAGGTTGGAAGAATCATCCAGGGTTTTCATGGAATAACAACCAAGCTGTAGCTCAAGCGCCGAGACAACAAAATAATTCCGGGTTTCAAAATTAGACACAACAACTAGAGTGGAAAGCAAGTTGAGAAGAAGCCTTGGATAGATTTATTACAGCTTCTAAAAAGAAACACGAGGAACATGAAAGGAAACAAAATAAAACAGATCTGAATATACAAAGCATAAATGCGTCGATCAAGAATCTAGAAAATCAAATGGGACAGATAGCGCATGCATTTAATAATCGACCACTTGGAACACTTCCGAGCAACATAGAGAAAAACCCAGGCAGAGATGAACATTGTAAGGCGGTAACTCTACGAAGTGGAAAAGAATTACAAGAATCAGTCATGGATAGGGAAAAGAAGGAGAAGGCATCAATTGAAACAGAGGAAGTGGTGGATACCGAAAAGCGTCAAGATGAGACCTTACAGCAGAAAAATTTGGAATCAACCAGTACAACGCCTTCCATACCGTATCCGCAGAGATTCCGAAAAGCTAAGTTTGATAAGCAGTTTTCACGATTTTTGGATATTTTCAAAAAGCTGCATATCAACGTCCCCTTTGCCGAAGCCTTGGAATAAATGTCGAGTTACGCTAAGTTTATGAAGGAGGTTTTGTCGAAGAAGAGGAAATTGGGTAAAATTTGAGACAGTAGCATTGACTGAAGAATGCAGCGTTATCATTCAGAATAAGTTACCACCAAAGCTCAAAGATCCAGGTAGCTTTAATATACCGTGTGAGATTGGAAATCAGTTTTTGGGTCGAGCATTATGTGATTTGGGGGCCAGTATAAATCTGATGCCATTATCAGTCTACAGCCAGTTCGGACTTCAGGCTCCACGCCCAATGAATATCAGTTTGCAGTTAGCGGATAGATCGTGTAAAGTCCCCGAACCCGGATACTTAAAACTTGAACTCGGTACTTCACGATATCATTTCTATGAGCGAAATTCTACCAATAATAATAAAAATATATAAACGATCATTTTACAATACTTATTCATCAGAGTTCATCACCCAAGTACGTAACCTTTAGTCATTCATTACATGATATTAGATATTTAAATATCATAGTCTTCATAATCTAAAACTATTACAAACAGTACCACAAATCTTATTTGGTTAGCTTTCCCTTTCCCTTGTGTCGGCATGAGCCTTCTGGTTCTTCACACTTAGCTAAAAAACATTTAAATTAAGCAAGGATGAGCATTTGAGTGCCCAGCAAGTATTATATATATATATATATATATATAAGCTGAAAGAATTTAAATGTATTCTTTATAATACCCTTCTACAACCAATCAATAGTTGTGAAGTCATCTATACCAATAATAATATCATAACAACCCTTTTTCAAAATTTTGAAACTATGTATTGACTATACATGGGTTTCTGTGACATATTATGAACATTGTTTTCATTTTCGAAAAGGTTTGAACAGAAATTCATCTATAAACTGTCATGACTTACAGGCACGGAGGGTGATCAGTCCCATTGTACCCTGAATTGATCAATACTACATGTACAAGAACGAAGTTATCGTTCACTCTATCCGCCTTGGGCGCATAAAATTTTTCCCATTATCGGGATGTTCATACCTGTCGGGTTTTCGTAACAAAGGTCTTATCTTATTCAACAATAATATAATTCAACATATATGTATATCAAAGGTGTATCAACATGTGATTAAATATAATGATTATCCAAGTGGGGACACTTGTATAATCATTTCTAGAAATTAACGAACAGAATATATAACTAAATTATCATATACTAACATGTTGATAATCAATGGGTTTATATAATATAGGTTTAACAATCTATATATTAATAATAATAATTATTCTGAACTTCTTACTTCTGTCCAGTGCATAAAGAAAATGCAAAGTTAGGATACTTGCCTGATGCGCTGCTTACTATTCTCAACTTATTTCTACCCTTTTCTATCACAACCTATCATTAATCAGATCATTTTACTGATTAGTACAACATATCGTATACATAACACTGCCTATTGCAGTCAGCACATTCCCTATTCACATTATTACACATGTTCAACAGTCATTGACTCACAAGCAAACATCAACACATTCCTAATCACATTGTCAGACAACCTTAATAACCATTGAATCGCAATTAAACAGTTAACTAATCACATTATCTAAGTCCAGATCAATTTCTGAAACATGTCGGTCTACCGACATCTTTATCGAGTAATTATCGAGTCTAAGACTCTAAACAGTTGTATAATATTCATTTAGACTAATTAAATAACAGTCATATGACCTTATAATAATTATAAAATAATTATTACCACTTATCATAATTTTTGAAATATCAGAATCATTATTAAATGATTTAAATATTAAACAATTCTATTATCATTAATATTTAATTAATATTAAACTATTAATGAAACCATTGCCAAAATATTAAAGTTGTGTATAATAACTCAAGATATTTTTAAAGTATTTATAATACCCTTAAATGATTTTTAAAACATTTAAAATCATTATTAAATAATTACCATTAATATTTAAATATTAATGAACTATTTATCCAAATATTAAAAGTCAATAATTATAACTTAAAATATTTTTAAATCATTAATATCCTTTTTAAATGATTTTTTAAATAATTAAAACCATTTTTAAACTATTTATTTAATATAATTATTAAATAAATTTAATATCACTAATATATTATTAATATTAAATTATTAATTAAATTATCCTTTAAATATTAAAAGTTATAGTTTATAACTTTAAATATCTTTAAACACTTTATTTTCATTTAAAATGATTTTTATAATATTAAAATCATTTTTAAACTAAATTATTTAATATATTTATTAAATAACTTTAATATCATTAATAATAATTAATTAATGAAATTTACCTTTAAATATTAAAAGTTATATTTTATAACTTAAAATATTTTTAAATACCTTATTATTATTTAAAATGATTTCTAATATAATAAAATCATTTTTTTACTTCATTTATTTAATTTTTTTATTAAATAACTTAATTATCATTAATATTAATTTATTAATGAAAATTATCAAATAATATTAAAAGTTATTAAAAATAACTTGAAATATTTTCTTATATCATAATATAATTTTAAATGATTTTTCATGAATTAAAATCATTTTTAAATAATTTATTTAATATTATACTTAAATAAATTAATTACTTTTATTATTCCAAAAATATTAAATATTTTTGAAATATATTTAGAATAATTAAAAACTAATTTTTAGAATTTAAAATAATTTTTAATAATTTATTTTGTATTTTTAATAATTAAAACCTATTTTTTTCTATTTTTTTATTAATTTTTGGAAATTATATAAATATCTGTCGCTAAAGACCACCTATAGCGACAGAACCGTCACTATAGGTGTTCTTCATGTTCTTCATACAACCCAGATCTTCATACACAGTTACCGAGTGGCCTCCTTTGACCACAATTATCTAACAGATTATAAAGCTTCTGGATCATGTTAGACATTCATCATGTAGTATTGATGTAATACTACATGATACAACTTTTATCTAGGTCATAACATCAATACAATGCAAGATCTAAGCTAGCCAAATGTCTGACAACGCTGTTCTTCATTTTCTGGGTTTTCCAGAAAATGAAGAACAGACGCGGGAGCTAGTTTTTAGCTTTAAATTATAACATCCTGGACTTGTTTTGTGTAATCTATTGATCCAATCTTGTAGACCACATGACAGAGTATAACGACATAAAATCAGAACATCATATCAACACCGAATCAAAGAGATTATGGCCAGTCAAACAATGGGTCAGTAAACGGGTCTTGAAGATCTGGGTTTTCCCAGAATCTTCATCAGGTCATACGGTCAACGGTCGTTTGACCATTATTATCTACGAATCAGTTAAGGATCTGAGTAATATGACAGCATATACGTGTAGTCCATATGTCCAGCTATAACATCAAACTAACATCATGTCATAAACCACTACCAGTATCAAGATCAAGAGCTTCAAAAAGTTGTCAGACAACATAGACATTTCTGGAAATTTTCTGGGCTGCCCAAAAAGTAATTTTTTTGTGATCGGTCAACTAGGTTTGACCGTTCATAACTTCATATCCACAACAGATCTGACTTTAATTCTTGTACTAGATGAAAGATCTCATACAAGACTACAAAATTAAATACTTAAACAACAAAAATAATAAACACACAACAATCTACAGCCTCTGACATTCGATGTCAGAGAACAAAAAAATAATTTTCCAGATTCGACAAATCTTCAAATCCGAGCCTCTAGATGTTATGGATCTAACATCTAGCAACCCAGATCATCTCTAGACAACATAAACAATATATTCTAACACTTAAACACAACATCTAACAACAAATTTTGGACATAAATTCAAGGTAGGGTTTTATACCTTCTTAATCGATTTTGATTTCTATGCTTCTGATTCGTTAGGGATGGACGTGGGGCTTGTTTATGTGACTGAATTGCTAGATAATTTCAGAGGTTTGGGACTTGAAAGAGTTTAGTAAGTTTTTGTGCAAAATATAGTGAACAAAAGGATTTTTTCTCTCTCTCTCTCTCAATCTATATATAGGCCATCATGGTGCATGAATGAGCTGAGTTGTTGCTTGTTGCTGTCAAATAAAGAGCATGTGGAGTTGTTGGTTTGGTGAACCACCTCCCCTAATGTCAAAACCTATAAGCTAGCCTCTTTAATGCTAAAATGGGTATTTTGGTCTTTCAATTTTTCTAATTAATGGCAAAATTGTAATCATGCAAACCCTTAGGATTTAACCCTTAGGGTTTAACCCTAAGGTTTAGCACAAATTATAGGATTTTTCAACTAGGGTTTGCACAAAAATTAAATAAAATAAAATAAAATAACTAAATTTTAGTTTCTAAAATTTTGAAAATAATTACTTTGTTAATTAAAGTAAGTTTGTAATTATCTAACAAATGGACATTAGGGTTTATTAATCACAATCATAATTAACTTTGCTAATAAAGCAATTAGGGTTTATTCTTTCGGTAATTAGGGTTACCAAATTACTATTAGGGTTCTAGTTTAGTAATTAGGGTTTCTAAATTTAATAATTGTAATCATAATACTTGCTAATTAATCACATTATCGATACTCACCAACAATCTCAAACTCTAATTTCAAATTAGGATTACTAATTATAGCAATTAGGGTTTCCAGAATTTTAATTAGGGTTTACCTAATTAATACATTTAATACACGACATAATTTATCTAACACACTTAAAACAATCTTGCACTCTAATTTGGATCTCAAATTAGGGTTTAATATTATTCTAGGGTTTGGTCAAAATACACCGTAATTGACCAACCATTATCAATACGGACATACCGTACACATTCATAGCACTGAAAAATAAAAATATAATTAATATTATATTATTATTCTAATACCTTGACAATAATCCAAAATTAGGGTTTGGATTCCATATCTGATTATTCTTTCATATTTAACCTTAACAATTAGGGTAAAATATTTAACTTAATAATCTGTACAAAAATTCATATAATAAAATATATATTATATTTATTCTAAAAAAAATCACTTCATATATTATTTAAATAATATATGATTATATATTTATGGAAAATAATTAATAAAAACATTTCTATCTTAGAATTAATTATTATAAAAATATACTTTATAATAATCAATAATTCTAAAATAAATTTACTTGTTAATATTCATGTAATAAATATATTTTTATTTACCACATAAATACATATACACACAATCTTGTACAAATACTCATAAATAAAAAAAATTTATACGCAAAATTTTAGATTTATTTATATAGAAAATATCGGGTTGTCACAGATCGGTTACATATCCACGAGGTATTGTTGAAGATGTGTTAGTAAAAGTTAATAAATTCATCTTTCCGGCGGATTTCTTTATCTTGGATTGTGAAGTGGACAGTGAAATCCCAATCATTCCTGGGCGACCATTTTTGGCAACAGGCAGAACATTGATCGATGTTCAAAAAGGTGAATTGATAATGAAAGTTAAAGATCAATAGGTCACCTTTAATGTTTTCAAGTCAATGTCTTACCCAAAAGAAAAAGGTGAATGTATGCGGGTTGATATCATAGATGAATTGGTGAATCATAAATTTAGCGCAAATTATTCGGAGGACCCACTTAAATCCATTTTGCTCGGGACAGAAGAATGTGGTACTGCAGAGGATATTGAATATGTCAAATGGCTAGACACACCATCAGTCTTTCGGAAAAGCACTCAATCTTTCGACACCATAAAGAGGCCCGAAGTAGAAGGTAAAAAGTTTAAACCCTTAATAGAAGAGCCACCGGTACTGGAATTAAAGCCACTACCATCTCATCTGCAGTATACTTATTTGGGAAAAGACGATACCCTACTAGTTATTGTTTCGACAGATTTGACTGATACGCAAAAGGAGAAACTGTTATGGGTCTTGCGAAAATTCAAAATAGCAATGGAGTGGACTATAGCGGACATTCGAGGTATTAGCCCATTATTCTGTATGTACAAAATCTTAATGGAAGAGGGGGCAAAACCAACCCTCGAGATACAAAGAAGGCTAAACCCTATCATGAAGGAGGTGGTGAAAAAGGAGAATATAAAGTGGTTAGATGCTGGCATTATTTACCCGATCTCAGATAGTTCATGGGTGAGTCCTGTACAATGCGTACCAAAGAAAGGGGATATGACAGTGGTGAAGAATGAAGATAATGAGCTCATCCCTACTCGAACAGTTACAGGATTGAGAGTATGCATGGATTACCGCAAGCTAAATAAAGTCATACGCAAGGATCACTTCCCCTTGCCATTCATTGATTAGATGCTGGATAGGCTAGAGAGACATCAGTTCTATTGTCTCTTGGATGGATATTCTAGGTATAATCAAATTGCCATAGCACCGGAGGATCAAGAGAAAATGACATTCACATGCCCATACGGTACATTTGCATTTCGACGTATGTCCTTTGGCTTATGCAATGCACCGGCAACCATTCAACGGTGAATGATGGCGACCTTTT
The DNA here is from genome assembly GCA_020205505.1 of Panax japonicus. Lineage (NCBI taxonomy): Eukaryota > Viridiplantae > Streptophyta > Magnoliopsida > Apiales > Araliaceae > Panax > Panax japonicus. The sequence continues at coordinate 20,386,022 of CM035102.1, read as the reverse complement.
TCGATATGGTCGAGAAACATTTGGAGGTATTTATGGACAATATTTCTGTATTCGGTGATAGCTTGGATCTTTTCTTGAAAAATCTTATTTTAGTGTTGAAATGATGCGTGGAAACTAATATTGTTCTTAATTGGGATAAATGTCACTTTATGGTGAAAGAAGGGATTATTCTAGGGCATAAGGTTTCTGCAGCAGGGTTAGAGGTGGATAAAGCAAAGATTGAGACTATTGAAAAATTACCTCCTCCATCATCTATGAAGGGAATCCGGAGCTTCTTGGGACATGCGGGTTTCTATAGACGCTTCATTAAAGATTTCTCACAAATTTCAAAACCTTTATGTTCCCTGTTGGAGAAAGACGCGCCTTTCAAAATGGATCAGTCATGTATCGAGGTATTCGAGGTTTTAAAGAAGAAGTTGGTTTCTGCTCCGATCATTGTGGCGCCCGATTGGTTTATACCATTTGAATTGATGTGTGACGCCATTAACTATGAAGTGGGAGCCATACTGGGACAACGCCACGACAAGATCTTTCACACAATCTATTACTCAAGCAAGACGTTGACAGATACTCAATTGAACTACCCAACCACCTAAAAAGAACTACTTGAAGTTGTGTTTGCCTTAGACAAATTCAGAGCATATCTCATTGGGACCAAGGTAATTGTCTACACGGATCATTCTACCATCAAATATCTGATTGAGAAGAAGGATGCCAAACTGAGGTTAATACGGTGGGTATTACTACTGCAAGAGTTTGATTTAGAAATCCGGGATAGAAAGGGCACCGAAAATCAGGTAGCATATCATCTTTCTCTGTTAGAGAATGCAAAGGTACAAAAGAAAGACAACGCAATGATTAATGAGAAATTTCTGGACGAACAACTTCTTCGAGTAACCACAACACTGCCTTGGTATGCTGATTATGCGAACTACGTGGTTGCTAAGGTATTACCACCGGATTTGAACTTATAACAAAGAAAGAAATTCCTCCACGATGTGAAGCAGTACTATTGGGATGAACCATTCCTGTTTAAGGTGTGCGCGGATCAAATGATTAGACGTTGTGTGCCACATGAAGAGATGGACAGCATATTGGGTCATTGCCACTGATTAGATTATGGAGTCCATTATTCCGGTGATCGAACTGCGACAAAGGTGTTACAATCAGGATTTTACTGGCCTTCTCTATTCAAAGATGCTTACCTCTTTGTGCTAAAGTGTGATCAATTCCAACGCGTGGGTAATATCTCCAAGCGAAATGAAATGCCACTTAACTCTATTTTGGAGGTAGAACTGTTCGACGTATGGGGAATTGATTTTATGGGCCCCTTCCCATCATCTTTTAATAATCAATATATTCTATTGGCGGTTGATTATTGTTCCAAATGGGTAGAAGCCGCAACTTTACCCACAAATGATGCCAACGTCGTCCTTCGATTCTTAAAGAAAAATATCTTCACACGATTTGGGACACCGCGAGCAATAATAAGTGATGAGGGGACTCACTTTTGCAATAAACAATTCACAAAGCTACTCACAAAGTATGGGGTACGCCATAAAATTGTAGCTGCGTATCATCCCCAAACCAATGGTCAACCTGAGGTCTTGAATAGGGAGGTAAAGCAAATTCTAGAAAAGGTGGTTAATCCGTCATGAAAAGATTGGTCTTTACGTCTTGACGATGCTCTATGGGCATATCGAACATCATATAAGAATCCGACCGGAATGTCACCTTATCGAATGTTTTACGAAAAGGCATGTCACCTCCCAGTCGAGCGAGAACATAGTGCACACTGGGCCATTCGGAAGCTCAATTTTTATTTACAAGCAGCGGGTGAGAAAAGGTTACTGCAATTAAACGAGATGGATGAATTTTGATTCAATGCCTATGAAAATGAAAAACTCTACAAGGAGAAAGTCAAAGCTTGGCATGATAAGAAAATTCTTGATAGAACGTTTGAATCGGGCCAACAAGTCTTGCTTTTCAACTTAAAATTGCGTTTATTTCCTGGGAAACTAAAATCTCGTTGGTCAAGACCTTTTAAAGTTGTGAATGTTACACCCCATGGTAACATCGAGATCGAAAACCAAATTCAAATTGCACATTCAAGTTTAACGGTCAAAGACTCAAACATTACTAGAGTGGACCCATCGAACGTCAGACTACAGTTATGAATCTTTTTGACCCAATAACCGAGTGACCACGACAGCAAAGTCGGGCTGACGACTATAAACCAAGCGCTTCAGGGAGGCAACCCCGAGAGTTTTAGTTTATTTCAAATTATTTTAGTCCATTTAGTTACACTTCATTTATTTCATCTTTAATTTCATGATAGATTTATGCTCTTCATTGACCTCACATGTGCAACTTTTGTTCACAGGAAATTGGCATGGAAAAGGGCAACTGAGAAAGACCAAGAGCACCCCGGTACTTGAATTGCATGTATATAAAGCGCCCCGGCGCTAGGGGTCAATGCCAGATTCTGCTTGATAGCGCCCCGGCGCTGGAGAGGAACACAACCTACTACAGTACAGCGCTCTGGTGCTCTATTCTTATACATAATCAGCGCCCCGGCGCTGCACATTGTCACCAGGCCCTGAAGGCCAGTGCCCCAGCGCTTGTTCTAGGCCAAATCCCATCGCCCCGGCGCTGAGGAGGCGTTTGAGAATCTTATTTGGTTCCAACTGCTCGGTTTTTTCTTTCCATGCACTCGACTTTCCACACATGTTTTAAACTTCATAGCTGTTAACCGATCTAAACGTGTTTTTTTAACTCCCCATTCAAAACGTAACTCTTCATATCAAATTGGTAGTCCTTTCACAAATCCATTTTCATCTATTCTCTCTATTGCAAAGGTACGTATGTAAGAACATTCAACAAATGTTTGCGTTCGATTGATCCAAGTAAGATTGATTTTTACTTTACACATATTAAGTGCACACTTTCATCTTCTTTGATTTTTGATTCTCTTATGTTGCCTGCATAAGATAAATGATTGTTTGTGCACCACGTTTGGTTGTGACAGCATGCATATTGGATAATTGACTTCTCGGGATGTATTTTGATAAAAAAAAAACTAGGGTGATTAAAAGTAATTTATGGGTTGCACATTTTGTGTTCAATAAATTGCCTGACTCAATGCCAAGGGTTCAATGTGCACACATCTCCCTTTCTCCACAATGTATTGACTTGTCATCCTGCCACCACAATAGTATATGCTTATTGTCACACCTATTTATCACTATTGTAGGTGAGTGGTGCATCGTATTGTTGCATACATGGATAATTTTTTTTATACATGCCAACACTCTTGGGAATATTGTGTATGTCTTTTGCCAATTAAAGAAGTCAACGAAAACATGAATCTTATCGGCGAAATTGTGCATGTGCATGCTATTTTGTGTCAAGCATTACCCCCAACAATATATTCAGTTTAGAAATATATTTCAAGGTTTGGGGGAATTATCATGAAAGATGATGTCCTAACTAGAATTCTGTCCAATACTAATACATGTGTATCTCTTTACGTGCAAAATTTTAGACATGGCTTCCAAACGTCAGCGTGGCGAAGGTTCCGTTATCGCTTCAATTTCACTTCCAAAATTCGACAGCCACCGTTTTGTCAGTGCCACGGCTCAAGAACTCTACAACCACATGGCTACTCGCTCATAAGTTCCAAAACGTGGTTTGAGACCCAATCAATCCAAAGATGGGGACATTGCAGTCATGATAGCCGAGCGGAACTGGTTCACACTCACCGAGCAGCACGATCTAGTAGTGATTGCCGTTGTAAAAGAATTATATGCCAACGTGCCCGAGCATGATCATTATGGGGTATTTGTATAGGGCAAAACAGTGGAAATTGGCGAAGAGGATTTCAACGGGTGCTATCAACTGCCATTAGAAGGATTGAACGATGAGTACGTACGGCTTGTGAGCGATGGGCTGGTTTATGAGAAGATTATTCGTGAACTTTATCAGTCGGGAACCACATGGACAGTACATAAACGCGGACGTATGACCTTTCCACTCTCTAATCTCAGCTTATATGGGAAGGCATGGTACGCATTCATTTACTAATGCTATGCACGCATATGAGCCATGTCACCGGGGAGCGAGCAGTGCTTTTATACTCAATAATCAAAGGCTTCAAGATTAATGTAGGCCATCTTATTCGGCAATCTATTCTCTGCGCATCCCGAGGAGGACCACAGGGGGATTACCACATCCGTCTCTCATCTACGTTTTGTGTGCTAAGTTCGGAGTAAAATGGAAATCAGATGAGATGATTCAACCGCCTATGCCAGTGTTGGACCATAAGTTGATTATCCGGTATAAAGTGTGGACTGGGGGAGAAAACCACCCTAGGGGATTGGGTTTCATAATTCCCCAAGCCGAACCTTCTCAAGCTCCACCACCTTTGGCCCCACCGAATTATGGTTCGTCGTCTGCAGCTTATCGTGGTGTGGTTCCCGAAGCAGTCCAACGTGAAGTTAACGGCTGGTTTTACAATTTGGAATCTCAAAATCTCCATCTCTCGGAACGTCAGGATGTGATCTATAAGTACTTGGTTGATCAGTTTATAGCCCAGAATGCTATGAACGCCCAGCTGTTTCCGGGTGTTAATCTCAGTCAGTTCCCGTCTGCCCCAGTCCTACCAGTATTTCCCCCTTCTGATCTAGAGATGAGCGAGGATGATGATGCTCCACCCGACGCTTAAGCTCATCAGGGAAGTCCTCTATTTTACATTGTTTTATCTTTCGCATGCGGACATTGCTCTAGATAAGTTTGGGGGTAGTTAGTTAGTTTATTTTTATTTGCATGAGTAAACTGTGATTATTAATAGTTTGTTGATGTTTTAATTTTAATAAATGTTGCGTTTAGGAATGCATGTTAATTCCAACTTTTGATAGTGCGTATATTTGGGGGCCAATGATGAAATTAGAATTGCATGAACAGGTCTAGTAAGGATTGTTGAGTCAGTGATATGATTTTGTTGACATGATTTGAATCCTTATCTGTTTGACACTGATATTTCAATGATAGTACATTTTGAAAAATGACCATGTTGGTTATGATAGTTTAAATGGATAGATAATGGAGTTCTAAAGGAGGAATGCTAGTGAAATGAAGGAGCAAGTTAAATAGCTAGTGAAGACTATTTTAGATATGAACTCAAGTTTGGGGGAAAAATATTTGGAGTATATAAGATTTGAAAAAAAAAGAAGAAAAAGAAAAGAATAAACACCGTGGCATGCTTATCTAGTTTTGTGGCCTTTGTTACATGAGTAAGTAAGCCCGAGGGGATTGTCTCTACATCTAGCGCCTTAAGGTCTTAATGACTTGGGAGTCGTTGGTCGAAAGCTCGTTAAGGTGGCATTGAAAAGCCTAAGGGAATAAGACAGTGCATAGTTATGAGAAAAAAAAAGATAAAAAGAAGATAAAAAAATAATAAAGCGGGAAAAAGTGCAAAATGCCTCCGTCTAGCATAAATAAGAATAAGTATTCCATGTTGACCCCTGGATTTTGGTGATTGTTTAATTTTAGTTGAATCTAGTTTATTTGATGAGTTCTTGAGTTAAACTGTATGATGCCTATTAAGAACGTTATTATCTCTCATATTTTGATGTTCATTGGTTGACATGGCTGTTGAACACACACTCACAATATCAGTAATAACAGATTTGGATTGATTTGATTGTTGGGATATTATTGATCTGCTTTATCACGATGTATTAGCATGTTTTTGTGATTTTTCTAAGGCCCATGGATATTCGTCAACTATTGAATTGCTAGAATTAAGATCATATAGATTGTTTGCATTTGCATGATGTCTAGTTTTTCGTGTTGTTTGTGTTCTGTTGCTTGAGGACACGCAACGATTTAAGTTCGGGGGTATTTGATGATTGGGTAATATACCCATGAATTGGATATACTTGAGCTTAGATTTGTGTATTTTTGAGTCTTTTAGTATCATGTTTACTGTGTTTATATTTTGATTTGTATGTTTGGGAGCTGTGAGAACAATGGGGAGCATTTGGCTAAAAAAAGGGCTTGAGCATCACTTTCTATCCACCAGCGCCGGGGCGCTATTTCCTTTGCTAATCCCAGCGCCGGGGCGCTACGGCGGAGTTTCAGTTGACTGGACAAAGCGTGTGTTTGACTATTTGACTGGCATTGACTTTTCATTTGACCTCTTATTTGGAGATGGTTTGAAGCATATTTGGATTGGGATTGCTAAAGTGGACAATAAGAGTATAAATTGGTTATTTGCATTGAATTGGGGGACTAAGATTCTACACAATTGGGAGATTAATCAAGGAGCAAGAGCAGATTTTGAGGATTGGGAGTTCTTCTTCTTCTTTATTCTTTTAATTTGTGTAATTCATTAAGGATGATTTATAAATTATTGTTGGTTTTTATTTTCGTTATGAACAAATTTATTTTATTAAGATTCTAATTGAACCTTTTATGATTATGAATTGATTATTTAATTTATTCCAATTATTTGCGTTGAAGTGAATTGTTCATCTTGCTTTATGCTGATTGTTTAATTATCTGGCCAATAATTACCTTGTTACTCTAGAAGTAATTGAGAAAGGAATTCTAGGGTTAGAACTGGACATGATGACAGATGACTTAGTTATTTGCACAATGAATAATTTGGTTTGTGAATAGAATGAGAATATATATTTGCCGCATTTAACACATAATGAATTGGGATTGTAACGAGTTTAATTCAATTATTTTGCATAAAGATATAGCAAAATTAATCTGGGTTAAATAGAAGGTAAATGATCACTTGAGAAAGGGCTTTTGGCATTTGAGAATTCCTGTTAACAATTAAGTAGAAATAGTAATTGGGATAATTAAATAATTGATTTAAAAATCATAATTGGGGATATTGGAGTCTTAATTGTTATTTATCTCCATTCAATCAATTCTTAGTTTGTTTCCTTGTTTTCTTTTAGAATAATTTCTTGCTTTATTAAAATTAGTTTCTTAGTTCTTAAAATCACAATTATTGGTTGTTTAAATAAAATTGAGTTGATATAGTACTAGTAGTTGGAGTTTATTAATTAGAATTCTTCGTGGGATCGACACTCTATTTTATCACTATATTACTTATTGATCGTGTATACTTGCACGTTTGCTTTGATTGTGAAATCAACCAACAGCTCCAGTCCTAGAGTTTTGTTGGACAAGAATGTTTACAAGTATAAAATGAAAGAGAACTCTTTGGTAATGAACTAAGGTGTTAATATAACATTGTTAAAGAATTGTTATACATGTATTGTATGATGATTAGAGGTAAATAATCAATTAAATGTGAACGTAATGTGAATGACGTAATGAAAAGCCGGAAACCATAATAACAGATCTAAGTCAGGATTTAGATTGAGATGAAGGGTAAGATATAATAATATACCTACTTGATTATATAAGACCTAATGTGGTACGTTATTTGAACATGTATTGTAGAAACGTAGAGACTTAAAGTGTACGTGTGATAATCAGTAAGCAAACGCTGAAGGCAAGTATTCTAACCCTTGTTCCAGTTCAGTCTGGACAAGTTTTATAATTCATGTATTCTTTCGCATGAAGTTTTAAATGATGAAGTCCAAAGCCAATTCTTTTGGCTAGACTTATATTATGATTTTGTCAAGCATGTTTAATATTTACCGAGTTATATTTGTATGGTTTTCAATCGAAGACCAAGTATGCTAAAATGTTTTTGTCGTTTAACGACAGCCACGTGAGGTTGCCACAACTTAAACGTATACACGTTTAATAATGTAGTGTTGATCAACATAGAGTACTATGGGCTGATCACCCAGAAGTGCTCATAAGCTATGTCGGACTTATGGACTTAGTGTCAGGTCATTCTATTTCAAAAGAAATTATGAACTGCTCACGGTCTTGAGCTTAGTTGATATTTTGCTGAATATTGTTGTTGGAAAATGTTTTGAATGAAAAGAAGTGCTATTTTGAATTATCGATTGTACTTTGTAATTGTTGTTCAGTTATTGAAGATATATAAGTTCTATGTTTCATGCATGTTGTTTATTTGAATTGTAGTACTTGCTGAGCTAGTCATGCTCACTATTGCTTGAACCATATGAACACAGCTAAGATCGAGCGGACCGAAGGTTATGGCAAGGATAAAGGCAAAGCGAAGACGAACCCTTAAAGTTCTGATGTAATAGTATAGGTGAACGATTGTAATATATTTGATATTATGACAATAACAAACAAATGGGTTACAAAAAACCTGGGAAATGTAATATTATTTTGGATATATAGAAGTTATATTAGTCCTTTTGAGACTATTTAATTGAATAAATGAATTAATGGTAGTACCATGTAGCACCATCTGTCGGGTTGGAAGAGACCGATTTGGGGGCGTCATAATGTCTTAATATAACTAAGTTCTTTATAACAATATTACCATTCCCCAAGTTCTTTATAACCGTTACATTTGTTCTTGTCATAATATCAAATATTATCATTACAAACCTATACTATTACATAAATAATCTACATATTCGCCTTAGCCTTTCCTTTATCCTTGCCAAATCCTTTGGTCCGTTCGATCTTAGCTACATTCATATGGTTTAAGCAAGAGTGAGAAAAACTAGCTCAGCAAGTACACCAATTCCATTTAACAATATGCTTGAATCATACAAATCACAAATCTTTAATAACTGAAAAATAGTTATGAAGTACTATCGATAATTCAAAATAGTACTTCTCTTTTCCTTAAAACATTTTACAATGACAACATTCAGTAAAACATCAATTCCGGTTCAAGACCTTGAGCATTTCATACTTTCTTTGAAAAGGACATCCCAGCACTAAGTCCGTAAGTCCGACATTACTTACGAGCACGTCTAGGTGATAAGCTTATAGTACTCTATGTTGATCAACACTACATTCTTTAAATGTACGTACGTTTAAGTTGTGGCAACCTTATATGCCTGTCGTTTGACGACAAAACATTTTACCATACTCAGTCTTCATTTGAAACCCACACCAACATGGTTTGGTAAAACATTGAACGTACTTTGATAGATTATAAGAAATCCAAACATCGGAAGTCTAGCCGAAAGAATTGGATTTGACTTTATCATTCATCAATTCATGTGTAAGAATGAATCATAAAGCTTGTCTAGATTGAACATAGACAAGGGTTAGAATACTTACCTTCAGCGTCTGCTACTGTTATTACACGTTCACTTTAAGTCTTTAAGGTCTCTACAATAGATGATCACATAACATAACACATTAGTTCATGATTAAACATACATGGTTCCTAATGAATCTTACCCTTCTTCTCAATCTAATCATGTATTAGATTTGTTACTATTGGTTTCGGCTTGCCGTTTATAGTTTACATTGTCATCACGTTCATGTTCGATTGATTATCATTAACCTTTAGTTATCATACTAAGGTCATAAACATTCTTTCTTAAGTTTAATTTAAGTTTACAATTCATCTTTCATTAAGTTCATAACCATTCCTCTCTAGTTTCTTCCTAATGCTGGCACTGTGGTGCCAGCTGCTTCTCTTTAAGTCGGCGCTGCGGCTGAGGGTACCGCACTTCAGTGGCTGAGGGTTGAACTCGGCGCTGCGGCACCACTTCTTGCTCTCTAAGCCACGTCGCGGTGTAAAACTATAGAAGGTTCAGGCACTGCACATGGCGCTGTAGCACTAACATTATGCCTTGGGCTGGCGCCGCGGCGCCAGCTTTGTGCACCAGACAGTGAAAATTTTTATTTTGCATAACGAACTTCCTAAACTCCAAATTTGATCATTTTAAGTCCAAATTGGCTGTTTCAAAAGGCATTAGCTCACAAATCAAATACTCTACATGTTCATGCAAGAATTTTATATTCTCGACTTCTTTAACTCAAAATTCACCTATTGGTTCATTTTTAATGAAAACGATAAACGTTCGTGAACGTTCAACGCTCGTTTCTTCGTTCTAAGTTGAAATTCGGTCATTTTCGAGTCCTCAACTCTATAATGCCAAATAAGACTTGTCTCCATCGAAAACCAACATTTTCGAGCTCAATATCAAAATTTGACTTCTACTCTGAGAATTTCACGAATTCGACGATTATCGTCAAATCGTGAGAATTCTGGAATAACTTCATTCCTTATGATTCATTCATCGTTTCAAATGGATTCCATCCATCATATTGACATCTTAACCTATAGATTACATCAACTTATTTTTATGATAAGTTATTACTTATTCTCCATGAGTTTATAACTTATCAAAGTATAAACTATATATTATTTTATTTCACATGACTTATGATAATTTAAGTCTTCTAACCAACATTTTTACATCCTTTTATCATACTAACTTCATTAATGTAAACAAGTTATAGGTCTTACAAGTTCTTCCTTAATTCATAGCTTATATATGAACAAAGTGCTTATTCATGGCTTATTTAGACTTAAGTCCTAAAATTCTTTATGCTTATCATTTCTTAGCATACATGTCCATTAATCTACACTTCTCTTATCAACCTACAATGGTAGAGATGGAAGACTAATGACATATGAGGCTTACCCTTGATGAACAAACTTTCTTCTTCTTTTCTAACAAATTGAAAGTCTAACTTATTCTTGCTTATTCTCTCTAACAATTAAGTTGAAAGTGTCGGATGAAAATAACAACCAACAAATGAAATCCAAGCTTGCTATTTATAGGATTTCCAAGCTTAGGGCTTTTTATTCCATAGCCACATCCCACCTCCTTAGTAACCTCTATATTATTCATTACCTAGCTATTAAGTAAACTTGCTTATTACACAATTTACTTGGTTATCACACTAATATCTTGGTCACCAAGATTAACCATATCATCATGGGTTTCCCAATGGTTCACCCTAACCCATTGGATTAATAGTTTGGGCTTAGGTTTAATTAACTTAACTTATTCCTCTGGGCTTACATTAATTCCCTTTGGACTTTACTTTAATAACCACTTGGGCTTAAACATTACTCACACTTGGGCTTGCACATTAATTTACTTCTATTGGACTTTACAAATTGCTACACAATCCCACAAGTCCATTTCATTTGGCTAAAAGCCTAATAACGTATTATTTGCGTATTATTCTCGTATTCTAACTCGTATACTTATTCATAATATACAATATTCCATCCTTCATACATACTCGTATAATACTTCATATCATACTCGTATTCGTTACCTCGTGCAATACATATGTATCATACGATCATTACAATAGCTTCTTAACGCTTCATTTTCCCTAACGTTCTTAAATTAAGTCCGTAGGCAAAAAATTACGTTTTTCATACTTGAATTACTATTACATAATGCAACTCACTTCGATATTCTATCGTTACATATTTCTCGGAAGTTCAAAAATAATTCCTAGGCATAAATTAATGAATAGTATTTTTTAGAAAATTTCTCAAAATTTTTTTATTTTTGTCTTGGAAATTCAAACACTTTAATTCCTTCACGTAGTCGAAATACTATGACGTTCCGACGTTTCTAGGTTATAGAACGACATTCATCTTACTAACACGTAATAATAAAAAATAATACAATTTTATTCATTATTTTATTAAATAAAATTATTTTACAATGGATCCGAATTTCTCGGTCGTTATATTCTAATAAGTAAGTTTTATACCCATGAATTGGATACTTTTAGATTTAATTTATTGTTGTTCTCAAGTCTTTTAGAATAGTTTTTAAGTGTTTGAGTCTATTCAAGCATGTTTTATGTTGTTTTGTAGGAATTGGAACAAAAGTTTCTTGGATCGACGTTTGGGGTGGCTAGATTCGCATTTTCGGCTTGCCATTTACTCAGCAGTCACTTCAGAGCCAATTTGAGTATTACTTCAGACCTTATTTCGAAAAACTCAAAGAATGAAAGTTTTAGATCTACTTCCCCTCTTTCCGGATCATCTTGAATCGTCAAAATCAGAGTTCGGATAAAGAAGTTATGGCCATTTTCCAAAAGGACGTCGGAGCAAAAAATGTTTGAACATGTGCCAGTGCCGGGGCGCTGGGGCCAGGGTTGCAGCGTCAAGCCCAGCGCTGGGGCGCTAGGGAAAGGCTTGGTGATGGCATGGACGCGTTTTTGAACAAATTTTGACACCTTTTTTACTCCAAATTGGATTGGGTTTGTTCCTAATCTAAAAATTGGACTTGTAACCTATAAATACATGATGTAAGGCATGAAATAAAGAGAGATTGCATAGATTAGACTAGATTAAACACTCTATTAAATTAGAATATAAACCCTAGTTCTTATTTAGCCATTAAAGATTGAAGCAAATTGAAGAACACTGAAGATCAAGAGCAAAAGCAAGAGGGGAGCATCAGATTTGCTGACAACAAATTCTATTCTCTTCTCTTATCATACTTTTATCTTTTAATGTCTATTCAATTGTGGATTCTTGGTTTTAATTCATTAATTATGAACTAATTCTTTTATTAAGATTTCAATTGAACCTTTTACGGCTATAAATTTGTTATTTGATTTATTTAAATTATTTGTGTCAAAGTGAGTTGTTTATCTTGTCTTATGCTTATTGATTAATTATCTGATCAGTAATTACCTTGTTACTCTAGAAGGAATTGGGAAAGGAATTCTAGGGTTAGAACTGGGCATGATATCATGTGACTTAGTTATTTGCACAGTGAATAATTACGTTTGTGAATAGAATGAGAATATCTATTAGTCGCATGTAACACATAAGGAATTGGGATTGTAGTGAGTTTAATTCAATTATTTTGCATAGGGATATAACAAAATTAACTTGGATTAAATAGAAGGCAATGGATCACTTGAGAAAGGGTTTTTGGCATTTGAGAATTCATGTTAACAATTCAATAGACATAATAATTGGAATAGTTGAATAATTGATTTATAATTCATAATTGGGGATATTAGAGTCTTAATTCTTATTTATCTTAATTCTATCAATTCTTTGTTGTTTATTTGCTTTCTTTTAGAATAATCTTTTTGTTTTATTTAATTCAGTTTTATTAAATCTAGATATCACAATTATTGGTTGTTTAAATAAAATTGATTTGGTTAAGAGTCAGTATTTTGTAATTTTTATTAAATAATTCCTCGTGGGAACGATACTCTACTTTCACTTTATTACTTGTTGACTGTGTATACTTGCACGTATTCATTGATTGCGAAATCGATCAACAAGTTTTTGGCGTCGTTGCCGTGGAATTAATTTAATAATTTTACCAATATTAATTTCAATCAAATTAGTCTTAATTTAAATATTTTTATTTTTATTTTTCATTCTCTTCCTATATTTCACTCTTTTTAGGTACCCTGGATGACTTTGCATATCAATGGCCATACACGAACATGACCCAACCAAGGGGAGCGGAGATTGACAGACGCGAGAAACTTTCTGCATTGTCAGCACAGATTGAGACACTTTCGAGGATGTTTGAAGCTTTTGAAGCTCAATGTCGTCAAAGTGTGGCGGTTAATTGTGATTATTGTGCTGGAAATCATATGAGTCATCAAAGCGCCATCAGTTTCGAGCCGGTACATTATAGTGGTGATTACCCCAACAGTTATGTCTATCCCAACAACTATCATCAGGATTGGGGGTATCACCCGAATTTTTCATAGAGTAACAATCAAGATCAATTTTATGCTCCAAGTCCAACATAACCACCGGATTTCTCGTGTCCACCTCCCCAACAATAGGAAGAACATTAAAATTGGGAGGAAGCCTTGGAGAGATGTATTAAAGCTTCGGAAAAGAAACACGAAGAACATGAAAAGAAACATAATCAAATAGAGCTGAATATGCAAAGCCTAAGTGCGTCGATCAAGAATCTGGAAAATCAATTAGGTCAGATAGTACATGCGTTGAACATTAGTCCTCAATACACTTTGCCCTATGATATGGATTCCGAGACTGATGGACAGCCCGAACAAAATCTGCAACTAGATGAGCCACAAGATGTTGAAAGAAAGGAAATAATTGGGTTCCAAGAAAAGGATATCGACTAAAATCTAACTGTAAGATTTAACGAAGATGAACCAATTTCATTAGTATCCCATGTGCCTCCTCCACCAAAGTTCAATAATCCGGGCAGTTTTGCAAAACCATGCCCAATTGGCAGTCATGTCGTCAGCAAAGCTCTTTGTGACATAAGAGCTAGTACAGTTGTGGAGTCATGGTAGGATGAAAAGGAGAATATAGAGGAAGATTCCATTGTGTTTACTAAGCTTCAATGCCCCAATCTGATCATAAACACAATAGGGAAAGCACCTAGTGGTTTGCCGTACTTAATGGGGATCCTATCTATAAAGAGCATGCTAGGTGACTTTAATTCAAGGGTTTTTGCTAATGGGAACCTCCCAAAAGAGACATTGTTACTGATGGATGGAGGGTTCCTCAATTTTCGTAGGGAAATTGGATAGAGAATTCAAGAAGTTAGGCTAAGACTATAAAATAAGCACTTATTGGGAGGCAACCCAAGTTTAATTTTTATTTTTAGTTTTTATTAGATTTTATATTAGTAGTTTTGAATTTGCATTTATTTAAAATTTAATAATTATGTTTCTATCATGGTTTACAGGTTATTAAAGTCAAATTCAAGTGTGGTGCCCAATTTGTTCCATGTGCCTAGCATATTCTCCAAACTTAGCAGACAAGGAGGAAGATTACTATATTTTCAGGGAAGTCTTCTGTTTTAATTTTTTCTATTTCAGCCATTGAGGACAATGTTTAGTTTAAGTTTGGGGGCATTTTAGTGTCATATTGCATATAGTAAGTTATCTGCATAGTAGTTCATTTTTTATGTGTTAGCATTGTTTTTTTTAGGTTGCATATAATACATGGTAGTTATTTGCATATTTATATATGTGTTGCATAAGTATGTGTTCATGTAGTATAATTGCATTTCTTATATTTTTTTTAATTTTTTTTGCATGAATTTGTGTGATCGGTTGGTGTGGTCTTAGCTCGGCCTATGATAAGATTGGTATTAAATGTTAACTTGAACAGTGTTGATAATTGATGATGAGTTCTAATTTTAATCATTATGATAATCTGAGCCTGTCTGAAACTTATGTAACCGGATAACACTTAAAGTTTAACTGTTTTAATCCACTTGGTTCAAGGGTTTCATAATTTATTTCTGAGGGAAAATCTTTGTTAAAATTTAAGGAAATTAGTGAACTGGCGGTAAAGGTTGGAATGACATAAAAGCTTGAGTTTGGGGGAATCTATGGGATATATATATTACAAAAAGAAAAAGAAAAAAAAGAAAAAAAGAAAATGCTGAAAAGAAAAAAAAAGAGAGAAAAAAATCCAGAAAGAAAAACAAAGAATAAACACCAGGCATGCTTGTCTAGTTTTGTGGCCTTTGTTACTTGAGTAAGTAAGCCCGAGGGGATTGTCTTTACACCTAGCGCCCTAAGGTCTTAATATCTTGGGAGTCGTTGGTCAAAAGCTCGTTAAGGTAGCATTGAAAAGCCTAAGGGAATAAGACATTGCACAACCCTGAGAAAAAAATGAATAAAACACGAGAAAGAGCAGAAATGCCCTCGTGGTTGAATAAAAGTATAAATAAATCCTGCATTTACCTTAAGACTTGGTAATTGCTTAGTTTTAACCGGAGTTGTCATGTTCACAGAAGTAATTAAATGGGAACTGAAATTTTCCTTTTAAGAAGTTTGTTATGTGATTATCTTGAATTGTGGTTTGTTAGAATGGTTAACGAGCACACACACACAACATGGGTGATGACAGGTTTGGATTGACTAATTGGTTAGAGTTATGAATTTTGACTTGATTGGATATATTGTTTGAGTATCAATGGTATCTTTGAGGCCTGTTGCTATATATCATACTGATTTATTACTGGGTTCGTAGGTATATTAGAAAGTAGATCATGCATATGCATTCATTTAGTTGAGTTAGATTGTTTATTTTTAGTTCTTTTGTGTTTTTGCTTGAGGACAAGCAACGATTTAAGTTTGGGGGCATTTGATGAGTGAGTTTTATACCCATGAATTGGATATTTTCAGGCTTAATTTATTGTTGTTCTCAAGTTATTTAGAATAGTTTTTAAGTGTTTGTGTCTATTCAAGCATGTTTTAAGTTGTTTTGTAGGAATTGGGACAAAAGTTTCTTGGATCGACGTTTGGGGTGGATAGATTCGCATTTTCGGCTTGCCATTTACACATCAGTCACTTCAGAGCCAATTTGAGTATTACTTCAGACCTTATTTTGAAAACCTCAAAGAATGAAAGTTGTAGATCAACACTCCTCTTTCCGAATCATCTTGAATCATCGAAATTGGTGTTCGGACGAAGAAGTTATGGCTATTTTCTCAAAGGACATCGGAACAGAAAATGTCAGAACATGTGTCAGCGTCAGGGCGCCCAAAATAGGCTTATGCCCAGAGCCAGGGCGCTGGGGGGCAAGGTTGCAGCGTCAAGCCCAGCGCTAGGGCGCTGGGGAAGGGCTTGGTGATGGCCTAGACGCGTTTTTGAGCGAATTTTGACACCTTTTTGACTCCAAATTAGATTGGGTTTGTTCCTAAGCTAAAAATTAGACTTGTAACCTATAAATACATGATGTAAGGCATAAAATAAAGAGAGATTACATAGATTACACTAGATTACACACTCTATTAAATTAGAATCTAAACCCTAGTTCTTAATTAGCCATTGAAGATTAAAGCAAATTGAAGAACACTAAATATCAAGAGCAAGAGCAAGAGGGGAGCATCAGATTTGCTGACAACAAATTCTATTCTCTTCTCTTATCATACTTTTATCTTTTAATGTCTATTCAATTGTGGATTTTTAGTTTTAATTCATTAATTATGAACTAATTCTTTTATTAAGATTTCAATTGAACCTTTTATGGCTATAAATTAGTTATTTGATTTATTCCAATTATTTGTGTCAAAGTGAGTTATTTATCTTGTCGTATGCTTATTGATTAATTATCTGATCAGTAATTACATTGTTACTCTAGAAGCAACTAGGAAAGGAATTCTAGGGTTAGAACTGGGCATGATATCATGTGACTTAGTTATTTGCACAGTGAATAGAATGAGAATATCTATTTGCCGCATGTAACACAAAAGGAATTGGGATTGTACTGAGTTTAATTCAATTGTTTTGCATAGGGATATAGAAAAATTAACTTGGATTAAATACAAGGCAAATGATCACTTGAAAAATGGCTTTTGGCATTTGAGAATTTCTGTTAACAATTCAATAGACATAATAATTGGAATAGTTGAATAATTGATTTATAATTCATAAATGGGGATATTGGAGTCTTAATTCTTATTTTTCTGAATTCCATCAATTCTTAGTTGTTTATTTGCTTTCTTTTAGAATAATCTTTTTGTTTTGTTTAATTTAGTTTTCTTAAATCTAGAAATCACAATTATTGGTTGTTTAAATAAATTTGATTTGGTTAAGAGTCAGTGTGAGGTCCCCGAATTCGGATACTTGAAACCCGAACTCGGTACTTCACGATATCATTTCTATGAGAGGAATAATACTAATGATAATAACAATAATATAGATTTATCAAATTTAATTTACATATTATCTGAGTTTCCCAAATCCCATGTACGAAACCTTTAACATTCATTACATGATAATAATAATATTTATCATCCATGTCCTAATAAAGTTAAACTATTACAGAAGATAGCATAAAAGGTCATTCAGCAACTTTCCTCTTCCCCTTGTTCTTAGCAGATCCTTCGGGTTGTTCATACTTAGCTGAAAACATTTAAATTAAGCAAGGATGAGCATTTAAGTGCACAGCAAGTATTTATATATATATATATATATATATATATATAAGCTGAAAGAATTTAAATGTTTTCTTTATAATATTCTTCTATAACTAATCAATAGTTGTGAAGTAATCTGTACCAATAATAATAGCATAACAACCCTCTTTCAAATTTTTGAAAATACGTATGCACTATACATGGGGTTTCTGTGACATACTATGAACATTGTTTTCATTTTCGAAAAGGTTTAAACATAAATTCATCGGTAAACCGGCATGACTTACGGGCATGGAGGGTGATCAGCCCCGTTGTACCCTGTATTGATCAATACTACATAACAAGAACGATGTTATCGTTCACTCTGTCCGCCTTGGGCGCATAAATTTTTTCTCATTATCGGGATTTTCATACCTGTCGGGTTTTCATAACAAAGGTCTTATCTTGTTCAACAATAATCTATAATTCAACATATATGTATATCAAAGGTGTATTAACATGTGATTAAATACAATGATTAACCAAGTGGGGACTCTTGTATAATAATTTTTGGAAATTAACGAATAGAATATATAACTGAATTATCATATACTAACATGTTGATAATCAATGGGCATATATAATATAGGTTTAACAATCTGTACAGTAATAGTATAATTTTGAAACATTCTTACACTTTTCCATTGCATAAAGAAAATGCAAAGGTAGTATACTTGCCTGATGCGCTGCTTACAATTCTCAACTTAGTTTTATCTTTTCTATCACGACCTATCATTAATCAAATCATTCGTTCGATTAAAACAATATACCTTAACACATAGTACTGCATTTCGCAGTCAGCACATAACCTAATCACCTTATCACACATGTTCAACAATCATGGCTTCTCAAACAAACATCAACTCATTCCAAATCACATTATCACATAACCTTAACAACCATTGAATCACAAATAAACATTTAACTAACTAAATTATCTAAGTCCAGATCAATTTCTGAAACATGTCGGTCTACTGACAGCTTTATCGGGTAAATATCGAGTTTAAGATTCTATCTCGAAGTTCAATTTTCAAATATATTACTCAAACAACCGTCGCACTATTTTTCATGGCCTTAAAATAATTATTAAATAATTATTATCATTTATCATAATTTTTGAAATATCAGAATTATTATGAAATGATTTAAATATTAAACAATTCAATTATCATTAATATTTAATTAATATTAAACTATTAATGAAACCATTGACAAATTATTAAAGTTATGTATAATAACTCGAAATATTTTTAAAACATTTATGTTACCCTTAAATGATTTTTAAAACAATTGAAATCATTATTAAATTATTACCATTAATATTAAATATTAATGTACCATTATCCAAATATTAAATGTCATTAATTATAACTTTAAATATTTTTAACTCATTTATATCACTTTTCAAATGATTTTTAAATTAATAAAATCATTTTTAAACTATTTATTTAATATATTTATTAAATAAATTTAATATCATTAATAATAAATTAGTAATTATTAATATTAAATTATTAATGAAATTATCCTTTAAATATTAAAAGTTATATTTTATAACTTAAAATATCTTTAAACACTTTATTTTTATTTAAAATGATTATTATAATATTAAAATCATTTTTAAACTAAATTATTTAATATAATTATTAAATAACTTTAATATCATTAATAATAATTAATTAATGAAATTTACCTTTAAATATTAAAAGTTATATTTTATAACTTAAAATATTTTTAAATACCTTATTATTATTTAAAATGATTTTTAATATAATAAAATCATTTTTAATTAATTTATTTAATTCATTTAGTAAATAACTTAATTATCATTAATATTAATTTATTAATGAAAATTATCAAATAATATTAAAAGTTATCAAAAATAACTTAAATTATTTTCTTATACCATAATATAATTTTAAATGATTTTTCAAATATTAAAATCATTTTTAAATAATTTATTAAATATTATAATTAAATAAATTAAATACTTTTAATATTTCAAAAATTTTAAATATTTATGAAATATATTTAAATAATTAAAAACTAATTTTTGGAATTTAAAATAATTTTTAATAATTTATTTCGTATTTTTTTATAATTTAAAACTATTTTCTATAATTATTTAATAAAAAAACTGATTTTTAAAATAAATCTGTCGCTAAAGACCACCTATAGCGACAGAACCGTCGCTATAGGTGTTCTTCATGTTCATGTAAACCTAGATCTTCATCCCCAGTTACCGAGTGCACTACTTTAACCATGATTAAGTCTCAGTGTATTGTGTTTCTGGGAAATACAAAAGTTAGATCTTGTAGAAAAAGTGTAAGAATATATGTTACAACAAACAAAACGATCAAAAAAACATAAAACCAACTAGATCTAAGCAGGCAAAGTGACTGTCAGACCTGTTCTTCATTTTTTGGGTTACCCAGAAATGAAGAACAGTTCGTCCATCCACTTTTGGGCTTCCACAACTTGCAATCCGTGCACTGTTTTTGTGATTTATGAATTCTAGGTTCTAGCCCACATGTAAAACTACACATCTGTTACTTAGCATCAACAAAACAACAATATACCCATAAGATATACCTCGGTCAAACCCAGTCAGAAATAAACCAAAAATTTTTCTGGAAATTTTCCAGAATTCATAATCATGACTGGATGGTCTACTTTGACCATCCACTACATTCGATTCTTATACTTTTAAGGAGATTTTAAGGCATGAGATTAAAGTTCATATACCCAGCTATAATCTAGATGCAACAAAACAGTAAAACAACTAACAATATGCCAGATCTGAGCCATCAAACTTCCTGTCAGACAAATCTGGGCAAGTTCTTGACTGCCCAGAAAGCTTCCGGTCAATGTCGGTCAACAGTATTTGACTGCGAATAACTATCATTCTACACATCAAATGACCCTGATTCTTTTTGCATATTAAAGGCCACATATCAGGCTACATGTTACAACCTTTAAACATCAAAAACAGTAAACACACACGAATCTATGGGGTCTGACATTTGCTGAAAATCACAGAAATGAACTTTTCCAGATTTTTGAAAAATGTGATTTTGAGCATTTTGATGTTATGGGTCTATGTAATACCAACCCAGATCATCACTAGAGACTAAATACAACATATTCTAAAAACAAAAACTAACATCTAAGACCCGATTATGGACATAATTTAAAGGTAGGGTTTTATACCTTTCTTTGATCCAATCTTTGTTTTTCTGATTTTGTTGTTTCTGATTTATTGTGGAACTTCGTGGGGCTGATCTTAGGGACTGAAATGCTTGATTATTTCAGAGGTTTTAGTTAGAGGAGCTCTTGGTTAGGTGTTGTGCAATTTTTAATAAACAAATACATTTTCTCTCTCCTTCAATCTATTTATAGATAAATTAAATGCATGAATGGCTGAGCTGGGGTAGTGTGCTGTCCATTTTGAGTCACATGAAGTTGGTATGAGTTGGTCACCAACTCTCATCTTGTATAGATTTGCAAGCAAACATAAAAATGTGACAAAAGGGCTTTTTGGTCACTTCCATATAATTTTTATTTCTAGATTGGTCATTTGATACAAACCCTTAGGGTTTGACCCTTAGGGTTTAACCCTTAAGGTTTAACCCTAAGGTTTAGCACATATCACAATTGAATTTAATTAGCAACTAGGGTTTGTACAAAAATAAATTGATTTTTAGTTTCTAAAATAATAAAATTGAGGTTTTGTAATTAGAGTAGGCTAATAATAAAGTTAAACGGAAACATTAGGGTTTAGTATCACTAATCATAATTAACCTTGCCAATTATAGAAATTAGGGTTAATAATACCAAAAATTAGGGTTTCCATAATACAATTAAGGTTTTTAGAAATTAAATTAGGGTTCTAGATTTTAGGGTTTTAATTTACTAACTAGGTTTACTTTAATTAGTAATTAAAGTCTATCACACGTGTTATAAATCACAGTAACACAATTCTTGACAGATCAAACCTCCGGTTTAAGTTTCCAGATTAGGGTTTCTAATATTGGAAATTAGGGTTTTCATTCATAGTTAGGGTTTTCTATAATTAGCGAAATATTAAATAAAACATAATATAAATCATATAACACAGATATTTAATAATCTTAAATTTAGCCTTTTAATTTGAGAAACAAGATTAAATCAATTAATGCTATGGTTTTCAAATACTACACCATTATTCATCATAATTGACCAAACATTGTCAGTCCACATACAGTACATATATATAGTACTGAAAAATCAAAATATTATAATATGATAATATTATTATTATTCCTTATCCCATAACCAAAATTAGGGTTTATCATTTACACTGAGACCGTTTCATCAAAACGGATATTCACATTAACCTTACACACATAATACACATATCTATAACACTGGAAAATAATAATATAATATTATTATTCTCATTACTTGATCAAAACCCAAATTCAGGGTTTGGATTCCATATCTGATTTACCTTGCATAAATGACATTCTTAATCAAGTTAAAATAATTAACTTAACATCCTGAACAAATTCATATAATGAAATAATCATTATAATTATTCTAAAATCATTTCATATATTATTTAAATAATATAAGATTATATTTTTCTTGAAAAATAATTAATAAAACATTTCCAATAAGGAATTAATTATTATAAAAATTATAATTGATAATAATCAATAATTCTAAAAATAAATTTATTTGCAATACTTAATGTAATAAATAAATTTTATTTATCACATATAAAAATATATTGCACATTACCTTGACACATATCATTCATATTTATTATTAAAAAAAAATTTATACGCAAATTTTATGATTTAATTATATAGAAAATATCAGGTTATTACAGTCAGTATTTGGTAATTTTTATTAAATAATTTCTCGTGGGAACGATACTCTACTTTCACTTTATTACTTGTTGACCATGTATATTTGCACGTATTCATTGATTGCGAAATCGATCAACACATTCTTCTCCCCTCATAAAGATTCCATCCCCAGAATCTCGTCCCATATTACGTAAATAAATGAGGGTAATCCTTTCTTATCTTTTCTTCTAATTCCCACGTTGCTTCCTCTGCATCGTGGTTCTTCCATAACACCTTCACGGAAGGTATAACTTTGTTCCACAGAACTTGCTCTTTTCTATCGATAATTTGAATCGGCATTTCTTCATACGTTAAGTCCTTCTTGGTATAAATAGGCTTATATTTTATTATGTGCTTATAATCTGACTTATAAGGACGTAACACAGATCCATGAAACACGTTATGTATTCGTTCTAGGTCTAGAGGTAATGATATCATATAAGCTACCTCGCCTACCTCTTTTAACACCTCAAAAGGTCCTATAAACCTTTGACTTAACTTTTCCTTCTTTCCAAAGCATATCTTTCCTTTTCAGGGAGATACCTTTAGAAATACGTAAGAGCCTACTTCAAACTCTCTATTTTCTCAATGCGAGTCCGCATACTTCTTCTGTCTGTCTTGAGCTGCTGCAAGACACATTCGTATCAACTTTACAACATCCGCTATTTATAGTACCAATTCTGACCCTAGGATTCGGTGTTCTCCCACTTCATTCCAACACAGTGGTGTTCTGCATTTTCTTCCGTAGAAAGCCTCGTAAGGTGGCATACCTATGCTTGCATGATAACTATTGTTATACGCAAACTCTATTAATGGTAGATGATCATCCCAACTACCCTTAAAATCCATGACACAAGATCTTAACATTTCTTCTAACGTCTGAATTGTCCTCTCGCTCTGTCCATCAGTTTGTGGATGATATGTCATACTCAGCTTCAACTGCATTCCCAATTGCTCCTGCAGACTCCTCTAAAAGTTCGATGTGAATCATGGATCACTATCCGACACAATCGAAACTAGTGCTCCATGTCTGGAAATTATTTTCTTAACATAAAGTTTAGCTAAGTGGTCCAAGTTATACTTGACCCTAATTGGCAAAAAGTGAGCCGACTTCGTCAACCATTCCACTATTACCCAAATTGCATCATACCCTTTCGTTGTAGTCGGAACTCCCACCACAAAGTCTATCGTGATATGCTCCAACTTCCACTCTTGAATCTCCAATGACTGTAGAAAGCCACTTGGTCGTTGATGTCCGGCCTTAACTTTCTGACAAGTCAAGCACCTACTCACATACTTGGCTATTTCTCTCTACATGTTCGGCAACCAAAAACTTTATCAAAGATCTTGATACATCTTAGTACTACCATGATGAATCGAGAACCTCAAACTATGAGCCTCTTGTAATACTTGCTCCTTTAATTCTGTCTCATTCAGAACCCAAATTCTTCCTTCAAATCTCAACAACCCCTCGTTATCGAGACTGTACTTAGTATTTTTTTTCATTGGCTACCTGCTTCTTCATCTGATCACACTTATCAGTTTTGAGCTGCACCTTCCTGACTCTCTCTACGATGGTAGATTGAATCTTGGTCATAAACAGCCTCTACCCCGATTCACTCGGTAACTTGACTTCTATATCAATCCTAGTCATCTCTATTATTAACTCAGTTTGAGCTGTTAACATAGATAACTTCTCTTGACCCTTCCTACTTAAGGCATCGGCAACTACATTAGTTTTTCCAGGGTGATACAGGATTTCACAGTTGTAAGCCTTTATCATCTCCAGCCATTTCCTCTATCCCATATTCAACTCCTTCTGTGTGAAAATAAATTTTAGACTATTATGTTCCGTGTATATCTCACATTTTTCTCCGTAAAGATAATGTCTCCATATCTTTAAGGCAAAAACTACTGCGGCCAGTTCCAGATCATGAGTAGGGTAACTTTTCTCATAATCCTTTAATTGCCTTAATGCATATGCAATGACCTTGCCATGCTGCATGAGCACGCAACCAAGTTCTCTATACGAAGCATCGCTATAAACTACAAAATTTTTTGTGTCATCGGGTAATGACAAAACAGGCGCTTCACTCAACCTCTTCTTCAGTTCCTAAAAACTGTCCTCGTATTTATCAGTCCACACATATTTCACAATCTTCCTTGTCAAGTTAGTCAACGGAGTAGCAATCTTTGAAAAATCCTGGATGAATCTTCGATAGTATCCCACTAACCCTAGGAAACTCCATACCTCAGTCGGCGATTTCGGTTGTTCCCAATTCATCACGGCTTCCACCTTCACTGGATCTACTGAAATCCCCTCCTAGTCAATGACATAATGTAATGCCCCAGAAAATTGAACCTTTGTAAATACTTTTAATAATGAATAAAATAATATTATTTATTATTATTACATATGGATAAGATGAATGTCGTTCTATAACCTAGAAACGTTGGAATGTCATAGTATTTTAATTATGTGAGAGAATTAAAGTGTTTGAATTTCTAAGACGAAAATAAAAGCTTTCCTAAAAATTTTCCGAAAAACACAATTCATTGATTTCTGTTCAGGAATTATTTTTGAACTTCCGAGAAATACGTAACGTTTTAATATCAAGGTGATATCGATTATGTAATAATAATCTAAGTATGGAAAACGTAATATTTCACATGCGGACTTAATTTGGGAACGTTAGGTTTATTAAGCGTTAAAGGAAGAAAGTTGTGATCATATAACGTGTATTCATTATATGAAGGTAATGAATGCAAGTATAATACGACGTATTGTACTATTATGTATGAAGAATGAGATAACATATATTATGAATTAATATACGAGCTAGCATACGAAGATTATACGTGGTGTATATATATTAAGTTGTTAATTAAATGTAATGGACTTGTAGGATTATTAACCTAATAGTATAAGTCCAATAGAAGTGACAATCAAGCCCAAGTGTTTGATAAGTCATGAGTCCAAACTATGGTAGCATAAGCCCAATAAGAAAGTAGTTAGATTAATTAACAAATCCCAATGAGAAGCCATGATCCATGGGGAAACCCAAGTGTAAAGTGGGTAGTCTTGATGGGCAAATAATATGTGTGGTGACCAAGTAATGTGATGAGCAAGGAATGAATAGTAAGGAGGTGGAAGATTAAGTAGGTGGAATGAGGAGGTGGAATAAGGAGGTGTGATGGTGTATTGACCATTTTACTCTAGCTTTGAGTGGCCAATAAATACCAAGCTTCATTTCTTTTTGTTGCTTGATCAAATTTCATCCAACTCCTCTCAAGATAAACTACATAATTGGTAGAGAGAATAAGTCACTTAAGCATTTATAAGCCACTTCAACCTTTGTTAGATTTTCCAAAGTGAAGTGAAGTAATAATCTTCAAGGGTAAGACTCATAACTATTATATCTTTATCTCTTCTATGATAGGATTGATAGAGAAGAAGGATTGTTTGTTGAGATCATATAATAAGTCATTAATGAATGAACTTAAGCTGAATAAGTTGAATAAGCAACTTGAACTCTAATAAGTTGTTAGAATCATGAAGAACCTAGCATATGTTTGGCATATGATGTTAGTATGTTGAATATAGCATGAGAACATTGATTGATGGACTTAAGTTTATAGTAAGTCATAAGCATTAGGAATTGTAGTTCATAAGTTGATTAAGTCATTGACTTATGAGAATAAGTCAAAACCTACTTTGATTATAAGATGGTGTAATAAGTAACTTATAATGATTATATGTTGGTTGAATTCCATTTAGAATCATTAAGAATGTATCTTTACCGAAATTCACACGATTGGACGATTATCGTCGAATTCGTGAAATTCTCGGAATGGAAGTCGTATTTTATGTTTGATGTCGGAAACATTAGTTTTCGATATAGACAAGTCATATTTGGCATTATAGAGTTGCGGACTCGAAAATGACTGAATTCTGACTTAGAACGAAGAAACGAGCATTGAACGTTCACAGACGTTTATTGTTTTCGTTAAAAATGAACTAATAGGTGAAATTTTAGAAAATGAAGTCAAATAGATAAAATTCTTGCATGAACGCATAGAGGATGTAATTTGTGAACTGTAGGCTTTTGAATGGACCAATTCGAACTTATAACAAAGAAGTTATACGTCCAGGAGTTTCGTGAAATTTTCAAAATTTTGCAAACTATCTGTGGCACAGAGTCCATGCCGCGGTGCGACACTGAACCTTAAAGCACGTGCCGCAGCGCGAGGCTGGAACCGTGCATACTGCTAACTCGTGTCGCGACGCGAGATGCAGAGTTAAGTGTGGCACCGCGGTGCCAGTCCTAGAGTTTTGTTGGACAAAAATGTTTACAAGTATAGAATGAAAGAGAACTCTTTGGTAATGAACTAAGGTGTTAATATAACATTGTTAAGGCATTGTTAGACATGTAATGTATGATGATTAAAGGTTAATAATTAATTTAATGTGAATGTAATGTGAATGACGTAATGAAAAGCCGAAAACCATAATAACAGATATAAGTCAGGATTTAGATTGAGATAAAGGGTAAGATATATTAGTATACATACTTGATTATATATGACCTAATGTGGTACGTTGTATGATCATGTATTATAGAAACATAGAGATTTAAAGTGTACGTGTGTTAATCAGTAAGACGACGTTGAAGGCAAGTATTCTAACCCTTGTTCCAGTTCAGTCTGGACAAGTTTTGTAATTCATGTATTCTTTTACATGAAGTCTTGAACGATGAAGTTTAAAGCCAATTCTTTTGGCTAGACTTATATTATGATTATGTCAAACATGATTTATGTTTACCGAGTTATATTTGTATGGTTTTCAATCGAAGACCAATTATGCTAAAATGTTTTTGTCGTTTAATGACAGGCACGTGAGGTTGCCACAACTTAAACGTATACACGTTTAATGAATGTAGTGTTGATCAACATAGAGTAGTATGGGCTGATCACCTAGAAGTGCTTGTAAGCTATGCCGAACTTACGGACTTAGTGTCAGGTTGTTCTTTTCAAAAGAAATTATGGTCTGCTCATAGTTCTTAGCCTTAGTTGATATTATACTAAATATTGTTGTTGGAAAACATTTTGAATGAAAAGAAGTGCTATTTTGAATTATCGATAGTACATCGTAACTATTGTTCAGTTACTGAAGATATATGAGTTCTATGTTTCAAGCATGTTGTTTATTAGAATTGTAGTACTTATTGAGCAAGTCATGCTCACTCTTGCTTGAACCATATGAACACAGCCAAGATCGAGCGGACCAAAGGCTCAGGCAAGGATAAGGACAAGGCGAAGACGAACCCTTAGATTACTTATGTAATAGTATATGTGAACGATTGTAATATATTTGATATTATGACAAGAACAAACGAATGGGTTACAAAGAACCTGGGAAATGTAATATTATTTTGGATATATAGAAGTTATATTAGTCCTTTTTGAGACTTTTCAATTGAATGAATGTATGAATTGTAGTACCATGTAGCACCATCTGTCGGGTTAGAAGAGACCTGGATTTGGGGGCGTCACAGGTTGGTATCAAAGCATTAGGTTATAAAACTTAAGGGGGATTAAAGACCTTAAGTCATAACCATAAGAGAAGTCAAAGAAGTAAAAAGAAGAAAATAACCTTATAAAAATGCATTATGATTATGTTATGTGTTTTTATTATTTTACTAACATGTACTAATCAATTTAATTATTTTGTGTAGATGTCTGGAGTAAACGGAATGTTTGTAGATGGTCAAGCCATTAGTGAAAAATCGGTGAACCAAGTAGAGGTTATACCAAACCCTATAGCGGCAGAGCCTGAAGTTGTGGTTATTGAGTCTGGAGACTCAGATAATGCTGACTACATGTTAGTATTCGACGAGATGATAGAGGAGGAAGTGGAGACAATGTCCTTTAATCTAGTGGTTATAGCAGCGGAGATAGCTCCTGGAGGGTCAATGATGTCTCTGTTTATGTCAGTGTTGGATAGAAATATCCATTACTGTACAGGAGGTCAAGGAACTGAAAGCAGAGCTCCAAATGGTTATAGAGGTCAAGACTGATGTCGAGTCCATGTGGGAGCAGGAACATGACGAGAGGATTTTTGCTAAGGACAAAGTCCACGAATTAAAGAACGAGGTCTTTAAGCTCAAGGAGGAGCTAAAGACCAAGGTGCAGAAGATAAGGAGGATGTCCTATATCTATAGGAGTTCTCATACAGATTTCCAGCAGCATGTAGCTGGATATCCTGTGGAGGTGGGGCAAACACGACATACTATTAGCCTTGATATTATTGCCGGTCTTGCCAAGGAAGATTGCGAGAATGCCTTGAGGCAGATGTAGACTAGTAGTAATTAGAGTAGTATGTAAATATTTTGTAAGTAGTAGTGATGTAAAGCCCTTTTTATGTAGTAAAGGGTAGTCTTTTGTAAATCCCAATGTTTGGAAAGCGATGGCGGGAAAGTAATGTAATCAGCTTAGGCTGTGTATGTAACTAATGTAGTATTATACTACGAATAATGAATATAAGCCCTTTTTATGGAAAGCAATGAGTTATGGATGTTGGAGTTATTGTTTAATATTAATGATAACTAATAAAGAAACGAATAATAATGAAATGTGTTTATTGTATCAGCAAAATGCTGCCAAGAAGAGTGCAACGTAATCAAGGTGCGAGCGTAAATCAACTGGAAGGAGGTCCGGTTATTCCGATGCATGAGTTTGTTAATTTAATAACAGCTGCCTTTAATAGAAAGGGGCTAATATCCCCGTAAATCAAGGAGTAGCATGAGCTACTACCTTTAAGGATTTCAAGAGTGTGGGTCCGCCGGAGTTCAAAGGAACTACGGACCCTATTAAAGCCCAAACGTGGGTTAAGGAGATAGAGGAATCATTTCTAATAGCAAATGTCGACGAGGCCCAAAAGGTTGCCTTTACGACCTATATGATGAAGGGAAAGACCAACTTTTGGTGAGAAGCCAATCAAGCTAGGGTAGCGATAGCGAATCTGACGTGGGATAGGTTCAAGAAAATATTCTTCGAGAGGTAATTTCCCATGAGCATGCAAGGGAGGATGGAGATGCGATTTTTGGAGTTGAAACAAGGGGACATGATGGTTCCCTAATACGTCGCCAAGTTTAATGAACTGGCAAGGTTCGCTCTACATCAAGTGGATACTGAGGTGAGGAACACGTGACGGTTTGAGCAGGGCTTGAAACCCTGGCTCTATAATCACATATCGGTGTTCCAAAGTACTTCTTTTGGGACCGTTTTAGAGAAGGCGATAATCGCCGAATGTGGTAGCGAGGCGTTGAGCCAGTACCACAAAGATAAGAAGAGTAAGGGTAAAGTAGATGGGGTAGTAAAGATCGAGGGAGCCAGTGGTAGTGGCGAGGGTCAGAAGAGGAAGGCATTTAGCGCTGGGAATACAGGAGTCTTAATCCTTAGTACATACTTTACACTGATGATGTATCTCTCGTGTACAAGAGACTTTGGTGAGAGATACATTGTATAACATATTCCATCATCGGTCCTCCCTGATGAGGATGGTCCTTCCTGGTTTGTGTCGCCAGGTCTTTCTAATGATCTATCGGAGTTACTGCCAACAGCCTGTGTTGTCAGGGTTGCCTAACCCTCGCTGAAATGTATATTAACGGATGAGATCCCTACTGTGGATGATGTCAAGGCTGCTTGCCCTTCGTTGACGTGTGCATCAACGGATGATATCATCGGATGGTTTTCGATACTTCATTGGATTTACTTGCCAGCGGCTGAATATCGTCAAGGTTGCTTGACCTTTGTTGACGTGTTCATCAACGACTAATTTGGATAGAGTTTCTGCTGGGGAGAAAGGTTTTGGGGTTCCAACCCCACATAAATGGCATTCGGACCTTCGTGAGGTATTATCGAGTGTAGTTTGCAACTGTTGTGATCATCGGTATAGTGAACCCTGTGTTTGGGTGAATACTAATGAGTAACATGTAGACCCATAGTTTGGTCTCTGAAAACCAGGATTTTAGGCTCTTCCGCTCAATCGCGTAGCATCTTTTTTCCTGATTTAGGTTTTTCAACTTGTGAGACCTCCTTTTCAAATCAAATTGGATCGAACCAGAGGGGTGGGCCCCAACCAGGTGAGCCCCAGGTACACCTATGGCCAGCCGTGGGTGGCCTTTAAGGCACCTATGGCTTTCACAAGTTATTTTCAAGTTGCACAACACAGGAAATTCGAGAGCTCTTCTTCACATCTGCTGAGTTCGGGCGTCTTTCTGCAAATTCTGTCATCGTACAAGCGTTCTACACTGCCCGAGTAACGTATGGATGTCTTCTTTTCCAGCTTTTATCCGTTGGAAAATGAATTATCACATGAAATACTTTTAAACACATAGTAGTGAATATGCATGCTTATATAACTTGATAAAAAATATTCAACACAGTAAATGTTGGTATTTAACCATGCTGATTATAATGATGTGAAAAAATTTGACTTTTGAAACAGTCAAATTGGCACCTTTTTCTACTATTTCTTATCCTATTTGAGGACAAATGAGCTAAGGTGAAAAAGCAAAGTAATCATGGTAATTAGGCTACCCTTACGGATTATGACTTTGATATATGCATGCATGTAGGATGTTTATGACTGTGGGTATGTGTGCTACTGAATGGCCACCTAGTCATGCCTATATGCATGTGGATAGTCCTGTTTACAAAGGAGATTATGGCAAAAAATTTCCAAAATGTTAGCATTGGGTATTCATGCATTTTTAACTCTACTGTAGATGTATGTTAAAGTAATGCATGCATGCATGTAGTTACAAAATGCATTTTGAAAAAGCTCCAGATTAGAGTTTACCACACCCTTTCTGAGGTGATTTGGAGACTTGTGTCTAGATATATATGGATCCGGATCAGCCGAGTAGTTCCTGCAGGACCACTTCAGGTGTGCGGAGGAGGGCTTCTAATGTGCCTCGACCTCGTTTAGTTAGACAGCCTTGTCTTCTGGCGGAGGCGGTGATACGTCCTATCCGGGTTGAGGTACCGGATGTTGAGGACAAGGAAGAGGATATTCCAGTTACGGACCCTGTTCCTGCTACTCATGTTCCCCGTAGGGATCTTCCAGGCATTCAGGTGACGATCCCAGAGCTTCTAGGTGATTTTAGTCGACACCCCTCAATTTACTTGCATGCAAACGAGGTACAAGATAGATTTTGATCTTCCCTTCTTTCTATTGATGAGGAGTAAAGGTTCTGATGTTGATATGATTTGTGATGTAGGTTCTCGACTTTACGCAGCCTCGAGGGAACTGGTTCAGCATTCACTCTCTGTATTAGGCTCTGCATCCCGATTATCGAGTGATTGTGCATGCCTGGGGCTTTGAGGCATTTTTTCCATCCTCCCCCGTCGTTGTCCTTAGGGTTATCTCAGGGCATTGTTTGAGCGGTGCTTTCACCAGACTCAGTCTCTCTATTTGTTAGACTGTGAGGTGGTGATGACGTTGATGGATTGGCAATTTATCACAAGTATGGAGTTTGGAGGGGGTGCCAGTGCCATGTATGACGAATATTACCCCGACTACCGTCAAATCCTTGTTAAGAGGCTGAGGCGCTTAAGGGCAGGACAGTCCGTACAGGTCCTTTGAGCGTAGATGCTATGAGCGGGCTGCTGAGTGAGCCCATACCCGATGATGTGAGACTCAGGGATTGCATTCTTTGACGATTATTACTAATAATCATTAGGGGCTGCTTCATAGCAGATAACTCTTCCATGGTATCATTCGCTTTAGTGAGCGCCACACGAGATGTGGACCATATCGGAGAGTATGATTGGGGTTCCTACTCCTTCGCCTATTTACTCAGGGGTATACGCATGCGTGCGCAGGGCTTGACGGAGGCTTGACTAGGATTTTACCCATTTCTGTTGGTGAGTGTTTCTCTTTTGATTTCCCATGTACAGATTAAGAGTGTTGACTGACAACAGATGTTTGCCTTTGTGTTGGTAGTTCTGGGCCTACGAGAGGCTCCCATGCTTGCATCTTGTGAGCGTGTTAGGTTTTGAGACCTATCACTACAAAAAATGGGACTTTAACAACGATTTTTTGGGCAACGACTTTATAAGTCGTTGCTAAAAGTATATGTTTAGCAACGAAAGTTGTCCTTCGTTGCAGATTATGGCAGGCTTTCACTTTTTGCAACGAAATTCATAAGTCGTTGCAAAATTTCGTTGCTAATTCATTGGCGGGAAAAATTTCGTTAGAAATTCGTTGCAAAAGTTTTGGCCACTTGATTTCCCGTCATCGTGGGCAACGAAAGTTTTTTTGTTGCTAAAAATGGGGCTTTAGCAACGATTTTTCAGGCAACGACTTTATAAGTCGTTGCTAAAAGTATATGTTTAGCAACGAAACTTGTCCTTCGTTGCAGATTGTGTCAGGCTTTCACTTTTTGCAACGAAATTCATAAGTCGTTCCAAAATTTTGAAACAAAATTCGTTAGAAATTCGTTGCAAAATTTCTAACCACTTGATTTCTCCTCATCGTAGGCAACAAAAGTTTCTTTGTTGCTATATTTCGTTGCCTAATATGGACAACATTCATTGGCAACAATTTTTATTTTCGATGCATATTTTATACAACTTTTTGCAACTACTATTAAAATATTGCCTTAAATTAAGATAATCCCAATAAGCATATTTTTGTAAGACCATATTCGGTATTCGGAGAATTGTCAAAAAATATTCGTATTTAGTATTTAAAAATTATGTCAAAATGCAGAACATATTTGAACCTGTAACCTATCATTTGGAACTTTGGTCATTTGACCGCTGGAGCAACACAAGTTATCTGTTAATATCTTGCAAGAATTAATATTTATATTAAAACATGAGATTTCCCCCATATATTCCTTTCTTCTCCTTCACTACATACCATTAATATAATCTTAGAAAATTATATACTATAATAATAATAATAATAATAATAATAATAGTAGTAGTAGTAGTAGTAGTACTAATAACAATAATAATAAAAATAATAATAATAACAATAATAATAACAATAATAAAAATAAAAATAATAACTGTATAATTTCTGCTTATATATGTCAAATACTTACAAAATTTTGATATTTATCTTACCTGTTCTTTAATTTATTTATTTTGCCTTGAAATATAGTATAAGTTATTCTTTTCAATTATCTTCTTCTTTTGCAGCAAATAATTAATGGGCGATCGAACACTTTTTTGATGGAAATTGGTAATGAAATAATTAAATGGCATATCGATGATCATACATGATCAATATATAGAAGATTATAACGTAAATTAATAGCCAAATTAATTAATTAGTTTTTTGATATTGGACATTTTAAAATAAGGAATAAGTAATGCTATTGTTTCCCGAAAATCAACGGCTTTTTTATTTTGTAAAAAAAAGGATTGATATAATAATTAGCGCTTGTGGAAAAAAGAGAAAAAGAAGAAGTCAAACAGGTCTTTCCATACTAACGATCTTATATATCACAAAATAAAACGACAAATTAGTGTGTTATTATTATAAGATAATATATTTTTATTTCATGCATAAATATTTATATGACTATTTGTTTATAAATATTTATATGAATATTTAGAGATAAATTTATATATATATATATATATATATATATATATATATATATATATATTAAAATATTCATAGTTACGTTATATAAATATTCATAGTTACTTTATATATATATATTTAGTTTAATGTGAAGATTTAAGATGTGTATATATATATATAGATGGTAATAAAATTTATTTAATACACACAAAATATAATATAAGATGCCAAAATATCACAACTAGGTTTTAAAACTAAGACCTATGGGTTATTAGGCCATTATGCTACCATTGAGCCATTATAATTTATTAGTTAACTAAACTAACGCCATAACTTGTATATATATATATATATATATATATATATATACACACACACACATATACATACATATTCTTTTAAAATTTCTTGTCAAACTAAATAAAATACTAAATAAATCTCAACATTAAACTAAATATATATAAAGTAACTATGAATATATATATATATATATATATATATATATATATATGTAAATAAATATTCATATAAATATTTATAAATTTATAAATAAATATTTGTTTATAAATTATAAAGATAAATTTATATGAATATTTGTTTATAAATATTTATATGAATATTTAGAGATAAATTTATTTATATATATATATATATATATATATATATATAAAAATATTCATAGTTACGTTATATAAATATTCATAATTACTTTATATATATTTAATTTAATGTGGAGATTTAAGATGAGTATCTATTTATATAGATGGTAATAGAATTTATCTAATACAGAAAAAATATAACATAAGAAGCAAAAATATAACAGCTAGGTTTTGAACCTAAGACTTATGGGCTATTGGGCCATTAAGCTACCACTGAGCCATTTTAATTAATTAGTTAACTAAACTAACGCCATAACTTGTAGTCTCCAATATTTTTAAATTTATTCTACTGATATGTATATATATATATATAGACATACATATTTTTTTCAAAATTTCTTGTCAAACTAAATAAAATACTAAACAAATCTCAACATTAAACTAAATATATATAAAGTAACTATGAATATTATATATATATATATATGTAAATAAATATTCATATAAATATTTATAAATTTATCTCTAAATATTCATATAAATATTTATAAAAAATATTCATATCTAAATTTTAGATGAAATCCAATGATAACCGATGTACCCGTGCCATCCAATGTTGCGATCAACGGTATAGATTATGGTTGTTGAAATAATACATGTGACAACCAATTGCCAAACATGTTAGTTTCGGGCCTCCGAACCAAATATATCCAACCTTATCAAATCTGATTATTATATCTATGCTTCCAATGTTTCTTATTTCTAGATAGAAGTAGGATATACTTACAAGTACTCTCTCACTCCAAGAATGAAAATGATGATTGATTTTATGCGAATTTTAAAAAAATGTCAAATGATAAAATTATTCATATTTAAATTCTCATCTAATTGCATATTTTTATATACATGACTAGTAATATTATATAAATATTTATAAATAATAAAAATATGACATTTAATACTAAGAATATTACGCAAAAATTATTGTAAAAAAATAAATTATTTAATATAAGTAAATATTTAACTTGAGATTACATAAAATAAGTTAGTTTGACCCATATTAATGTAACACTTTACATAATATATAACATTTGTTTAAAAAATTATCAATAATATATATTTATTCACCTAATTTGACAACAGATGAATATTTTTAGTACTATAATAATAATAATAATAATACTAATAATTATAATAATAATTCATAATAATAATAGTAAT
Source organism: Panax japonicus (assembly GCA_020205505.1). NCBI lineage: Eukaryota > Viridiplantae > Streptophyta > Magnoliopsida > Apiales > Araliaceae > Panax > Panax japonicus. The sequence goes on along the minus strand of CM035102.1, from coordinate 20,349,856 downwards.
AATAATAATACCCCGATTAAGATGGGTATATATATATAGATGGTAATACAATTTATCTAATTCACAAAAAATATAACATAAGAAGAAACAATATCACAACCAGATTTTGAACCTAAGACCTATTGGTTATTGGGCCATTAAGCTACCACTGAGCCATTTTAATTTATTATTTAACTAAACTACTGTTATAACTTGTAGCGGTAGAAAGTGTAGCACGTGAGCAAATGAGTAATTTTTCATGTCGCTACAGCCTATAACGGTAGGGGAAAATCTATTTCAATCTGTGTCATCCAATGTTGCGATCAATGGTATAGATTATGGTTGTTAAAATAGTACTCGTGACAACCAATTGCCAAGAATGGGGGCCCATATATATATATAGTCGTGTATATTCTATTTGTGCGCAGTCTTTCAACACTGCGTCGTTTTGGCATATTTGTTTTTGAACATACAGGAGTAAGCTGCAGGCAGGTAACAACAAATATTGAGGAGATGCGAGTCTCTAATTGCTTTCTTGGTGGAAGCAGCGACGACGGAGAAGGGTGGTTTACAGGCGGCGACAAGGATGGCGGAGAGATAAAGGGATTTGCGGGTTAGTTTGAAAATTATTGACCATAGTATCATGTTATGTGTATAAAATTATGTAATATATGTATGTTTTGGAATTAAATTAATTGGAGTCCTTCTACATGGATATGTTTATTGGACATTTTCAATTTTATTTTTTGCTTGTGACTCTCAAAAAATATATAGTATTTATTCTAACTAGAATTTTTACAAACTATAGTGTATTAGGTATAATTTGGATATATATACAACAACAGGGTTATAGAGACTGTACAACTCTGTTCTTGTATATGTAACTAAATTACACCTAAAATACTATATTTTGTAAAAATTCCCGTTGGAATAAATACTATACATTTTATGGGAGTCACAATCAATTTTTTTTAAAATGTCCAATATTCCGGTCTGCTAAGACTTGTTGAATTAATTACCCTTCTTTGTTTATGAATTTGTATTGGTATAAATTGAGCAGATGAAAAATATGAGACAAAAAGGTGTTTTTTTAACAATTTTGGTTCTCTTTTTGTCTTTAAAACGGTCTCAAAAATATCTTTTTTAGATAATTTAAAAGTATAAAATGGAAAATATTGTCATTTAGTTATTTTTAACGAGTCAGTTAACAAACAATTTTTTTTTATTCGGTGTTCAATTTTAATCAGTTCATTCAGTTATTCAGAACTATTTCATTCAATTTTATCAAACAACCCTTAGCCTATTTGGGAATAACTTATAAGTTGATCAAATTAATTTATAAGTCATTTATTACTATTCACTTGTTTGGAAATGACTTATTTTTCTACTTATAAGTTGAGTTTTGAGTTTTAGTTTGACCAAATGAAATATCTATTTCGTCTTTTTTATATTTTGTATCTTTTTTATTGATATCCTTTTTAGTAATCTTTGTATTTATTTTAACTTATAAATTATTATAAACTTAACACTTTTATAATTTATTTTTTAAATTAATTTTTAATTTATAAATTAAATTGATGTCGAGCAAACTTAAAATAACTTATAATTCAAATTATATTTAGGCAGCTCGCCTTCTTCAGTACTGGTACCACTTCTTTCGATCGAAGCTAGGTTTGGCCAAAATATGCAGTGAGCAAAAACCCCCAGAAATCTCTACTCCCAATCCACTCCGTCTTCTTCAAATTCAAGTTAGGGTTTCAAGTTCTTTCCAAAAATGGCTCGTAATGAAGAAAAAGCTCAATCTATGCTTAACAGATTCATCAGCATGAAAAACGAAGAGAAAAAGAAACCCAAAGAGCGCCGTCCGTTCCTAGCGTCTGAATGCTGAGACCTCGCGGAGGCCGACAAGTGGCGCCAGCAAATCATGCGCGAGATTGGCTGGAAAGTTACTGAAATCCAAAACGAGGGTTTAGGCGAACACCGCCTCCGCGATATTCCACATGTCTCATCTTACTTAATTTGGAACAGACAGGAGAGATTGATGCCCAACCTAGGTGGTACTCAGTCTTGACTTCTGGGAGATGTAGCAGTTCTGAATTCACCAAACATATTAATCCGAGAAATAAGCATTTTCTAGGCAATCGATATGAGTCAACTGCAGCGGCTTCTGAATCAACTGATGCACCAACTGAGAAATATGAGTATCAAGCAGAGGTGCATTACTAGAACTACATATCTTATTGAATTCCCTTTTTATGACTTGGTTTCCCATCTTTCTCTATTTTGAATCTGTAGTTGATATTGTTTTTTGCTTTGTGATAGGTCAGTCGGCTGATGGACCTCATTGTCAACAGCCTCTACAGCAATAAAGAGGTAATTCTTCGTGAACTTATCAAGTATGTCTTGAGCTGCAAGAAAATCTCTGATCTTATTAATGTATGATTGATACCAAACAGCTGCAAATATATTTCGAGATACAAAAGCTACACAGCATTAAACAATATCACTAGAAAATGATTATTGATTGCTGCCTGCATTCCATTTACTGTAGAAAAATTAACAAGATCACAGCATTAACTAATTCATACTGCAGATGTGGAGGTAGATTGGTTACCTTGGTATAAATGTTTGGTTACCTTAGTATAAAAGGTTGGATACCAATTCAGTTTTATTAAGTTACAAATTTTGTTTGAATGTGATGCAGTTGGTAGCCAACCATTCATACAAAGGTAACCATCAGTCTCTTATCTCTCTATTTCCTATGTAGTGTTCTTATTTTCTTTTGAACATGAAATTAGAATTGAAATTTCTGGACATGAATAAATTGTGAAAAAATCAAATAGCCATGCTTCTCTATCCAGTTGCTGAAGCTTGACTAATATTTTCTCTACTAGTCCACTGTATTATTCGATGATGAAGGTTTCTACTTGAGGTGGCTCGCACCAAATTACAATGGCGGCCAATGCTCTGTTCTCTCTTCATTAAGAAAGGAAAAGTTTGTAATACATCAAGTTTTATTTTTATGGTTTCGGATGTACAAGTAATTTGTTTTGTTTGGGTTATTGGACTTTCTGACTTAGAGTTAGTGAGTATTTTGAATTTGAATTTGTTTTTGTTGTTATATCCCAAATATTTGAATTTGAATTTGAAATTATGACAGTTATTTTCCTTGATTTTAGGTTTCTTTATTAATATGAATTGTACTAGTTTTTTGTAATATAAATTATAGTTACACTCTTTTTGTAATTATTTAGTTGATGCACTTTTCTTGTAATTACTTTTTATTTGTTGTATACTTATGTAAAGGACCCTAAAAAGTAATATGCAAGCCCAAGTGTTTGTTAATCACGAGTCCTAGCTAAAGTAATGCAAGCCCAATAGAAATAAGCTAAACTAATTGAAGCAAGCCCAATGTCATGATCCATTGGATAAATAGGATCCATGGAACAACCCATAGCTGAATTAATGGGCAAGAACTTTAGGCGATGCCCAAGTATTTTATGAGATGATCAAGTGTTGTGATGAGCAAGAAAGATGAGTGGCTAACAAGTTTACTTAGTGGTTAAGTAGATGAATAGTAAGAAGGTTAGTTGAGGAGGTGGGTGATTAATGACTAGTATTCTCTCACCTTGGCTCTCCTACAAATAGAAGAAGTTGATAGTCATTATTCATTGTTCAACTTCCATCCAACAATAAACAACTTAAGTGTTAGAGAGAATAAGCCCTTTTAAGTCACAACTTTTCTTGTGAGATTTCCAAGAAGGAGAAAAGCTAGTCATCAAAGGTAATGATCTTATGATCTATTAGTCTTCTATCTCTACCATAATAAGTTGATAGAGAAGTGTGGTCTAATGAACTTGTATGCTAAAAAACATATAAGAAGTGATTAATTAATGAACTTAAGTCGATTAAGTTCTGAATAAGCAACTTGAATCTAAATAAGTTGATAAACTTATGAAGAACTTATCATATGTTTGTCATATGATGTTAGTATGTTCAATATGGTATGAGAACATTGAGTAAAGGACTTAAGTCTATATTAAGTCATAAGAAATGGAATTCGTAGTTTATAAGTTGATTAAGTTATTAACTTATGAGAATAAGTCAAAACTTACTTTGATAATAAGTTAGTGTAATAAGTAACTTAAAATGTTGGTTTGATGATTAAAATCCATTTAGAATGATAATCAAAACATTAGTAATGAGGTTTCGCCAGAATTCACATGATACGACGATAATCGTCGAATTCATGAAATTCTAGGAATGAAAGTCATATTTTGTGTTTGAACTCGAAAATATTGGTTTTCGATGGAGACGAGTCATATTTGGCATTATAGAGTTGCAGAATCGAAAATGACCGGATTCCGACTTAGAACGAAGAAACGAGCGTTGAACGTTCACAAACATTTATTGTTTTCATGAAATTTTTGCAAATGAAGTCAAATACATAAGATTCTTGCATGAACACATAGAGTATGTAATTTGTGAGCTTTAGGATTTTGAACGAGACAATTCGGACTTATAACGAAGAAGTTATGCGTCCGGGAGTTTCACAAAAGTTGAAAAACTGCAAAATTGTCTGAGGCACAGAGTCTGCGCCACAGCTTGACTCACAGCTTTAAGGCCCGTGCCGCAGCGCGAGGCCGAGACAGGGCACACTGCTAACTGGCGCCGCAACGCGGCCATAACAAATGAGACTCGCACTGCAGCACCGAGTCTGGGACTTACATACTGTTAACTCGCGTCGCAGCGCGGCTTAAAGAGGAAAGGGTGGCGCCGCAGCGCCAACCCTAGGGTTTGGACAGTGATGAATGTTTACAAGTATAACATGAATAATAACTCAGTAATAATAAACTGAGGAACCTAATAAGGTATGGTAAGGTATTGTTAAACCTTATTTATGTTGTCTAAAGGTTGAAGATAATTAATCAATCAGGAACATAATGAAACAATGTAATGAATAGCCGGAACCGATAATAACAAATCTAAGTCAACATTAGATTGAGATGAAGGGTAAGATATAATAGTATACCTACTTGATTGTATATGACCTAATGCGGTATATTATATGATCATGTATTGTAGAGACTTAAAGTGTACGTGTGATAAACAGTAAACAGACGCTAAATGCAAGTATTCTAACCCTTGTTCCAGTTCAGTCTGGACAAGCTTTGAAATTTATGTATTCTTTCGCATGAAGTCTTGTATGAGGAAGTCAAAGCCAATTCTTTCAGCTAGACTTATATTATGTATATATCAAGCATGGTTATTATTTACCAAGTTATATTGGTGTGTTTTTCAAACGAAGACTGAGTATGGTAAAATGTTTTTGTCGTTTAACGACAGGACACGTGAGGTTGCCACAGCTTAAACGTATACACGTTTAATGAATGTAGTATTGATCAACATAGAGTACTATAGGTTGATCACCTAGACGTGCTCGTAATTAATGTCAGACTTACGGACTTAGTGCCAGGATGTCCTTTACAAAAGAACTTATGAAATGCTCAAGGTCTTGGACTGGAATTGATGTTTTACTGAATATTGTTGTTGTAAAACGTTTCGAATGAAAAGAAGTGCTATTTTGAATTATCGATAGTACTTCATAACTATTGTTCAGTTATTGAGATATACGAGTTTTATGTTTCAAACATGTTATTTATTAGAATTGTAGTACTTGCTGAGCCAGTCATGCTTACTCTTGCTTGAACCATATGAACACAACTAAGATGGAGCGAACCGAAGGCTCCGGCAAGGATAAAGGCAAGGTGAAGATGAACCCTTAGAGTTCTTATGTAATAGTATAGGTTAATGGTTGTAATATATTGCATATTATGACAAGAACGAATGTATGGGTTATAAAGAACCTGGGGAAATGTAATATTATTTTGAATATATATAGAAGACATATCCGTTCTTTTGAGACTTTTCAATTGAATATATGTGTGAATGGTAGTACCGTGTAGCAGCATCTGTCGGGTTGGAAGATACCCGGATTTGGGGGCGTCACAGGTTGGTATCAAATCCTTAGGTTATAAAACTTAAGAGGGGGATTAAAAACCTTAAATCATAACCTTAAGAGAAGTCAAAGAAGTAAAACAAAAAAATAACCTTATAAAAATGCATTATGATTATATTATGTGTTTTTTTATTATTCTACTGACGTGTACTAATCAACTCAATTGTTTTGTGCAGATGTCAGGAGTAAATGGAAATCATGTAGATGGACAAACTGTTAGTGAAGAGTCTGTGAACCAAGTAGAGGTCATACCGAACCCCATAACGACAGAGCTTGAGTTAGTTGTTATTGAGTCTGAAGACTCAGAGGATCCTGACCTCATGTCAGTATTCGATGGTATGATAGAGGAGGAAGTGGAGGCAGTGTCCTTTAATCCCATAGCTATAGCAATAGAGATAGCTCCTGGGGGGTCGATAATGTCATTATTTATATTGGTATTGGATAGAAATATTCATCACTGTCAGGAGGTTAAGGAGCTGAAGGCAGAGCTCCAAGATGTCATAGAGGACAAGACTGATGTAGAGTCCATGTGGGAGCAGGAGCATAATGAAAGGGTTTTGGCCAAGGACAAGGCCCATGAACTAAAACATGAGGACTTTGAGCTCAAGGAGGAGCTAAAGACCAAACTGCAGAAGATAGGGAGGATGTCCTATATTCATAGGAGTTCTCATACAGATTTCCAGCAGCAGGTAGTTGGATATCCTGTAGAGGTGGGGCAGACGCGGTATACTATTAGCTGTGATATCATTTCCGGTCTTTCCAAGGCATATTTTGATAATGCCTTAAGGCATATGTAATCTAGTACTAGCTAGAGTAGTTTAGGTATGTAAATATTTTGTAATTAGTAGTGACGTAAAGCCCTCTTTTCTATAATGAAGGGTAGTCTTTTGTAAATCCCAATTTTTGAAAAGCAATAGCGGGAAAGTAATGTAATCAGCTTAGGCTGTGTAATGTAAATAATGTAGTATTATACTACAAAGAATGAATATAAGCCTTTTTATGGAAAACAATGAGCATTGGATGTTGAAGTTATTATTTAATATTGAATAAAAACTAATAAAGAAAGGAATAATGACGAAATGTGTTTATTGTATCAGCAAAATGCCACCGAGAAGAGTGCAACGCAATCAAGGAGTTAATACGAATCAACCGGAGGGAGGTCCGGTTAACCCGATGTAAGAGTTTGTTAATCTATTAACAGCTGCCTTTTATAGAACAGGGGCTAATATCCCCGTAAATCTAGGAGTAGCACGAGCTACTACATTTAAGAATTTCAAGAGCGTGGGTCCACCAGAGTTCAAAGGAATTACGGACCCTATTGAAGCCCAAACGTGGGTGAAGGAAATAGAGAAAGCATTTGTGATAGAAAGTGTCGACGAGGCCCAAAAGGTTGCCTTTGCAACCTATATGATGAAGGGATAGGCCAACTTTTGGTGGGAAGCTAATCAGGCTAGGGCCGGGATCGAGAATCTAATGTGGGTGAGGTTCAAGGAGATATTATTCGAGAACTACTTTCCCACAAACATGCAGGGAAGGACGGAGATGCGGTTTCTCGAGTTAAAATAAGGGGACATGTCGGTTCCCAATACACCGCCAAGTTTAATGAACTGGCGAGGTTCGCTCCACACCAAGTGGATACCGAGGTTAGGAAGGCGCGATGGTTCGAGCAGGGCTTGAAACCCTGGCTCTATAACCATATCTCTGTGTTTCAAAGTACTTCATTTGGAACCATTTTAGAGAAGGCGATAATCGCCGAGGGTGGTAGTGAGGCTCTGAGTCAATACCACAAGGACAAGAAGAGCAAGGGGAAAGTGGATGGGGGAGTAAAAGTTGAAGGAGCCAGCGGTAGTGGTGAGGGACAAAAGAGGAAGGCGTTTAGCTCTAGGAATACCAGAGTGAAGCAAGAAGACCCAAAGAGGAGAATGGAGGCCTGCAAGACCTGTGGGAAGACTCACTTAGGACTCTGTCTCAAGGGGAAGGCCGTCTGTTACAATTGTGGACAGGAGGGGCACATTGCACCTAACTTTCTAAGTCCAAAAAAGAATCATGAATGCTTTGTGTGTGGGTCAACCGACCACACTGCTCGAAGAAGGGGACAGACGGGAATCGGGGCATTAATGGCGGTAATTTAGCTATTAGTGGTCAAGCACAGCCGGGTAGGCCGATGGGCCGTACCTTTAACATGACAGCCCAAGATACAGTTACATCAGGGGACATCGTCGCAGGTATTATTCCGATCAACGACATAAATGCTTATGTGCTGTTTGATTCGGGTGCTACTTGTTCATTTACAGCATGCGATTTTGCTAGACGATTAGGATTACTTCACGAAAAGTTTCCTATACCTTTAAATATTATGGTAGCAAACGAAGAAATAATTCCTATTGAAGATGTTCATAGGAGTTGTTGCGTAGATATACGGGGTTGTAAATTATCGGTAGATTTGATACCGATAAAGTTAGGAGAATTTGACGTAATTCTCGGAATGGATTGGTTAGTTAACCATGGGGCTATTATAGATTGTCAAAAGAAATGTGTGAACATTAAGACATTAAGACAACCTTAGGTAATATTTTATGAGAATAGATCGCCGGGACGTTCGTGTTGTCTAACCATGACACAAACTAGGAACTTACTGAGGAAGGGATGTGTAGGTTATCTGTGTAATGTTGTTGATACCCAGAGAGTGGTAGAAACCATGGAACAAATACCTATAGTGAGAGAATTCACCGATGTATTTCTGAGTGAATTGCCGGGTCTTCCGCCGGATAGGGAGACATAGTTTGTAATAGACATCGTACCAGGAGTGGCACTAGTTTCTAGGGCATCGTATCATATGGCGCCTGTGGAGATGAAGGAGTTGATGGTGCAGTTACAAGAACTGTTGGATAGGAAGTACATTCAACCGAGTGTTTTACCGTGGGGAGCACCGGTACTGTTTGTCAAGAAGAAGGACGGATCGTTAAGATTTTGTATCAACTACCGAGAGTTGAACAAGTTAACGATAAAGAATGAATACCCATTGCCCAGGATCGATGATCTTTTTGATCAGTTGAAAGGGGCTAAGTATTTTTCTAAAATAAATTTAAGAATGGGGTATCACCATTTGAAGGTTAGGAAGGAGGATGTACCAAAGATAGCATTCAGGACTCGTTATGGTCATTACGAGTTTCTGGTGATGTCATTTGGGTTGACTAATGCACCAGCTGCATTTATGGATATGATGAACAGAGTGTTCAAACAATATTTGGACAAGTTCGTCGTGGTGTTTATTGATGATATTCTAGTCTATTCAAAGACGCTAGAAGATCATGCTGAACACCTAAGATTAGTCTTGGAGACACTAAGGAAGGAGAAGTTGTATGCGAAATTCACTAAGTGTGAATTTTGGTTAGAGAAGGTACAATTTTTAGGTCATGTCATTGACCATGAGGGAATCTCAGTAGATCCAGCAAAGGTGGAAGCCGTGATGAATTGGGAACAACCAAAAATGCCGACTGAGGTGCGAAGTTTCCTAGGATTATCGGGTTACTATCGGAGATTCATCTAGGATTTTTCAAAGATAGCTACTCCATTGACTAATTTAACAAGGAAGACGGTGAAATACGAGTGGACAGATAAATGCGAGGACAGTTTTCAAGAATTAAAGAAGAGGTTGAGTGAAGCGCCTGTTTTGTCATTACCCAATGACACAGGAAATTTTGTAGTTTATAGCGATGCTTCGCATAGAGGACTTGGTTACGTGCTCATACAGCATGGCAAGGTCATTGCGTATGCATCTAGGCAATTGAAGGATTATGAGAAAATTTATCCTACTCACGATCTGGAACTGGCCGCAGTAGTTTTTGCTCTGAAGATATGGAGACATTATCTTTATGGAGAAAAATGTGAGATATACACGGACCACAAGAGTCTAAAATATATCTTCACACAAAAGGAGTTGACCATGAGGCAGAGGAGATGACTGGAGTTGATAAAGGATTACGACTTTGAAATCCTGTATCGCCCTGGAAAAGCCAATGTAGTTGTCGACGCCTTAAATAGGAAGGGTCGGGAAAAGTTGTTTTTGTTAATGGTTCAAACTGAGTTAATAATAGAGATGGCTAGGATGGAATTATAAGTGAAGCTGCCAAGTGAAGTAGGACAAATGCTGTTTACGACGGAGATGCAATCTACCATCGTAGAAAGAGTTAAGAAGGTGCAACTCAAAACTGATGAGTGTGACCGAATAAAGGAGCGGCTAGCCAATGAAAAAGATATCAATTATAGTCTTGATAATGAAGGATTATTAAGATTTGAAGGAAGAATTTGGGTTTTAAATGAGGCGGAATTAAAGGAGCAGGTATTACAAGAGGCTCATAGTTCGAGGTTTTCAATTTATCCTGGTAGTACTAAGATGTATCAAGACCTTCGACAAAGTTTTTGGTGGCCGAACATGAAGAGAGAGATAGCAGAGTATGTGAGTAAGTGCTTAACTTGCCAGAAAGTTAAGGCCGAACATCAACGACCAAGTGGCTTGTTACAGTCATTGGAGATTTCAGAATGGAAGTGGGAGAATATCACGATGGATTTTATGGTGGGACTTTCGACTACAACGAAAGGGTATGATGCGATTTGGGTAATAGTGGATCGATTGACGAAGTTGGCTCACTTTTTGCCAATTAGGATTAAGTATAACCTAGATCAGTTAGCTAGACTCTATGTTATGGAGATAATTTTCAGACATGGAGTACCAGTATCAATTGTGTTAGATCGTGATCCACGATTCACATCGAACTTTTGGAGAAGTCTACAAGAGCAGATGGGAATACAGTTGAATTTAAGTACGACGTATCATCCACAAACTGATGGACAAAGCAAGAGAAAAATTCAGACGTTAGAAGATATGCTAAGATCTTGCGTCATGGATTTCAAGGGTAGTTGGGATGATCATCTACCATTAGTGGAGTTTGCGTATAACAATAGTTATCATGCAAGCATATGTATGCCACCTTACGAAGCTTTGTATGGGAGGAAATACAGAACACCATTGTATTGGGATGAGGTAGGAGAAACCGAATGCTAGGACCAGAATTGGTGCAGCAAATAGCGGACATTATCAAGATGATACAAATGTGTCTTCTAGCAGCTCAAGACAGACAGAAGAAGTTTATGGATTCGCATAGAGAGAATAGAGAATTTGAAGTAGGTTCGTACGTATTTCTAAAAGTATCTCCCTGGAAAGGAAAGATACGTTTTGGAAAGAAGGGAAAGCTAAGTCCTAGGTTTATAGGACCTTTTGAGGTATTAAAATGGGTGGGTGAGGTAACTTATATGATAACATTACCTCCAGACCCAGAACGAATACATAATGTATTTCATGTGTCCATGTTACGTCCTTATAAGCCAGATTATAAACACGTGATAGAATATGAGCCTATTCATATTAAGAAGGACTTAACGTACGAAGAAACGCCGATTCAAATTGTCGATAAGAAAGAACAAGTTCTGCGGAATAAAGTCATACCTTCCGTAAAAGTGATATGGAAAAACCACGATGCGGAAGAAGCAACGTGGGAATTGGAAGAAAAGATGAAATACCCTCATTTGTTTGTGTAATTTTTTTTATATATAGCGAGATTCTAAGGACAAAATCCTTATAAGGGGGAGAGAATGTAACACCCTAGAAAATCGAACCTTTGTAAATACTTTTAATAATGAACAAAATAATATTATTTATTATTATTACGTGTTGATAAGATGAATGTTGTTCTATAACCTAGAAACGTCGGGACGTCGTAATGTTTTAACTACATGAGAGAATTAAAGTGTTTGAATTTCTAAGACGAAAATAAAAGCTTTCTGAATTTTTTTCCAAAAATACTATTCATCATTTTCTGCTCGGGAATTATTTTTGAACTTTCGAGAAATACGTAACGTTATAATATCAATGTGAGATAGATTATATAATAATAATCTAAGTATAGAAAACACAATATTTCTCATGCGGACTTATTTTGAGAACGTTAAGAATATTAAGCGTTAAGAAGAGAAAGTATTAATCGTATGATGCGTAGACATTATGCAAGGTATTGAATGCAAGTATGGTACGACGTATTATACAGATGAGTATGAAGAATGGAATAACGTATGTTATGAATTAGTATACGAGCTAGCATACGAGAATTATACGTGTAGTATATATGTCAAGGTTTTTAATTAAATGGAATGGACTTGTAGGATTGTTAGCATATTGGTAAAAGTCCAATAAAAATTGATATGCAAGCCCAAGTGTTTGTTAATCATGAGTCCTAGCTAAAGTAATGCAAGCCCAATAGAAATAAGCTAAACTAATTGAAGCAAGCCCAATGTCATGATCCATTGGATAAATAGGATCCATGGAACAACCCATAGGTGAATTAATGGGCAAGAACTTTATGTGATGCCCAAGTACTTTATGAGATGATCAAGTGTTGTGATGAGAAAGAAAGATGAGTGGCTAACAAGTTTACTTAGTGGTTAAGTAGATGAATAGTAAGGAGGTTAGTTGAGGAGGTGGGGTGATTAATGACTAGTATGCCCTCACCTTGGCTCTCCTACAAATAGAAGAAGTTGCTAGTCATTATTCATTGTTTAACTTCCATCCAACATTAAACAATTAAAGTGTTAGAGAGAATAAGCCCTTTTAAGCCACAACTTTCCTTATGAGATTTCCAAAAAGGAGAAAAGCTAGTCATCAATGGTAATGATCTTATAATCTATTAGTCTTTTATCTCTACTATAATAAGTTGATAGAGAAGTGTGGTCTAATGAACTTGTATGCTAAAAAATATATAAGAAGTGATTAATGGATGAACTTAAGCCAATTAAGTTGTAAAAATGACCAGATTCCAACTTAGAACGAAGAAACGAGCGTTGAACATTCACGAACGTTTATCGTTTTCATTAAAAATGAACTAATAAGTGAAATTTTAGCAAATGAAGTTGAAAAGATTAAATTCGTGCATAAACGCATAGAGTATGTAATTTGTGAACCGTAGGCTTTTAAATGAGCCAATTTGGACTTATAACGAAGAAGTTATGCGTCCGGAAGTTTCACAAAATTTTAAAAATTGCAAAATTATCTGAGGCACAGAGTCCGCATCGCAGCGCGACTCACAGCTTTAAGGCCCGCACCGCAGCGCGAGGCCGAGATAGGGCACACTGCTAACTGGCACTGCAGCGCCGAGTTCGGGACTTGCATACTGTTAACTTGCGCCGCAGAACCAACCCTAGGGTTTGGACAGTGATGAAAGTTTACAAGTATAGCATGAATTGTAACTCAGTAATAATAAACTGAGGAACTTAATAAGGTATGTAGGGAATTGTTAAACCTTATTTATGTTGTCTAAAGGTTGAAGATAAGTAATCAATCAGGAACATAATGAAACAATGTAATGAAAAGCCGGAACCGATAATAACAAATCTAAGTCAAGATTAGTTTGAGATGCAGGGTAAGATATAATAGTATACCTACTTGATTATATATGACCTAATGCGGTATATTATATGATCATGTATTGTAGAGACTTAGAGACTTAAAGTGTACGTGTGATAAATAGTAAACAGACGCTAAAGGCAAGTATTTTAACCCTTGTTCCAGTTCAGTCTGGACAAGCTTTGAAATTTATTTATTCTTTCGCATGAAGTCTTGTATGAGGAAGTCAAAGCCAATTCTTTCAGCTAGACTTATATTATGTATATATCAAGCATGGTTATTATTTACCAAGTTATATTGGTGTGGTTTTCAAACGAAGACTGAGTATGGTAAAATGTTGTTGTCGTTTAACGACAGGCACGTGAGGTTGCCACAACTTAAATGTATACACGTTTAATAAATATAGTGTTGATCAACATAGAGTAATATAGGCTGATCACCTAGACGTGCTCGTAAGTAATGTCGGACTTACGAACTTAGTGCCTGGATGTCCTTTTCAAAAGAACTTATGAAATGCTCCAGGTCTTGGACCGAAATTGATGTTTTACTGAATATTGTTGTTGTAAAACGTTTTGAATGAAAAGAAGTGCTATTTTGAATTATCGATAGTACTTCGTAACTATTGTTCAGTTATTGAAGATAGACGAGTTCTATGTTTTAAGCATGTTGTTTATTAGAATTGTAGTACTTGTTGAGCTAGTCATGCTCACTCTTACTTGAACCATATGAACACAGCTAAGATCGAGAGGACCGAAGGCTCTGGCAAGGATAAAGGCAAGGTGAAGACGAACCCTTAAAGTTCTTATGTAATAGTAAAGATGAACGGTTGTAATATATTGAATATTATGACAAGAATGAATGTATGGGTTATAAAGAACCTGGGGAAATGTAATATTATTTTGAATATATATAGAAGACATATCCGTTCTTTTGAGACTTTTCAATTGAATATATGTGTGAATGGTAGTACCGTGTAGCACCATTTTTCGAGTTGGAAGATACCCAGATTTGAGGGCGTCACAGATGAAGTTGCAATCACAAACCTGAAATCAATGAAACTGGTCATCAGGTAAATACAAAAAAAAAGAAAAGGAAAACTTTGTCATGGTCATTAATGAAATTTTCATATTTCTCATTGTTATTAATGAGTTGGGTACTATTCTATTTCTTTAGAGCAAATATACTTTCTCCAGCCTTCTGATATTTTGGTTTGGTGACTTTTTTTAGGTAAAAACTAGTATGCAATAACTTATGTTGAAGGAGACAAGTACTATGGAGCAAGGGCAACCATAAATGTTTGGGAACCAAAAATACAACAACCTAATGAATTTAGTTTATCCCAAATTTGGGTGTTGGGTGGTTCTTTTGGTGAAGATCTTAACATCATTGAAGCTGGTTGGCAGGTAATCTTTTACTCCAATTCTTGATTAACTAAGAATAATACTATAATGGAGAAACTGACATCACATTCTCATTGTATATATTCAGCTCTATTATTGATCGAGTCTGATTGTTGGATGTACTTGATTTCCAGGTTAGCCCAGATCTTTATGGTGATAACAACACAAGACTGTTCACTTATTGGACTATAAGCTTCATAATTTCACTTCAAATTACATTTTTTTGAACTTCTTTAAAGCTAGCTTTTCAAAAACTTTAATGGTCTGTTCCTCTATAAAATTTGCAGAGTGATGCTTATCAGGTAACTGGTTGCTACAACCTACTATGCTCAGGATTCATTCAAATAAATAGTGAAATAGCAATTGGTGCAAGCATCTCCCCAGTTTCCGCGGTTAGAAATTCCCAATATGATATCAATATTCTTATCTGGAAGGTAAAATCCAAGTCCCCCACTCAACCTTTCAGTAAAACAATGGCACTGCCTTTGATTATTGCAAATACCCAACCAGTTTAAAAAAATAAAAGAAGTTCATATTGTCAAGGATACACATGAGTATCATTAGTCAGTAGATGTGTGCCAGTGCCTACTGGTCAATATCAGTATACAAGAAAGCTGTTCAATAATTTAGCATTGAGGTGTGGATAAAATATACATTTTGGTTCATATGATGAGGATCTTTTGTCCATTTGCATTTTCTTTTGGTCACTGACATGGGCCCACTCACTTTATTTAATAAGGGTACTCTATAAAGTTTAATCTTTACTGCATGAACAGTAACTTAAGGATTTGCAATTATTTTGCTTTGCTGGTTTTGCCTGTTTTGACTAATTGTTTTATTTCTGAAATTTCACTTGCATTCAGATGGTAAGACAAAATAATTACAACAATTGTGGTATTATTAAGGAATTTGACATTCAAGTGAGGGCTGAGTTCACTTCTATTGATGCTCGAGTTCTTGATCCTCCAAGGGTAAATCATCTTTACTCTGACTTGTGTGTTTGAACACAACATTTTACCTTCCAAATGATTTTGACTCCATTCTCGAATTTGGTTGACCCAACTTATAGGTCAATTTTCTAGTAGTGTGCAGTTATAGATTTGGATATTCTAAATTTAAAGGTTGTGATCCATTTTTCCAGTAACATAGTAGTTTAAGTTGGACAACTGACCATATTTGAATAAAGAGAGATTTACTTTTTCACTAAATACCATATTATAATTAACTTACGGATGTAGAGTCATTCCAGTTTTTGTTAGGTTTATTTTTTTATTCTATTTATTTTCTACAAGCATAAGAATATTATGTGCTAGTGCATTATTTTTTAGAATAGATCTATTTCCTTTATCTTTTATAGGTTTCTATGCATTCAGATAATTTTTCTGTCTGTGGTTGCTCTTCGGATATATGAGCAGCCTTGGAAATAAGAAAGTTGAACTTTTTGATATCGGATGAGCAGGTGCTAACGAGCCTATAATCGAAGACAATGTTCAAGTTTAAGTGGCATCAAGTAATCAGATGTCTTACATGTAGTAGCCCCGAATCCGGGCCCCGAATCGCCGCGGACTCGGTATACTATTTCTATAACTATTTGCGGAAGATATAAACATAAATTGTTTATACAATACATTACACACTATTACCCAAGGTCGAGTAACCTTAACTTATACACCATTCATAAAAATATCTATTATACAACAATAATTACTAAACTATACTATTACATACTAGCCGCACTTATATCCCAAGATGAACTTGGCTTTAATCGTTTCCTGTATTCGAACGCATTCGCCTTATCTGCAATGTTTTATCATGATATAGCAAGGGTGAGCATGAAAGTTGCCCAGCAAGTTTATATACAATAATATAACGATATATCATGATTGAAGAGTATGAATAATGGCTTACTATAATTCATCAATATAATTGAGAACTAGCACGAACAAATTTTTTTGACTGAACAAGTATTATACATGAACAAACATTTCTGAACCAACTGGTAATGAAGGTGATCAGCCTTTCATACCTGACTTATACATTCAAGATGTACAGAATACAATTTTCGTGGCAATCATCAATGATTAACCATAAGATTGAAGAAACTACTCTTATTAGAGTTAAGTATAAGAAAACTTGCCTGAACCGTTGATTACCGCACGCAATTTTATAACTCTTTTCCCCGAAGACCTAATATTAATAATATAGATCTCCAATATTAGAATAATATCATCATAATATATTACTGTTATATTTATATCCACAGAATAACCTAAACACATTATCACATAACCCTATCAGTCTTTACAACACATAAGACTAAGTATCAAGTCAAACTATTGCAGTCTGAGTTGAACCCGACACAATTCTAACATCCCGACGGTCTAGTCGGACTTTTATCGAGTTTAAGTTCAATTAACTCTGTCTAACACTTAACCATTATCACGGATAATTTCTAATCAGACAAAACATTTTTCCTAGGCTCGTAATAATTTTCGGATAATTATTACCATTTATCACCATTTTCAATCATTAAAACCGTATTTAAATGAATTAAATACCACAAAATTCCTTAATCATTAATATTCATTTAATATAAAATATTAATGAAAACCATTACATATCATTATAATATAATTATAATATCACAAAGTATTTTTAATACTTAAAAATCATTTTTATATGATTTTACAACACTTTAATCCATTATCTGATAATTAATATTAATATTAAAATATTAACATTTTCATGCCAAAATATCAAAAGTTATATTTTATAACTTAAAATATTTTTCTAACACTTAAATCATTTTTATATGATTTATAAAGCATTATTTCCATTTTTCCTTAATTTATTTAATATATTTATTAAATAAAATAATTATCATTAATATTGATTAATTAATGAATTTTCTCACAAAATATCAAAAGTATCAAAAATAACTTAAAATATTTTCTTTTATCATAATATTATTTTTCATGATTTTTCATGAATTAAAAACTATTTTTAAATAATTTATTTAATATTATAATTAAATAAATAAATACCATTTATATTTCAAAAATACTAAATATTTTTGAAATATACTCAAAATAGTTAAAAACTATTTTTCAGACTTTAAAATAATTTTTCATAATTTATTTAGTATTTTTAATAATTAAAATTTTTTTTCTAATTTTTAATTAATTTCCGGAAAATAATAATAATCTGTCGCTAAAGGCCTATAGCGACACTTTCTGTCGCTATAGGTGTTCTTGAATGTTCTTGACAGATGCGAGGGTACCTAGTTTGACCGGAATTTAAACTGTGTTCTGAATGTTTTCTAGGCTCGTTTGAAGTGTGATCATGTAGTATGTATGTAATACTACAACATACAACCAACATCTTGATCATAACACAACATCACAGCAAGATCTAAGCTTGCCAAGTTTCTGTCAAAGGCTTGTCGGGATTTCTGGGTTTTCCAGAAATCCAGACAGGTTCGAGTGGCCATCTTATGGCTCAATTAAATCTAAGTTCCAGTAGTGTTTCAGGTAATGTTAAGGTCTAATATTATAGTAGCTATGCCAAGGTACAACAACAATTCACTAGATCATCTTAACAACAAAAGATAAACCAGATTCAATCCGGTCAAACTACATGTCAGGAGCTGTTCTTCACGATTTCTGGGTTTTCCAGATTTCGTCAAGAACAGTTGGTCAATGGTACTTTGACCACAATTTCCTGCCATTCCAGTTACGATCTAGGTGTTGTAAAGGTTTCAGTATGTACACAACATGTCAACCTACAAGGATAAATCAATAACATGGCCAAACAAGCAAATGAAAGCAAGATTCATGGCCTTGAAAAACTTGTCAGACCGATCTGGAAATTCTGGGTTACCCAGATTTTCAGTTTCTGTGATCGGTCAACGACCTTTGACTGCTTGTATCTTTCAATCTAAACATGATCTATACCTGATTCAAGTTCTAGATTATAGTTCTTACAACATACTACAAGTATAAACTCTTATATAACAAAAACAATCAACAAACAATGATCTATGAGCCCTGTCATATGGTTGTCAGGCCATATTTTTCAACATTTCCAGATTTCATAAATTGCTAGATTCGATCATCTAGATGTTATGGATCCATGATCCATCAACCCAGAACATTAAAAGACACCCTATTACACAACTTTAACCAACAATTAACATTAAACAACATAAGATCAAAGTATTTAAAAATTTAGGGTTTTATACCACTTTCATGCTTGATTTCTGATTTCTGATCCTTTGATCTGTTTCTGGCTTGCTAAAACTTGATCCTGGTTTTTATTTCTTACACTTTCTCACACTAATTCCCGAAATTCTAGAGAGAGAGGGTCTTGGATAAAAATGAATTGTTAAGTGTCTTTTTCTCTCTCTAAATCTATTAATATCATGTTGCAAATGCATGAATCTGCTGAATTAGGCTGGGTTGCTGGATAATAAGTCAAATGCTAGGCTACATTTAGGTCTAGGGTTGTTCACCAACCCATGATTTGGCCAAGATTTTCAAGTTGTCACCTAAATAATGCAATAAGGGCATTCTTGTCATTTCCCTTTATTTGTAGAAATTGCCTTTGATGAAACCCTTAATCTTTAGGGTTTGGAACATTTTAGGGTTTAGGTTTTAACCCTTAACTTTATAATTTAATTTCTACCCTTTCCGAATTTTGGTTATAAAAATAAAAATTAACATTTTTAACTTATAATTAGAATTTACTAATTATATAATAATTTCTTAATCACACTTAAATCTTGTTAATTAGGATTACTAATTCCTAAATAAAATTATTAATTACGCAATTAGGGTCAAAATCACGGATTAGGGTTTATAACCCACAAATTAGGGTTTTCTAATAGAAAATAATTTTCTAATTTTAGAAATTAAATATTCGTAATTAGATTAGGGTTTTCTAATTACTCATGATTTAAAATAATTAGGATTAGGGTTTCCTAATTAACATTGCTAATTTTAGCAATTAATTCCATAATTTAGCATTAGGGTTTTTGACTGAACAATTTAGGGTTCCAAAAATTGGAAATTAGGGTTTGTTAATTAATTAGCCTTTACCCTAATTGGACTTAATTACTAGCACTTAAGCATTAAAATTCTCCGTTATATACCCATATTAGGGTTTCATTTTATCAGCATCTGAATTTAGGGTTTTCAGATATGGAATTAGGGTTTCCAAATAATCAATTAAGATTTTAAACAATTCATTAGGGTTTTCCCTAATTAATTAAAATTATTGGCGTTTAACCTTGTTCATAACATTGCATTCCCAATCTAGGGTTCCATTCACCGAATTAGGGTTTCGGATTTCCCGAAACTGAAACTAGGGTTTCCAGAACCGATTTCTAGGGTTTCTTATTAGACGTTAGGGTTTTCTATCTGAACGTTGGCGTTCTTAAAAATATACTTAAAGTTTATCACAGATATAATTTATCTGATTAACCCATGACCCTTATCCACCTTTAGTACACATACATAACCATATTCACAGCACATAGTCACAGAAATCCTTAATCCTGAATAATTCTCCTATATCCTTCACCGAATTTTGAAATCCTCAAAATTCAATCCCAATAACCTTAAACGCATACACTTATTTTCTGTCTAGGTCTAATATTTGACCTTAAATCAATCATTTAAGATTTTCATAAATTGTCTAAATTCTCTGGTTGTCACATTCACCCCTCCTTATAAGAATTTCGTCCCCGAAATTCACCTTACCCCCTACACCTTACACCGTGCACCTTACACCATTCACACATATTTCACATGCTACCCAATACACCACTCACAAGGGTAATTTTTTTTTAAAACTGTGCTGAGAAATCGTATAGACTGGTTGTTTTTCATTTTCGCAAAGGTTTTAAGGAAATTCATCCGCAAATCATCATAACTTACGGACACAAGGGTGATCATCCCGATATGCCCTGTACTGGCCAAGTACTGCTGGTCGGAACAATTTGTTCCTCTTATCCGCCTTTGGCGCACAAAATTTCTTACCTCAGTCTTATTTGATTCCGCAGCAAAATAATTTTGGTTCGGGAAATTTCTTTCAATAAACACTTGGAGTTTTTGAAAACATTTTCGAGAATGACGTCATGATGCCGCACTGTATTTAACAGTCCGTTCAGGATTCCGTCATTTGGTGATTTTATCATGCTACATCATACCATAGTGGAATAGTAACTTTAAGTCAAATTCACACTAAGTAATACTGCATTGATGACTCCATCATTTTTATCATCTCTGCACCAGGTTACATGGTACATAAGTGATAAATAAAAACAATTTTTTTAAAAGGCACATAGTGCGTATTTAGCTTAATGTCAAAATTTTGAAATCTAGCATAGATAGAGGTTTAGGAAAACCTAATTCTCCACTAATGATCATATGCTTAAACATTATATCTGTTCCTATTATCCTCAATACTCCATTCACACACAACTATACCCAATTCATAAAACCACACTTATGAGTTCATAACCTGACCACAATTATATGAGTTTACGAACTTACCCTAGTCCGACCTTTGGCGTCCGTTCGCTAAGGGGCTCATAAACATTTCATATAACTATGCGTCACGTATGTCACATAAGTATGAGTTCTAAGAACTCGTACTTAATCCTATATTCTCTACCTATGACCTATTTATCTATATATAACAACTAGCGTGACACAACATTTCAACTATTACCAATGCCACCAACTAAGTAGTATAATTCCCCGCCCATACAAGGAATCATACATCTCAGTTGCTGCCACGAGTCCTTATTGAAATCCCCACCTAACCTTAACCCCTTTTTCAATACGAATTCAATTCATATTCATAATCCATAACTCTTTTATGAGTTTTCATAGTACCATTTCATAGTACAACTTTCACACAGCATCTTGCTGTAAACTTTTCAATCATTAGATTGATTCATTTCTGACTGTCATAACCTTATCAGATCACGGGGTGATCTTATCGTATATATTACGATTTATTTCTATGCCCATGATCGTTTTGTTTTACGATCTTCTATCCCTGCACTTTCAGTCTTTTAGACTCGATCTATTCACCATTACTGTTCAACTTTATTATCAGAGTTAGGGAACTCTGTGTCTTTACACTTGCCGAGATTCATCTTTGAATCTTACCGACCAACTAACTATATGTGAGTTAGTACTTATCCTAATCACTGCGGTTATTGGTCTCAGGTATTCCTACCTAAGCTTCATAACCAACAGATCTGATACCAACTGTAGCAGCCCCGAATCCGGGCCCCGAATCGCCGCGGACTCGGTATACTATTTCTATAACTATTTGCGGAAGATATAAACATAAATTGTTTATACAATACATTACACACTATTACCCAAATCACTATATGTCTATGTGAAATTGCAATTATATTGATTTTAAGCCCAAGCCCTTATTCTAGCTCATACGGTGAAACAATATATGTCTATCTGGTTCACAAAATACGCAAGCCATATACAACAGCCCCATATTCGCATGTTATCATGATTACAATCTATACTTGCATGTTCATTGTCAATTCCATACATATACTGAGACGAATGGTGATCAAGCATTCATACGTGTAAAACAATCATGATAAATATCCCATATAATATGCAAAACAACCCTAGCATTTAAGCGTGCAACCAAAATACATATTAAAATCTGTTAGAATCCCATAATGGAGTTTAGTTCATGACTGAACCAAAAGCCATTATGGGACCAACGCTAAACATGATCAATAAGCAATAATTAAAATAAGAAAGATAGAACGATCAAACCCAATCGCTGAATAATAACCAAGGATAAATGCTTAAATCCTCATGGAAATCCAGTTGATAATAATGAAAATCCACAATGACAGAGAATCCCAAGAAGAGTTGGAGAAGAAGACGTTTTGGCTTCGTTCTACGTTGGAATCTCTCCCAAGGTGTAAACCCTAGTTACTATGATGAAAATACGCTCAAAATTATTAAGTGTCCGTCTGACACCGGTCAGAATCGTTTTTAACAACAATTATCAATCATTTAATTAAAATTAAAATAAAACAAAATCACAGCATCAGCATCGTGCGCGGCCACGCGCTCCTCTAGTATATCACTCGCGCGAGCGCGAGACTTGCAAAAAGTTTACCCTGAACATCCGGCCTCTCACGCGGGCGCACGTCCTCTGCACTTGTCCTGCTCGCAGCCGCACAACTTGCAGTAGGTCATCATTGTCTAGCGCGACTTGCACTCTGCAGGTTCTAGTTTTGGTTTTTGCTTCTGTCATGCTGCTGCTGCTGCTATTTGTTCTTTCATGCTTGATCCTCTTGCTCTATGCTTGGTCTCCATGCTTTATTGTACCTCCATGCCATGCACATCCTCGTTTGTGCCTCGCCTTCACGTATCTATTAGCCACGTGCCTTTTAATACCACCAAAATTAAGCCGATTCCTGCACTTATTCACCAATAGGAGTTTTAAGTAAATGCAATGCAAAATAACGTGAAATGCAACTATTCACTCTAGTATTATTCACTCGGGTATTCGGGGCACTTTTCATGCCAGAGTACTATTCATGAGTTACTATTCACCCAATTACTATTCACCCGAATATTATTCACTCGGGTATTTGGGGTACTTTTCATGTCGGGGTACTATTCACGAGGTACTATTTTCGAAGTACTATTCACAGGGTACTATTCACGGGGTACTATTTACTCGAAAAATATATTTCTTTTATGTCCAAATTATTTTTGGTACATGAATATTATTCTTGAATTTTACTCCACAAAGCAGTATCATGTTGACAATTTGGATATTTTTAAACTCTTGATAAATTTAAAGTCTTTAATATTTATCCTTGATTTCGTTTGATTAATGCTTATATCATTGTCATCATCTTCATGCTTATATTGTGATAAAAGTCATCTTTGGCTTACATGCATAGATGGATTATTGATTATTTGTTTTACAATTGTATATCTTTGGTTTACGTGCAAAGATGGACTGTTGATTATTGGTTTTACAGTTGTATATATTTGGCTTACGTGCAAAGACAAACTGTTGATTGATAGCTTTGGCCCGTAGTGCAAAGATGGACATGTATATGACATGATCATGACCACTGGTGATACTAATGATTATCCTTGGCCCGTAGTGCATGGATGATTCGATAATGTGATTGGTAGGATCATAACCATTAGTTAACAGTTGTATGTCTTTGGTCGTAGAGCACTGACAGATAATTGATTGGTATAATCCTGATCATTGGTTTTATAGTTGAATATCTTTGGCCTGTAGTGCAAAGATAGACAATTGATTGGCATGATCATTGTTATTACATTTGAATATCTTTAGCCCTTGGGGTAAGGATATTGAGTAAACGTACTATTAAGACTTTATGACAAGGAGAAACTGTTGATTTACATGATTATAAATATGAATTGTGAATTTAACTATAACCTTTGGTGGTTCAGGAAAAGACAGGTGATGAGAGTTCACTTTGTCTTGGGTACAACAAAGAACAATTGATGAGTATTATAGGAATGAAATATTAACGATGAACTTTTAATTTGGAGTAGATAGTAGACATTATGTTCTACTTGACTCTTCTAATGGATTATTTATCCCGCTACAACTATGGTTGAAAAGTTTTATCATCTACCATATGTTCTAAATCTCTGATTTATTACTGATGAAGGCTGTTGATAATTTAATTATCTTTAGTCATGATATTCTTTACTAGGCTGGTTGTGCTCACCCTTTTTGCTTCACAATTCCTTTCAGGTAATAAGAGTGTAGCTGGGTCGAGCGGGGGTAACAGGAGAATAAAACGGTGGTCTATAGCTGTTGAGATTCTCCCTAAATAGTATGGAAATAATTTTATTGCGAATTTTAGATAAGTGTGTCGTATTGTATACGTCAATTGATATTTAATTTTGGTGAACCGAATAGGGTAGGTGAACCGAACTTTGGAAGGGTGTTTTGCCACTATCATATAAGATGTCTAATGACATACAACCTCATGTTATCATAAGACAGGGTTGTGCACATCCACTTGTTGAGTATATCTACGAGCACTACCTATATGATCTTGGAGTTTGTTTGAAATATAATTCTCAATTGGAGAAAACGGAGATAATTATATGTCAAGAGAAGACTCACCATTGGAAAGAAGATGATAGTAATCTTCTTATTTTTCTTTGGGGACTAACCATGGATAATTCTGTGGACATATGATATCTATCATAACCTAGACGCATGGCCTCCCATGTACGAAGGTTTCCTTGAGCACTTCCCAAAGATTTTAATTTCTAAAACAGTTTTTGACTGTACTTTTATGTAAAGTTCCTTTGTAAGGTTGTGTTCGAGGCACCATGAGTGTTACATATATTTGTATTAAAACTCACAGTTTAACTGTGGTCGTATTCTGCATGATAGTTCAACAGTTGTATAAATGAAGTTTGTAAATGATTTTTATAATGTGATATCTGGCAACTCAGAATGGGTCGTGTGGACCTATTTTGGGGGCGTCACATTTCCTCTTTGAGATTCACCGCACAATAGATGGTTGTCGGTACTCCTATTGAAGAAGAGATCCAAAATAGTTGCATCTCTTATGGATTGATGTTGCTCTTCGAGGACTCAACCACAACTTAGATGGTCGCCAACTCTTCTATTTATGGGAAGGCCAGGTAGTTCCATCCCTTTGGTCTGAAGCCGATGAAATGTGGTGGATTGAAGTTTGATCCCAGTACCATGAGACAAGTATTTGTTTTGGTAGGGCTAAGACCGAATCATAAATGGCTGCCTACGTACTTTTATTGAAGAAGAGATCAGATCTGCGTAGTTCGAACCTGGTGTAAGAGGTTCAACTCTGTTTGTGAAAAGGGTGTAGAAGGGTGTGGAAATGTAAGAGGGTGTAAAAGTGTTTTTGTTGTTTTTTATTTTTTTATATTGCGACCGAGCCATATAAAATGTTTGCCTAAGTACTCCCAGGTATCGGGGAGATCAGGTCGACATTGTTCGGCCCATGTTCAGGATGATTTGCAGTTAAAAAAGTTTGATTCCATTTTCAAGACAAACTGCAGGGGAAAAGTTTGATCCCATGTTCAGGACAAACTGTAGGTGTGAAAAGTCTTATCCGTAGTGGGACAAAACTACGAGTGTGAAAGGTTCAATCCCTGGTGGGATAACCTGAAAGGTTTGAAACGAAGTGGAGTGAAAGATCTGATGATCTGAAAATCAGGCTGCTGGTTTGAAGAGTGTGTTTCCCTGATGGGGCAAATGGGTATGAAGAAAGGTTGTATGTAAGAAAGGGTTAGAAAACCTGAAATGACTTGGATCAGGTGATCCAAAACCAGGATGTTTGCTTGATGGTAACTTCAGATATAGTACCATTTCACGGTGTCTGAGTTGATGAGTTGTGGAAATTCATCGTTGTCCATTTCCTATAATCTGAGAGCAACTCTTGTCAATACTTCTTTGACGACAAACGGGCCTTCCCAGTTTGGAGCAAATTTTCCCTTTGACTGATCTTGGTTGTCAATGATCTTCTTCAAAACGAAGTAATGTTGCTTGAATTACCGTAGCTGGACTTTCCTGTTATAGGATATGGCGATCCTTTGTTGGTATAACTGACCATGAAAGATAGCATCACTTCACCTTTCTTCTATTAGAGACAATTGATGATACCTGTCTTGTAACCATTGGTCTTCATCCAGCTGAGCGTCAATCAACACTCTGAGGGATTCCATTTCCACTTCTATGGGGAGCATTGTTTTTATTCCATAGGTCAATGAGTAGGGGGTTGCCCCAGTGGATGTAATGACCCCAAAATTTATACAATTTAATTCTCGACTTCGGTCGTTAATAATACATTCAACCTCTAATTTTATATCATTAAATGATAATATAACCATTGAAATTTTCGGAATAATTAAAATTTTCTATTACAAACTATCCTCGTTCACAAAACCTTCAACATTTACATCTAAATATCTCAGAATCATTTTAATACTATAATAGTTTACATCGCAAAACAATATTACAATTCAACATTAATACATTATTCAGAACCTTAAACATGGTTCAAATAATAATAACACAACCAAAGTGTATAAATCTTCAAGTGTCACATCTGATTCATGTCTTTCAAGTAACACATAACTTTACCTTGAATCTTGAACATGCAAAAGTGGTTATTTTCAAGGTTGAGCTCGACAGCCCAACAAAATCTAACAGTTTTCATGCATCATATAGCACATAATAACATGCTCAACATATGACATCCATGCTACAGTTCATAAAACAAGTATAAAGATTTAGTCCTTACTCAATCAGCATGCTTTAATCAATCAACATAGTCATAAATTGACTTTAACATTTCATACTTTCAACATATATATAACACATCATGCTCTTCGCAATAAAGTTTTAAAAAAGTTAATCATCAAGTTCACATAGCAAATACGAACCGAAAGACTTGCCTGATTAGTAGTTTATGAACTACGACTTAACTGTTTAATGCTTATCTGCACTTCGTGTATTCCTACACAGTTATATAATCATGGATTCACATCCATTAGTCATATATTTCATACATTCTTAATATAATAGTAACGTTACATTGTTTCCTAACTAGGTTTGTAAAACCTTCATTTCACTTTCTCATCATACTCTTAGAATAGCTAGGCACGTATAAGTATACCTTAACCATCCATACTTGACATCAAATAGGTTGTGATCTATTTTTAAGTTCACATTCAAATTACTTAGATCCATAATGATTTATTTCAATCAATAAGGCTTAACAACTTTCTTTAACAAGATTTGATGTTATAAGCTTTTAAACCATATATTTGTGCTAATAAGCCTCTAATATCATGCTCACATGTATCTATCTCATTTACATGGGCATAACATAGTTTATACTTTTAAAACATGCTTAATAACTTATGTCATGCTTGACTAGTGAGTGCACATATCATTCATGTTTTAATACTTAGTTTACAAAAGATAATGGAGTTTGTCTTTGAAATCATTTTATCATTAATGATGTAGTATAACAATTATAAGACAACTTTTAAAAAAACTCTTATCATAAGTAACTAAGTCATGATAACGTCTTCTCAAGTTCAAAACCTACCTTATGTATCATTTATGCACCTTAGTTCTATTATATCAAGTTTCACTTGAAAACTTTTCTAACACAAGGTCTAACAAGTTTTATCTTGAACAAGACACTATAAACACAATATCATGCTCATTTATATTTGAACTCATTCATGTATTTAACCACTAAGTTCAAAACTTATAGAACATAAGTTTTCACAAGGTTTGTTTGTTTTTTTCAAAATCTTTAAGTTTCTTTTCAAAACACATACTAAGTTATGCCAATTTTTTCTATTATGAGCAAGGAAATTTTATATTCCATGTATTATATCATGATTTTCATGTTACATCACTTAGAACAATATATTCCATCGTTGGGAGCACTATACTTGCGTATGTGCTCGATCGACGCCCTCTGATTGCCTCCGAATATGTAATAGTCATAAAGATGACTATTTTGACTAAAGACCTAAAATAAAAAAACTTAAAGAACAAAAGTTGTATTTCTAATCGTCCTCATTCCGGATCACCTTGAATCACCTCAATCGGAGTTCGTATGAAAATGTTATGACCGTTTACCAAAATAAGTCAAAGCAGTCACAGTCAGCACACATGGGGCATGGCCGCGCCTCTTTTCCTCACCATGCCTGCGTGCCTGCGCAATAACCCCAGCCCAGCTATGCGCCCGCGCGTGGCTTCGCATAGAACACAATTTTGACATAACTTTCTCATTTTAAGTCCGAATTAATTGGTTTTTGATTCGTTGGACTCATTAAACTCTTAGCTACTCGTCTAGAGAATAATTATAACACTTAAAACATATTAACAAATCATTTTAAGGGTTCCAATTCAGTGTTCATGCTATATTTTCATGTTTTAAACACATTTAGCGAATTCAATCGCCATGACTTCGTTTCTTAACCAATTGACATGATTCAAACTATGCCGTTTTCATTTCTTCACATACTAACATAGTCCAATACCAATTTACTGATTATAACACATAATAGACATAAAGTTTCATACTTTCTTAAGTTATTTTTTATAAACATACACTGTTATTTACTTTTCTCCCTACAAACCCAAATTTCATGAATTTGATACTCAAACAACACTCACATGTGATGATTAACAGAGTATAAACCTTACATACATGTATATGTATCAATTCAACATCGTTATCAATAGAAATTCCAAACATAAGAGTTAAAATTAGGGTTATACCTTATTCCTTTGTTTGTTGACTAGCAAAAGATGATGACTAGGTTTAGAATTCCTCTCCTTGACAATCATATAGAATCTAATTCATCATGTTTCCTCTCTTGCTCTCTCTCCAAACTATCTGTGTTTCCTTCTTCTCACCAAACCCTCTCTGAACTTAGCCTTAAAAATTAGACGCGTAAAAAATAATCTGATATGGCTTTCACTCTTATTCTTCCGTTAGCAAAATAATACGTCAGTTACAATAATCCAAAGGCCACAAGGCCTTATTTGGCTACACCCAATTACCCCCCACTAGTTTATTTTAATAATATTATATTATATAGTTTTTATTTGTTACACCTATAACAAATTTTCATAACTTACAATAATAATTATAATTTTTATTATATATCTTCTGATAATTAATAAATAATCATATATATAATTTAATTAATAAATTAGATTTAAACATCACTTTATTTACTTTACTTATTTTCTTTAATATTAAACAACTCATTTAATTTAATTAATTCATTTAATTAAACATTCAAGGAATAAAATTTACATTTGCTTTAATTTAATTATCATACACACGTAACTAATTTATTATACCACAATTTCATAAATTATTTATTTTTCTCAATAAATAAATTATTTAAAATATTTATTTAATTCAATAAATATTTAAAATTAATTACCAAATTCATTTAATTTCATCAATAGTTAACTTAACTATTGAACCTCAGTTTCCCAATATATGAATATATATTTCTCTTCACACCAGATCACATATTTCAAAATATATAGCACGTATATATGCATACTCAAACTCAAAATATCTCATAATAAGAATTTTAATTATTAAATTCCTATTTTAATAACTTATAAAAATTCGGGTTGTCACAGTGGAAGTGCACATTGAAGTTCTGTAGGCTAATAGAGTCAGAGACAAGAGGTTAGGCCATCCTTTGTGATTGACAGATATCTTTTGCATGATTTTCTTGATGTTCTTATTAGCCGCTTCAATAGCACCATTCATCTTTGGACGGTAGATGACGGAGTTAAGGTGTTTGATGTGGAATTGCATGCATAACTCCTCCATCATTTTGTTGTTGAGGTTCTTAGCATTGTCTGAAACAATTATCTCGGGTTGTCCATATCGACAAATGACATTGTTTCTGATAAAAGCAATGGTGACTTCTTTGGTAACCCTGGGGAAAGAGGCTGCTTCTACCCATTTGATGAAGTAGTCGATCATGGTGAAGATAAACTGATGCCCATTACTGGCTTTGGGCTCGATGGGCCCGATCATGTCCATTACCCACATTAAAAAGGGCCAAGGTGAACTCATATTATAGAGTTTCATTGGAGGGGCGTGGATAACATTCCCATGAATTTGGCATTGATAGCACCTCTTGACGTTATCATCACAGTCAGCCTTGAGGGAGAGCCAGTAATGCCCGGTTCTGAGAATCTTTTTAACAAGTAGAGGGATGCTCATATGTGGGCCACATACTCCACCATGGATTTCATCCATGAGCCTCTAAGCTTGGTCCTTATCCAGATATCTGAGGAGACCTAGACCTGTATCTCTTTTGTAGAGTGCATCTCCGCTCAGGTAGAACTTCATAGCCATTCGATGGATCCGCTTTTTCTCAGCAGAACTCGCTTTAGTGGGTGTAGATCCATCTTGTAGATACTCTTTAATGTGCTGATACCAAGGGTGATGGATGGGAGGTATCTCATCCGATACTTCTCTTATGTAATTCCCATAGGCTGGAGCCTTTTGCAGGGCAAATGTGATGTTTGGCATGTTTTCCTTGTCAGGTATATTGATCAATGTGATAACCCGGGATTTCGAATAATCCAAATTTTTTGAATAATTTTTTTATATATTCATACTGACTGTTAATATTGTGCTGTGTATCTGTGATACAAGTTTAGAGAATAAGTTAATTTGAGTATTGACTGAGAAAATAAGAGTAGAGTTGTGTTTAACTGAGAATAGAAACCTTAACCCTAAGTCCGGATAGGGATTCGATAGAAAATACAGTTATTATAACTGTATCGTTGTATATGTGTTTGTACTGTATAGAACTTTGATCATCGGGTAGGGTATATGTAAGACCCAGCTTTTTAATAAAGATGATTTTTCTATAAATATTATTTTTAAATATTATGGAATGAATTTGATATAATGTTATAGTTGTGGGTAATATTTATAAATTTTACAAAGTACGCAAGTTATTATAAAATATTCGTTTGGTCGGGGAATATTCTTTTTGTCGGGAAAAATTTGTACGATGACACAATCATTGGTGGACCCCACAACAGAATTATTGTCGGAGTTAGAAAACAACAAAAATATTTTTATGAAAATAACGACGTAAGTGTTACCGTTGACACTGTTGGAATACCTGGTGGTTAAAATACAGTAACACACGTTGTTGCACAGTAGCACACAGTATTGCACAGTATTTTTTGAATTATTGATTCTTACGTAAGAAGGCACTACTCAATAATTGTTAAAGTAATTACTGTTTAATATTTTATTGATTCAATAATTGCTACGTTGATATTTTTGATTCAATAATTGTCATTACACAATATTTCAAATTATCAAATCAATAATTCATTTAAATATATTATTATAATATTATATTATAGTAGTATGATGTGATTATATGATAGTATGTTTTTTTATAATTTGAATGGTAACATTATTATAGTAAATTCATGGTATAAAAGTAAAATGAGGTGGAAGAGAACAATTTGAATTTAAATTCTGATGATGTAAGCAATGATGTCATCTGATCGATGATTTAAGCAATGATGTCATATGATCGATGATGTAAGCGATGATGTCATAAATTATGGTGAAAAGACTATTTTACCCTTACTCTAACAAACTTATAATTAGAAGCTCATTCCTTCATTATT
Organism: Panax japonicus; assembly: GCA_020205505.1. NCBI lineage: Eukaryota > Viridiplantae > Streptophyta > Magnoliopsida > Apiales > Araliaceae > Panax > Panax japonicus. The sequence goes on along the minus strand of CM035102.1, from coordinate 20,317,722 downwards.
TTTCACGAATTCACTAAAGCTATAGAGCGAGAAAGAATAGAGAGAATAAGAGAGAAAGAAGAAGAATCTTCTGTTACTACAATATTGCGGTATCCAATTTCCTACTAAGGTAAGGGGTATTATTTCTTTCTTATTCATAAAGAGAATTTCTGTTATTCCATTCTTTATTATTCTGTTGGAATAACCTGTATACGCGGGCTACCCTATACTTGGTGAAATTCTTCTGTTATTCAATTCTTTATCATTATGTTGGAATTACCTGTCTATGCGAAGTACCGCATACATGGTGAAATTATTCTATTATTCCATTTTTATTATTCTGTTGGAACATCCTGTCGGTGCGTTATGCATGACCTGGTTCCGTTATTTATTATTCTGTTGGAACATCCTGTCTGTGAGTTTAAGCTTGACCTGGTTCCATTATTTATTATTCTGTTGGAATATCCTGTCTGTGCGTTTGCGCATGACCTGGTTCCGTTATTTATTATTTTATTGGAATAATCTGTCTGTGCGGTCTAAGCATGCCTGGTTATTTCTTTTGTTATCCCATTCTTTATTATACTCAGTTGGTTAAAGTTTTAACTTCTATACTCCATGAAATTAGTGGAATATCCTTGATATTTGCGCTTCATCCAGTATCTTTTCATGGAAATATTCTTCTGAGCATTCTTGAGCTTTACTCTACAAAGAAGTATCATGTTGACAATTTGGACGTTATTAGTTAAATTAATTCTTGAACTTGTTTTATTAAATTCTTATATCATTGTCATCATACTAATGTTTATATTATGTTGAAAGTCATTTGTGGCCTATAGTGCATAGATGGACTTGGTATGATTATGACCAGGGATTATTCGGTGTAATCATGACCGTAGTATTATAAATGATGTGGAAAAAGTCCTCATTGGCCCGTAGTGCATTGATGGACAATTGTTGACATGATCATGATCATGATCATGATCATTGATGAATATACGAATATCCTTGGCCGTAGTTGTAAGACCCCAACTTTTATGAATAAAGATGATTTTTCTATGAATATTATTTTTGAGTATTATGGAATGAATTTGATATAATGTTATAGTTGGGGGTAGTATTTATAAATTTTGTAAAGTACGCAAGTTGTCTTATAAATATTCGATTGGTCTGGAAATATTCTTTTTGCAGGGAATATTCGTACAACGATACAATCATTGGTGGACCCCACAACAGAATTATTGTCGGATTGAGAAAACGACAAAAATATTTTATAAATAACGGCGGAGGTGTTATTATTAAAACTGTTGAACTACCCGGTAGTAAAAGTACAGTAATACGCGTGGTTGCATAGTAGCACACGATATTAATTATTGATGCTTACGTGATAAGTCACTTAGTTGTACTACATTATTGCTATAGTAATTGCTGCATCATATCTCTCATATTATTGTCACAGTATCATGTGCATAATATGTTATTTTATTAAATCAATAATTAAGACGACAAAGTTATTCATATTATTAAATTACAATATTTACAATGTCTAGAAGTTCTGTCAAGGAGAGGTTTGGTCACCTAATTGCGCGCAAATAGGGAGAAATCCTTATTGGAAAGCCCCCTCTTTCCTGGAAACGACCTGGTTGTTAAATATTGTGAGTTATGATATTAATGATGATTAAGTTCATGTTAATTAAAGATGAATTTGATAGTTTCATTGTGTTCGGATTATTTGTGTTAATAGAATTTGACATCTATTCCGATGATAATTGATGTCTGGAGGTTATATTGTTCAATTGGGTATTCGGGATATTTTTTGTGTCGAAGTTACTATTCACGAGTTATTATTCATGAGTTACTATTCACCCGATTACTATTCACTCTATTATTGTGCAATCGGGTATTTGGGTACAATATTATTCCATGAGGAGATGTGCTAATTTTTCAGACTGTTGGTTGAATGAATTAATATGGACCGCTGGTGGAAAGTTATAATAGTGAATCAATATGGGTTTCTGATTTAAAGTTTTAATAGTAAATCACCATGGACCGTCGCTTTAAGTTTTAATAGTAAATCGACCTGGATCGTTCGTTTAAAAGTAAATTGATCTGGACCGTTCATGAATTAGTTACTATTCAATCTATTCTTCTATAAATAGAAGCTCATTCCTTCATCATTTCTTACGAATTCACTGAAACTCTAGAGAGAAAAATTATAGAGAGAAAGAAGAAGAGTATTTTGCTACTTCACTACTTTGATATCCAGTGTCTTTTACGGTAAGGGGTGTTATTCTTTCTTATTCTTGAAGAGAACTTCTGTTATTCCATTCTTTATTATTCTATTTGAATAACTTATAAAAGTTGCATACCCTATACATAACCTGTATACGTGGCATACCCTATACTTGGTGAAATCCTTATGTTATTCCATTCTTATTTATTCTGTTGGAATAATCTGTATACACGGCATACCCTAGACTTGGTGAAATCCTTATGTTATTCCATTCTTTATTATTCTGTTGGAATAACCTGTATGCACGGTTTACCTTATACTTGGTGGAATGACCTGTATATGCGGTTTGCCCAATACTTGGTGATCTTCTTCTGTTATTCCATTCTTTATTATAATGTTGGAATAACCTGTTTATACGAAGTACCGCATACTTGGTGAAATTCTTTTATTATTCCGTTCTTTATTTTTCTGTCGGAATATCCTGTCGTTTCTTCTTTATTATTCTGTTGAAATAACATGTCTATGCGAAGTACCGCATGCATGGTGATTTCTTTTGTTATTCTATTCTTTATTATACTCAGTTGGTTAAAATTTTGACTTCTATACTTCATGAAATTAGTGGAATATCCTTGATATTTGCGCTTCATCCAGTATCATTTCATGGAAATATTCTTATGAGCATTCTTAAATTTTACATTACAAAGAAGTATCATGTTGACAATTTGGACGTTATTGGTTCCTGGACAAATTAATTCTTGAACTTGTTTTATTGAATTATTATGTCATTGTCATCATCCTCATGTTATATTATGTTGAAAGTCATCTTTGACTTACGTGCATAGATGGACTTAGTATGATTATGAACAGGGATCATTCAGTATAATCATGACCTGTTATAAATAATGTGATAAAAGTCCTCAGTGGCCTGTAATGCATTGATGAATATTTTTTGGTATGATTATGACCAAGGTGTATTCGGTATAGTCATGACCATTGATGATTTAATGAAAATCCTTGACCGTGGTACATGGATGATTAGATGTGGTGGTTTATTTATTAAGTTGAGTCTCAGCGATAAAAATTGATGAAAACCTTTTAAAACATAAAAGATAGTAGACTTTATTCTCTACTTAACTCTTTTAATGGATTGAATATTCCGCTGCAGTTAAACTTAATGTCTATTGTATATTATCAGTTTAACATTGTTGAAGACTAATGATAATTTATTCTGTATTATCTTAGTCATAATATTTCTTACTGGGCTAGTTGAGCTCACCCTTTCTTTCAATGTTCTCTTCAGGAAATGAGAATATAGCTGGGACGAGTCGGAGAAAGGAGTGAAGGTCCAGAAGATAGCATTAGTAGTCCTCACTATTCTGTTAAATAGTGTGACAATAAATGTAATGAGGACTCCTTGAGTATGGATATTTTCTAGATGACAATATTCCTATTAGAACTCTCAGTTTATGTATTCTCGTATGTTACACGACATTTGTATAATTAAGTTTGTATTTGTATTTTGTACCACGTATTTGGCGACTCAAGATGGGTGATGTATACCTAATTTTGGGGGCGTCACAGTTGGTATTAAAGCTTAGGGATATGATCCCTGGATAAAATGTGAGACAAGAACTAGGAGGGGACAGATGGGGAATTCCTTCGCTAGTATGATCTACCTAAGTTTATTTGGTATTTTATTGGTCGGTCAGAGTATAGGGACAATATGTGATATGATAATTAATCCTTTTTTTGTGGAAGTGTTTGAAAATGGCATCCGAGAATGTTGAGAACATGAACATCATTGGAGCACAGGAGACCGTTGAGTCTCCACAGATCAATAATCAGGACAATATGCAACATGATGGCGATAATCCTCCTGTAAACAACAACACTGATCAAATGACGAATGACAGTATGTTTAGGAGCTTCTTTGAATTCATGCTGCATCAAGCGATGGCGAATCCTGTCCAAAATGCATGTTGAAACACTGACAAGCTCTCGAACGGTCACCGCTAAGTAGTTCAAGGAACTGGGACCACCGGAGTTCTTCGGAGAGCCAAAACCACTTAAGGCGGAGACGTGGATAAAATAGATCAACAAGATATTTGATGTCTTGGGATGCTCCAAGGATCAAAAGGTTCCTTTTGCCACCTTCATGTTACGTGCAGAAGCAGATTACTGGTGGGAATCTGTAAAGCGTACTCAACCTGCCACACTGAAGATGTCTTAGGAGAAGTTCCAAGAGCTGTTTAATGACAAGTACTTTCCGGAAAGTATTCATCACATGAAGGAGGTAGAGTTCATCAAGCTTGGGCAAAATAATATGACCGTGTCACAATACGAAGCTAAGTTTGCTGAGTTATCTTGGTTTGCGTCCTACTTTGTTGATAATGAGGAGAGAATGACGCGGATGTTTCTAAGAGGTTTTAAACCGAAGATACGTCAATACCTTATCTCTCATAAACTGTGTTTGTATTCAGATGTTGTGAATAGGGCTTAGTTATTGGAGTGCGATAATGAGTCAACCCAACCAAGAGAAAGTAACCGACAAGTCGATAATACCAATGGTAGAAGTCATCGAAACGGTGACAATAAACGTGGAGGGAATCAACATGCCAGAAATGATAACCACTTCGGTGGTAATCATGGCCAAGACAATAGGAGTGAAAAGTTCAAGAAGAGAAGGTTCAGCAAAGATGGAAAGACGTTAGTATCAACACTCGCTGTTAAGGAAGGAGAACGACCGTCGATCGTATGTTACAAATGTGGAGGAGAAGGACACATAAGTCTAAATTGCACGATGCCATCCAAAGTATGTTACAATTGTGGGAAAGAAGGCCACCTAGCCCGATTTTGCCGTGCACCAAAGTCAAGTCCAGATGGGATGGAAGCATCCAAAGGTGTCCCGGACAAGACGAAACTGGTAGTTCAAGGGAGAGCGTTTGTCGTAACCTCCCAAAAAGTGAGAAATTCGAACGAGGTGATTACGGGTAAGCTAATCATAAACTCTAGCGAAGTTTATACTTTATTTGATACCGGTTCTACCCATTCCTTTATTTCTCCTACTTGCGCTTAACGTTTAAATTTGACTCAGGAGAAACTAGACTTTGACTTATCTGTTAAAACTCCGTTGGGAGAAACCTTCATTACATCCACGGTTTATAAGTCTTGTTGGATTAAAATCGGTAACCGTACGTTACCTGTCGATCTTATTTCTTTGAAAATACTTGCATTTGATGTGATTCTAGGGATTGATTGGTTAACTACTCATCATGCAAAAATTAATTGTTTTCGTAAGGTTGTTAGCTTTCATATTCCTAACCAACCTATTATATGAATTCAAGCAACCAAACCATTACAATCCATCACTGTCATTTCAAGCCATAAAGCTATTCGTTTATTAAAAAATGGATGTCAAGCTTTCTTAGCTCATGTCACGGATCTAAATAAAAATACATAAGTTTTGAATGATATTTATATTGTTAATGAATTTCCTGACGTATTCCCTGAAAAACTTCCTGGCCTACCACCAGAACGTGAAATTGAATTTTGTATTGACCTTGAACCCTGTACAATACCCATTTCCAAGGCCCCATATCGAATAGCTCCTATTAAACTTCAGGAGTTAAAGACCCAACTGCAGGAATTGTTAGACATTGGCTTTATTCGTCCTAGTACTTCTCCTTGGGGGTGCTCCTGTTCTATCCGTGAAGAAGAAAGATGGGAGTATGCAACTTTATATTGATTATCGGCAGTTGAATTATGTCACCATCAAAAATAGGTACCCATTGCCACGTATTGACGACCTATTTGACCAGTTGCAAGGCGGCAAATTCTTTTCAAAGATTGATCTTCATTCCGGATATCACCAATTAAAGATTAGAAACGATGACATTCCAAAGACGGCTTTCAGAACTTGGTACGGGCATTATGAATTTCTAGTCATGTCTTTTGGATTGACTAATGCCCCTGGTGCCTTCATGGATATGATGAACCGAGTATTCAAGGAATATTTGGATCACTTTGTGGTCGTCTTTATTGATGACAACCTTATTTATTCTAAAAGCCGTGAAGATCATGAGCAACACTTGAGGCTGATACTCCAAAATCTTCGTGAATATAAGCTTTATGCTAAAGTGAAGAAATGCTGAGTTCTGGCTTGAGGAAGTAGCATTCCTTGGGCACGTGGTATCAAGTCATGGAATATCTGTTGACCCAGCAAAGATCGAACCTATTCAAAGCTAGGAGCAACCTAAATCAGTGACCGAAGTACGTAGCTTTCTCGGCTTAGCTGGTTATTATCGGAGATTTGTAGAAGGGTTTTCTCGAATCGCTACTCCATTAACTCAGCTAACTCGGAAAGCTACAAAATTTGGTTGGAGTGAAGAATGTGTGAAGAATTTTAAAGAACTCAAGAGAAGACTCATTTCAGCACATGTTCTGACAATACCATCTTGCTCGGAGGGATTTGTCATCTACAGTGATGCTTCGGGTAAAGGCTTAGGTTGCGTTCTCATGCAACATGGAAAAGTCATAGCCTATGCCTCACGACAACTCAAAGAATATGAGAGGAATTATCCTACTCATGATCTAGAGTTGGCTGTTGTTGTCTTCGCACTTAAAATTTGGAGGCATTACTTGTATGGGGAGAAAGTGGAGATCTTTACGGATCATAAAAGCCTCAAATATTTCTTCACTCAAAAGGAACTCAATATAAGGCAACGACGTTGGCTTGAACTGTTGAAAGTTTATGATCATACAATCCAATACAATCCTGGAAAAGCAAACGTGGTAGCTGACGCATTGAGTAGAAGATCATATGCGGGTACGAGTGCGATATTGTCAACGCAAAGGCCCATCTTGTATGACTTGCAAATGATGGAAATAGAGATAAAGACTCTAGGGACCCACGTGATGATGGCAAATATACGAGTAGAACCGACTTTAATTGATAAAGTTAAAGCTGCTCAAGCAACAGACCTGGAGCTGATGAGTATGAGGAAGAAAGTACAAGAAGGTATTATACCGGAAGCAAGAATCGATGAAGAGGGAATACGTCGAGTCTATTCCAGACTTTGTGTTCCTAACGACCCTGAGTTAAAGTATAAAATCATGATGGAGGCGCACAAAACACCGTTTCTAATCCATCTTGGGATTACCAAAATGTATCGTGATCTTCGTCATACATTTTGGTGGAGCAATATGAAGAGAGAGATAACACTGTTTATCTCAAGGTGTCTAACTTGTCAACGAGTCAAGGCGGAGCATCAAATGCCAAAAGGTACATTGTAACCACTTCAAATTCTAGAATTGAAGTGGGAGCACATTACCATGGATTTTGTTACCGGTCTTCCCAAGGTTTCTCAAGGCATAGATGCAATATAGGTTATTGTTGATAGATTGACCAAGTCTGCTCATTTCTTACCTATACGAGAAACTTATACACTTGAACGTCTTACTCGTATGTACATAAACGAGATTGTAAGACTGCATGGTATGCCAGTATCCATAGTTTCTGATCGAGACCCAAGATTCACTTCAAGATTTTGGGTTAGTTTGCAAATAGCTATGGGCACGGATTTACGATTTAGTTTGGCATATCATCCTCAGACGGACGAACAATCAAAGAGGACTATTCAAACTCTGGAAGATTTATTAAGACTCTGTGTCCTTGACTTCAAGGGAAGTTGAGACAAGTTCTTACCTTTGGTGGAGTTTTCCTACAACAACAGTTATCAAGCAAGCTTTGGCATGGCTCCATTCAAAGCGTTGTATGGAAGAAAGTGTCATTCTCCAGTATGCTGGGATGAGGTGGGTGAAGCAACGTTGTTGGGATCAGAGTTGTTATGTATGACTACGGAAAAGATTCAAACGATCCGACAACGTATAAAAATCTCACAAGATCGACAAAAGAGTTATGCTGATCTTCATCGAAAGGACGTGGAATTCGATATTGAAGATCATGTGTTGTTACGTGTTGCTCCATGGAAAGGAGTTATGAGATTCGGAAAGAGAGGAAAGCTCAATCCTCGATTCATTGGCCCATTTTCAATCCTCGATCAAGTAGGAACTGTAGCCTATAGACTCGCCTTACCGCCAAGTATGTCTCGTGTTCATAATGTTTTTCACATATCCATGTTACGTAAATATGTGAAAGATCCGAACCATATTATCGAGTTAGAACCAGACGAAATAGCAAAAGACTTAACGTATGAAGAGGTACCTATTCAAATCTTGGATAGGAAGGAACATATTTTACGCTCCAAGGTTATACCTCAAGTCAAAGTTTTGTGGAGAAACCACGATGTTGAGGAAATGACCTGGGAGTTAGAATCTGAAATGAAATCAAGGTATCCTTATCTCTTTGACATACTAGGTACATACCCTAATTTCGAGGGCAAAATTTCATAAGAAGGGGAGGTTGTAAGACCCCAACTTTTATGAATAAAGATGATTTTTCTATGAATATTATTTTTGAGTATTATGGAATGAATTTGATATAATGTTATAGTTGGGGGTAGTATTTATAAATTTTGCAAAGTACGCAAGTTGTCTTATAAATATTCGATTGGTCGGGGAATATTCTTTTTGCAGGGAATATTCGTACAACGACATAATCATTGGTGGACCCCACAATAGAATTATTGTCGGATTGAGAAAACGACAAAAATATTTTATAAATAACGGCGGAGGTGTTATTGTTAAAACAGTTGAACTACCCGATAGTAAAAGTACAGTAATACGCGTGGTTGCATAGTAGCACACGGTATTGATTAGTGATGCTTACGTGATAAGTCACTTAGTTGTACTGCATTTTTGCTACAGTAATTGCTGCATCACATCTCTCATATTATTGATTCAATTATTGTCACAGTATCATGTGCATAATATGCTATTTTATTAAATCAATAATTGAGACGACAAAGTTATTCATATTATTAAATTGCAATATTTACAATGTCTAGAAGTTCTATCAAGGAGAGGTTTGGTCACCTAATTGCGCGCCAATAGGGAGAAATCCTTATTGGAATGCCCCCTCTTTCCTGGGAACGACCTGGTTGTTAAATATTGTGAGTTATGATATTAATGATGATTAAGTTCATTTTAATTAAATATGAATTTGATAGTTTCATTGTGTTGGGATTATTTGTGTTAATAGAAATTGACATCTATTCCGATGATAATTGATGTCTGGAGGTTATATTGTTCAATTGGGTATTCGGGATATTTTTTATGTCGAAGTTACTATTCACAAGTTACTATTCACCCAGTTGCTATTCACTTTATTATTGTGCAATCGGGTATTTGGGTACAATATTATTCCACGAGGAGATGCGCTAATTTTTCAGACCGTTGGTTGAATGAATTAATATGGACCGCTGGTGGAACGTTATAATAGTGAATAAATATGGGTCACTAGTTTAAAGTTTTAATAGTAAATCAGTATGGACCGTCGCTTTAAGTTTTAATAGTAAATCGATCTGGATCGTTCGTTTAAAAGTAAATCGATCTGGACCGTTCATGAATTAGTTACTATTCAATCAATTCTTCTATAAATAGAAGCTCATTCCTTCATTATTTCTTATGAATTCACTGAAACTCTAGAGAGAAAAATTATAGAGAGAAAGAAGAAGAGTATTCTGCTATTTCACTACTTTGATATCCAGTGTCTTTTACGGTAAGGGGTGTTATTATTTCTTATTCTTGAAGAGAACTTCTGTTATTCCATTCTTTATTATTCTATTTGAATAACCTATAAAAGTGGCATACCCTATACATAACCTATATACGCGGCATACCTTATACTTGGTGAAATCCTTATGTTATTCCATTCTTATTTATTCTGTTGGAATAATCTGTATACGCGGCATACCCTATACTTGGTGAAATCCTTATGTTATTCCATTCTTTATTATTCTGTTGGAATAACCTGTATGCGCGGTTTACCCTATACTTGGTGGAATGACCTGTATATGCAGTTTACCCAATACTTGGTGATCTTCTTCCGTTATTCCATTCTTTATTATTATGTTGGAATAACCTGTTTATGCGAAATACCGCATACTTTGTGAAATTCTTTTAATATTCCGTTCTTTATTATTCTGTCGAAATATCCTGTCGGTGTGAATTTCACCTGACCTGGTTCTATATTTTTTATTCCGCATTTATTATTCTGTTGGAATATCCTATCTGTGTGTTTTACATTGGACTTGGTTCCGTCTTTATTATTCTGTTGGAATAACCTGTCTATGAGAAGTACCGCATGCATGGTGATTTCTTTTGTTATTCCATTCATTATTATACTCAGTTGGTTAAAGTTTTGACTTCTATACTCCATAAAATTAGTGGAATATCCTTGATATTTGCGCTTCATCCAGTATCATTTCATGGAAATATTCTTCTGAGCATTCTTAAATTTTATATTATAAAGAAGTATCATTTTGACAATTTGGACGTTATTGGTTCCTGGACAAATTAATTCTTGAACTTGTTTTATTGAATTATTAAGTCATTGTCGTCATCCTCATGTTATATTATGTTGAAAGTCATCTGTGACTTACGTGCATAGATGGACTTAGTATGATTATGACCAAGGATTATTCGGTATAATCATGACCTGTTATAAATAATGTGATAAAAGTCCTCAGTGGCCTGTAATGCATTGATGAATAGTTTTTGGTATGATTATGACCAAAGTTTATTCGGTATAGTCATAACCATTGATGATTTAATAAAAATCCTTGACCTTGGTACAGGGATCATTAGATGTGGTGGTTTATTTATTAAGCTGAGTCTCAGCGATAAAAATTGATGAAAACCTTTTAAAACATAAAAGATAGTAGACTTTATTCTCTACTTGACTTTTTTAATGGATTGCATATTCCGCTGCAGTTAAACTTGATGTCTATTGTATATTATCAGTTTAACATTGTTGAAGACTAATGATAATTTATTCTGTATTATCTTAGTCATAATATTTCTTACTGGGCTAGTTGAGCTCACCATTTCTGTCAATGTTCTCTTCAGGAAATGAGAATATAGCTGGGACGAGTCGGGGAAAGGAGTGAAGGTCCAGAAGATAGCATTAGTAGTCCTCACTATTCTGTTAAATAGTGTGACAATAAATGTAATGAGGACTCCTTGAGTATGGATATTGTCTAGATGACAATATTCCTATTAGAACTCTCAGTTTATGTATTGTCGTATGTTACACGACATTTGTATAATTCAGTTTGTATTTGTATTTTGTACCATGTATTTGGAGACTCAAGATGGGTGATGTATACCGAATTTTGGGGGCGTCACAGTAGTGTATGAATAATTTGTGGTTGTGATACTAATGAATATCCTTGGCCGTAGTGCAGGGATGATATGTATTATTTATTAAGTTGAGTCTTAACGATAAAAGTGATGAAAAACCTTTTAAATCATAAAGATAGTAGATTTTATTCTCTACTTGACTATTTTAATGGATTGCTTATTCCGCTGCAGTTAAACTTGATGTTTGTTATATTTTATCAGTTTAACATTGTTGAAGGCTAATGATAATTTATTCTGAATTATCTTACTCATAATATTTCTTACTGGGCTAGTTAAGCTCAACCTTTCTTTCACTGTTCTCTTCAGGAAATGAGAACGTAGCCGGGACTAGTCGGGGAACGGAGTGACGGTCCAGATGATAGTATTAGTAGTCTTTACTATTCTGTTAAATATTGTAAAAATAAATGTAAAGAGGACTCTTTTTAGTGTGGATATTGTCTAGATGACAATATTCTTATTAAACTCTCAGTTTACTTTTTGTCGTATTTTACACGACAGCTGTATTATTAAGTTGTATTTGCATTTTTTACTATGTCTTTGGCGACTCAAGATGGGTGATGTATTCCTATTTTGGGGGAATCAAAGTTGGTATCAGAGCTTAGGGATATGATCTCTGGCTAAGATCTGAGACAAGAACTAGGCAGGTAGAGACAGGGAATTCCTTCGCTAGTATGACCTACCTAAGTTTATTTGGAATTTAATTGGTCGGTTAGAGTATAGGGATAATATGTGATATGTTAATTAACCCTTGTTTTGTGGAAGTATTTGAAAATGACATCCGAGAATTTTGAGAACATCAATGAAGCATAGGAGACCGTTGAGTCTTCACAGATCAATAATCAGGATAATGTGCATCAGGAAGGCGATAATCCTCAGGCGAACAACAACACGGACCAGATGATGAACGATGGAATGTTCAGAGGCTTTATGGAATTCATGCAACATCAGGCAAGAGCGGCTCCTATCCAAAATGCAGGTGGAATGACTGGCAACTCTCGGACGGTCACCGCTAAATAGTTCAAGGAACTGGGACCACCGGTGTTTTTTGGAGAGCCAAAATCACTTAAGACGGAGACGTGGATAAAGTAGATCAACAAGATATTTGATATCTTGGGATACTCCGAGGAGTAAAAGGTTCTCTTTTCCACATTCATGTTATGGCAGAGGCAGATTACTGGTGGGAATCTGTAAAGCGTACTCAACCTACTGCACTGAAGATGTCTTGGGAGAAGTTCCAAGAACTTTTCAACGACAAGTACTTTCCCAAAAGTATTCGTCACATGAAAGAGGTAGAGTTCATCAAGCTGAAGCAAAACAACATGACCATACCCCAGTACGAAGCCAAGTTTGCCGAGTAGTCCCGGTTTGCGTCTCATTTGGTTGATAATGAGGAGAGAATGACACGAATGTTTCTAAGAGGTTTGAAACCTGAGATACGTCAATATCTTATCTCTCATAAACTAGGGTTTGTATTATGATGTTGTTAATATGGCTCAGTTATTGGAGCGTAATAATGAGTCAAGTGATAACAGTCATCGAAGCGGTGACAATAAGCGTGGAGGGAATCAACATGCCAGAAAGGGTAACCACTTCGGTGGTAATCATGGCCAAAATAATAAGAATGGAAATTTCAAGAAGAGGAGATTCAACAATGATGGAAAGACGTCAGCATCAGCACATGTCATTAAGGAAGGAGAACGGCCACCTATCATATGCTTCAAATGTGGAGGAGAGGGACACATCAGTCCAAACTGTGCGATGCCATCCAAAGCATGTTACAATTGTGGAAGAGAAGGTCACCTGGCCCGATTTTGTCATGCACCGAAGACAAGTCCAGCTGGAGGCACCAAAGGCTGTCCCAGACAAGATAAAATCGGTAGTTCAAGGGAGAGTATTTGTCGTGACCTCCCAGAAAGCAAAGAACCCGAACGAGGTTATCACGGGTAACCTTATCATAAACTCTAACGAAGTATATACCTTATTTGATACCGGTTCTACCCATTCTTTTATTTCTCCTACCTGCGCTCAACGTTTAAATTTGACTCCGGAGAAATTGAACCTTGACTTATCTGTTGAAACTCCATTGGGAGAAACCTTCATTACATCCACTGTTTATAAGTCTTTTTTGGTTCAAATCGGTACCCACACATTACTACATCCACTGTTTATAAGTCTTATTTCATTGAAAATACTTGCATTTGACGTAATTCTAGGGGTTGATTGGTTAGTTACTAATCATGCAAAAATTGATTATTTTCGTAAGGTTGTTAACTTTCATATTTCTAACCAACCTATTATGCGAATTCAAGCAACCAAACCATTAAAATCAATCACTGTCATCTCAAGCCATAAAGCTATTCGTTTATTAAAAAATGGATGATAATCTTTCTTAGCTCATGTCACGGATCTAAACAAAAATACATCAGTTTTGAATGATATTTCTATTGTTAATAAATTTCCTGACGTATTCCCTGAAGAACTTCCTGGCTTACCCCCAGAGCGTGAAATTGAATTTTGTATCGACCTTGAACCCGGTACAAAACCCATTTCCAAAGCCCCATATCGAATGGCTCCTATTGAACTTCAGGAGTTAAAGACCCAACTGCAGGAATTGTTAGACATTGGCTTTATTCGTCCTAGTACTTCTCCTTGGGGTGCTCCTATTCTATTCGTGAAAAAGAAAGATGGGAGTATGCGACCTTGTATTAATTATCGGGAGTTGAATCATGTCACCATCAAAAATAGGTACCCATTGCCACGTATTGATGACCTATTTGACCATTTACAAGGAGCCAAATTCTTTTCAAAGATTGATTTTTGTTCTGGATATCACCAATTGAAGATTAGAACATATGACATTCCAAAGACGACTTTCAGAACTCAGTACGGGCATTATGAATTCCTAGTCATGTCTTTTGGATTGACTAATGCTCATTCTGCTTTAATGGATATGATGAACCGAGTATTCAAGGAATATTTGGATCACTTTGTGGTCGTCTTTATTGATGACATCCTTATTTATTCTAAAAGCCGTGAAGATCATGAGCAACACTTGAGGCTAATACTCTAAAAGCTTCATGAATATAAGCTTTATGCCAAGTTGAAGAAATGAGAGTTCTGGCTTGAGGAAGTAGCATTCCTTGGGCACGTAGTATCAAACCATGAAATATCTGTTGACCCAACAAAGATTGAAGCTATTGAAAGCTGGGAGCATGTATGATGTGGAAGAACGTGTGCTTCAATTGTAAGTAGGAAGGACATGTTTCCCAACATTTTCCTAATCAAAATATGAGAAAGTGTTATTCATGTGGAAGAACGGGTCACGGATTTAACAAGTGTCCCAGCAAGAAGACGGGTGAAGGGAGTGGACAGTAGATATCTTAAGTTTAAGCAATTGTATCTTTTGATAGTGTATAATAGTAACGGTTGTAATATCGAGAAAGATGTATAAACATATATAAATATATATGTTTGTATGACTGAAGTCTTTATTTTCTATATAAATATAAGATTAATATTAATTTGTGAGTTCTTAAAACTCATACTTATGGTAAGTTCATGACTCATATTATATGAGATGTTTTGATCCCCTCAATGAATGGACGTCAAAGGTCTGACTAGGATAAGTTCATAAACTCATATAATTGTGGCAAGTTCCTGAACCCCTAGGTTTGGTAAGTTTGATGAACTGGGAATAGTTATGTGTGACTGGAGAATTGTGACTTTTTGTTTAAAGTCAGAGAATTACAACCTTTGTTTAAAGTTATGTTGTTAATACTGATATTATTTAAAAAGGGATAGTGTTATATATGTGTGTTAAGTGCTAGATGTACTGTGTGCTATTTGAATAAATATGCGATTATATGTGAAATTTTTAATTCTTATTGTGTTATTAATAAGAATCTTGTAGAGAAGGAGAATTAATGTAAGATTTTTATCAGATAATGCTGCCAAGGAAGGGAGGTCTAAAGAGAAATATGGAAGAACAATTTTTGAATCTAAAGCAACAAAATATGTCAGTGACAGAATATTTTGTCATGTTCGACGAGTTAGCAAAATTTGCTCCACATCGAGTGGACACTGAGGAGCTTAAAGCACGATGTTTTAGGAACGGATTGAAATCGTTGGTACTTGAGAAGTTAGATGTGCTGCAAATTAATTCATTTTCAACTTTATTAGAAAAAGCCATTATCGCCGAGGGAGAAATTGAAGCTGTATTAAAGGATAGTCAAGAACAAAGAAAGGAGACTGAAGGAAACAATATTATAGGGGGTAATGGAGGCAGGGATTTTAATAAACGTAAGAGGAATGATAATGTTAATTCAGGAAATAATCCAGAAAAGATTATGAAGAAAGGTGCGCCGTGTGTAGTTTGCGGGAAGTGTCATCAAGGAGGTTGTTTGAAGAAAAAAGGAGTCTGTTTTAGCTTTGTCCATGAGGGACACATGTCTCCCGATTTTCCCAATCTGAAGAAGGTACAAGGTTGTTTTACATGTGGATCGACCGATCATCTGGTCCGAAATTATCCAAAAAAGAATAGGAAGAAGTGGATTGCTAACAAGAGACCCGGTAACAAAACCCTGGCGATTAAAGAATCAGCTCAACATGGAAGACCAACATCATTCACTTTTAACATGACAGTTCCAAATGTAGCAGTTGCCCATGAAGAGGCGACAGGTAACGATTTCGCTTAGAAATTAAGTTACGCGAGAAATACAAGTTAGGTATTGATGTGAATTGTTAGATCCAAGTTGCAAGTTAGAATGTGAGACACAAATTAATATTTTGTTGATAAGAATAAATTGATGATACAACTTTAAAAGATTGTAGAGAATAAGAAAGCGGTGATTCTGAGGACGGAATCCTTTTAAGGGGGGGGGGGTGAATGTGATAACCCGGGATTTCGAATAATCCAAATTTTTCGAATAAATTTTTTTATATATTAATATTGACTGTTAATATTGTGCTGTGTATCTGTGATACAAGTTTAGTGAATAAGTCAATTTGGGCATTAACTGAGAAAATAAGAGTAGAGCTGTGCTTAATTCAGAATAGAAACCCTAACCCCAAGTCCGGATAGGTATTCGATAGAAAATACAGTTATTATAACTGTATCGTTGTATATGTGTTTGTATTGTATAGAACTTTGATCATCGGGTAGGGTATAACATTAGTAAACCCTAATAAGAGATTAGAAACTCTAATCACATGATTAGAAACCATAATGCCTAGTTAGGAACCCTAATTGAAAGCCGGAAAACCCTAAATTCATATTCAGGAATCCAAAACCCTAATTAGGAAACCCTAATTTAGTTTATCAAATCTTAATGGTGAGAATAAGGAGAATGATGTTAATTGTCTAGAATACCCTTAAATTTATAATAAAAATTACGAAATTACCCTTTTAGGGGCAAAAAGACCAAAATACCCTTTACTTAATATTTAAGTATAGAGCATTCTAGAATTTCATGAGTCACTATGTTGGATAAGCCACGTGCTCTTATAATCCTACCAAATCTAACCTAACATGCCACCTAGCATCACTTGGATTCATTATGTCTAAGTTATAAGTGATTTTGGAGAGAGAAAGTTAATAAACTTAAGCAATTTGCTATCTAGCCTCCAACTCACTCTCTCAATCTCTAAGCATCCGAAAATCCCAAGTATCTCAGTCCCATAAACAGCCTTAGAACATCAAGATCAGTGGAGAAACCTAGAATCAAAGATTTGGACAAGAGAAGGTAAAACCCTAACTCATAATTTAATCTTGTATGCTTGAGAAAAATTTGTGCTTATGTATTTAATCATGTGTTAGAAGGTGTTTCTAGATGATCTATGATGATTCATCATGGATCCATAGCATCAAAGTGCCTTAAAATGAAGTTTTTCAAAAATTGTCCAAGAACTAAAAAGTGCTCTGACAAGAAAATGTCAGTGGCCATATATCTTTATGTGTTTATGTTTTGAGTTGTTTTAAGCTTTAGACTTGTAGCCTGACATGAGGTCTTTGATCTGGAAGTGGAAACAAAGTTATTCCATGTACAGTGTTCAATATATTCTTGGTGAAATAGAGTTGACCGAGCATGACAATGAACTTTTTGGGTATCCCTGAAAGTGTAAAACAGTGTCTGACATGATCTTTGAAGGCCAAGATCTGTCAGATGATTGAAGATTTGATGTTGTTTTTCTAACTAGATTATAGCCCGTTATGTGGACTTTAGATCCATGGCTCTAGATCATTTAAATCATAAATAGATCTAACGTAGCAGGTGGTCAAAGTTGGCCATTCGGCCATGACTTAAATTTTTGGAAATTTCCAGAAAAGGTTTGCATGAAATTTCTGATAGGGTTTGACCACATCAAATCTGATCATTGTTATGTTGTTGAAATGAATTGTTGTTATAGTTATGATCTATGACACCTAGGCTATAGATTTAAACCAAGAGAACACCTAATCAATGATCAGAACATCAAATTAATCGAGCATGAAAGTGTCTACTCGCACTGTCTGGGTTTCTGGAAAACCTACAAACCGTTTGACAAGAACTTTTAAAGCTCAGATCTTGCATCTGAGTTGTTTTTGGACCAAGATGTTAGTTGATAATTGTAGTGTTACATACACACTACCAAATCAGTGTCTTATCTAACCCAGAACATGCATGGATTAAAATCTAAGGCTGGTTAAACAAGTCAAGTTGAACACTGAGTTGTTAGTGTTCTTGAGCTAAGAACACCTAAGATGACAGACAAGTGTCACTATAGGCTTTAGCGACGGTTTTAAATATTTTAATTTCTAATTTTTTCAAAAATTGATTAAAAATAGAAATAAATTCTAAAAATTACCAAAACTGGTTTTAAAAATTATTTTAAATTATGAAAAATAATTTTTGAGTATTTGAGATATTTTTTATTAATATTTATAATTATTTGAATATTAATGATATTTAATTAGTGTATTAAATAAATTATAGAAAAATGATTTTAATATATTAAAAATCATTTTTAATAAGAATAAAGTGTTAGAAAATATTTTGAATTATAAAATATAATTTTCAATATTTTTGGAGGATTCTCATTAATAAATTAATATTAATGATAATAGGTTTATTTAATTATTAAATTAAATAAATGATGGTAAAATGATTTTATTGATTTAAAAATCATTTAAAAATGAGAAAAGTAATATAAAAATATTTTAAGTTATAATTAATGACTTTTAATATTTTGATGATAATTTTATTAATATTTAAATATTAATGGTGATGATTTAAAAATAATTTTAATTACTTTAAAAATCATTTAAATAGAATATTGGTGATTTAAAAATATTTTAAGTTAATTATATATAACTTTAATATTTTGAAAAGTATGTCATTAATATTTTAATATTTAAATATTAATGATGATCGATTTATTTGATATTTAAATCATTTAAAAATGATTTCAGAGTTTGAAAAATTATTATAAATTATAATAATTGTTAGAAAAGTATTAAAAGCTTCCAAAAAATATTATAAACGATATTTGACTTATCTAAGATAATATTGAAGCTTCGAGACCGAGTTTAGTTGACAATATAAGTGTTAATTGTCGGATAGGGTGACCGGTACACCGAGAATAGACTGAAGTCCAACCAGACCAAACTAGTTAGACTCGATAAGTGTTTATATAGGCTATAAACACTAGTGTGACTATGTGCTAATGTGACTAGGAGAAAGATTGACTATAAATTATAGTGTTATGTGTTGTGACATATTGTGCTAATTGTAACATCAATATTGTTAATATAGGTCTTGTGAACGCAGATAAGTATATTGTGTAACAGTAATCAATGTGGAAGGCAAGTTTTCTTAACTCAACCTTGAGTTTATATTGTTCAATTATTATGGTGGCTAATTATTGTTAATTAGACCACGTCCAAGAATTTATTGTTGATTATTCGCAGTTAGTACATGTTTAATAATTCAAATTGAATTATTGATTCTGAAATATACTCGGAGAATAACTATTGTTGGATATCTACATTCATAGATTAATATTGATAGTACAGATAATTCCTGTTTATTATCGAATCATTTTGAGAAATGTCTTAGCTAATTATTTTGGCTAAACGAACATTTGTTAAAACTTGATAGGTTTGAGAAGAGAAGAGAAGAGAAGTGATTAGATTTTGAAATCATAATATTTCTTTGTTAAATCTAATTTTGATTCCGAGGCTTAGAAGAACAACATTTTATACAAAGGGAACATTTTTGATCGTATATTCGATCATTGCGCGCGACTTAATTATTATGCATAATATAGGGTATAATAAAGCTGATCACTTATTATACTTACAGAGGGATATGCTTTAATCTTTATGGTTATCTGATACACCTACGTATATATCAAAGTAAATCTTTGATATCTACCCGAGAAGAGATGTTCTAGATCTTGTGTGATCACTCAGCATAAATCTGGAAAATATTCCACTTTGTTATTGCATAGAATTGATTCTTGATTATTCATTAGAATATCGTAGAAACTTTGAAAGCTTTGTACTCTTTCATTATCAAATTATTGTGTTGCATAGATTGTGAGAAGACTTGTTAGAAATTGGAGATTTGTTCAGCTATTTCAAAGTTCCCCGAACTTTGGTGTCATTCTATCAAAATAAATAGTCTGTTATTCTTGATTCTTGTAGATTCATTGTATTTCTTAACTTGTGGGGCAAATTTGTTGCTCACCCTTGCTAAATAAAACATTTCAGCTAGGGACGAAGTGACTGGAGGTGCTGTGAAGAGCAAAGGAAAAGGTGCTATGCTGTAATAGATGTGATTAACATTATTAATATGTTGTATTTGTAAACCCTTTTTGTATATCTAAAGGGTATATTTGTAATATAAAAGTTAGATAACCTGGGACGAATGTATTAACTATATTGGTTAATATGGTTTATATGTCTATTCATAATTAAATGGGTAGTTAGATGTTATTTATATTGTGGATCATTAGCACCAAACTTGGGAGTCAGGTAACCCGGATTTGGGGGTGTCATATGTTGGTATCAAAGTTGTTGTGACCAAGGTGTCATAAATTGGTAGCAAAGTTGTAGGTTATAAACCTTAAGTGGGGTGGGGAAAACCCTAGGAATATAACCATAAGAGAGATAGAGAATACTCATTTAGAGTACTAAGTGAGGGATTACCGGAGTGTATCGATAGTAAGATATGTGGACACATAGTGCGAGAAGTTTATACTGAAGAAGTATTAATAAAGTTATTTTGATTGTAGGATGTCTGGAGAAGATGAGATGAGTAGAAGGATGCTAGCGGCTGTTGCACCAATGCCAGTATCCGAGGTACCAGCACAAAGCGAGTTAGTGGAAGAAGTGGGGAAGGATGAACCTATGGTTAATCTGGGGAGTGATCATGATGATTATCCCGAGATGTATCTGAGTGGTGATGAGGAGGCGGAGTCCGAAGAAGCCAAGATGGAGAAAGAGAGTAAGACTAAAGTTGAAGAGAAGGATCAAGTATCTACAGAAGTTCAGGAACTCTAGAGTAAAGTTTTCTCTTGGAGGAGTTGTGGAAGACGGAGCGAGCATTACGTGAGATGACTGAAGAAAGGAATGAGTTGAAGGCGTATGTGGATAAGATGAAGACTGAAGGTGGTGGATTGTCTGAGGGAATAATTAAGCACAAGAAGGACAAGAATAAGAGAAAGAGAGATCACGACAGTGATAACTCTGAAAATTCAAACCCGAAGAAGAAAAAGGTTTGTAGCAAGTGTGGAAAGACTCACCTGGGAGAATGTATGATGTGGAAGAATGTGTGCTTCAATTATAAGCAGGAAGGACATGTTTCCCAACATTGTCCTAAGCAAAATATGAGAAAGTGTTATTCATGTGGAAGAACGGGTCACGGATTTAACAAGTGTCCCAGCAAGAAGACTGGTGAAGGGAGTGGACGGTAGATATCTTAAGTTTAAGCAATAGTATCTTTTGATAGTGTATGATAGTAACAGTTGTAATATCGAGAACGATATATAAACATATATAAATATATATGTTTGTATGAATGAAGTCTTTATTTTCTGTATAAATATAAGATTAATATTAATTCGTGAGTTCTTAAAACTCATACTTATGGTAGGTTTATGACTCATATTATATGATATGTTTTGAACCCCTCAGTGAATGGACGTCAAAGGTCTGACTAGGATAAGTTCATAAACTCATATAATTGTGGCAAGTTCCTGAACCCCTAGGTGTGGTAAGTTTGATGAACTGGGAATAGTTATGTGTGACTGGAGAATTGTGACTTTTTGTTTAAAGTTAGAGAATTACAACTTTTGTTTAAAGTTATGTTGTTAATCCTGATATTATTTAAAAAGGGATAGTTCTATATATGTGTGTTAAGTGCTAGATGTACTGTGTGCTATTTGAATAAATATGCGATTATATGTGAAATTTTTAATTCTTATTGTGTTATTAATAAGAATCTGTGTAGAGAAGGAGAATTAATGTAAGATTTTTATCAGATATTACTGCCAAGGAAGGGAGGTCTAAAGAGAAATATGGAAGAAATTTTTTTGAATCTAAAGCAGCAAAATATGTCAGTGGCAGAATATTTTGTCATGTTCGACGAGTTAGCAAAATTTGCTCCACATCGAGTGGACACTGAGGAGCTTAAAGCACGATGTTTTAGGAACGGATTGAAATCGTTGGTACTTGAGAAGTTAGATGTGCTGCAAATTAATTCATTTACAACATTATTAGAAAAAGGAATTATCGCCGAGGGAGAAATTGAAGCTGTATTAAAGAATAGTCAAGAACAGAGAAAGGAGACTGAAGGAAACAATATTATAGGGGGTAATGGAGGCAGGAATTTTAATAAACGTAAGACGGATGATAATGTTAATTCAGGAAATAATCCAAAAAAGATTAGGAAGAAAGGTGCGCCGTGTGTAGTTTGCGGGAAGCGTCATCAAGGAGGTTGTTAGAAGAAAAAAGGAGTCTGTTTTAGCTTTGGCCATGAGGGACACATGTCTCCCGATTGTCCCAATCCGAAGAAGGTACAAGGTTGTTTTGCATGTGGATCGACCGATTATCTGGTCCGAAATTGTCCAAAAAAGAATAGGAAGAAGTGGATTGCTAACAAGAGACCCGGTAACAAAACCCTGGCGATTAAAGAATCAGCCCAACATGGAAGACCAACATCATTCACTTTTAAGATGACAGTTCCAAATGTAGCAGTTTCCCATGAAGAGGCGACATGTAACGATTTCGCTTAGAAATTAAGTTACGCGAGAAATACAAGTTAGATATTGATGTGAATTGTTAGATCCAAGTTGCAAGTTAGAATGTGAGACACAAATTAATATTGTGTTGATAAGAATAAATTGATGATACAACTTTAAAAGATTGTAGAGAATAAGAAAGCGGTGATTCTGAGGACGGAATCCTTTTAAGGGGGGGTGAATGTGATAACCCGGGATTTCGAATAATCCAAATTTTTCGAATAAATTTTTTTATATATTAATAGTGACTGTTAATATTATGCTGTGTATTTGTGATACAAGTTTTGAGAATAAGTCAATTTGGGTATTAACTGAGAAAATAAGAGTAGAGTTGTGCTTAATTCAGAATAGAAACCCTAACCTCAAGTCCGGATAGGGATTCGATAGAAAATACAGTTATTATAACTGTATCGTTGTATATGTGTTTGTATTGTATAGAACTTTGATCATCGGGTAGGGTATAACATTAGCAAACCCTAATAAGAGATTAAAAACCCTAATCACATGATTAGAAACCATAATGCCTAGTTAGGAACCCTAATTGAAAGTCAAGAAACCCTAAATTCTTATTCGGGAATTCAAAACCCTAATTAGGAAACCCTAATTTAGTTTACCAAATCTTAATGGTGAGAATAAGGAGAATGATGTTAATTGTCTAGAATACCCTTAAATTTATAATAAAAATTACGAAATTACCCTTTTAGGGGCGAAAAGACCAAAATACTCTTTACTTAAAATTTAAGTAAAGAGCATTCTAGAATTTCATGAGTCACTATGTTGGATAAGCCACGTGCTCTTATAATCCTACCAAATCTAACCTAACATGCCACCTAGCATCACTTGGATTCATTGAGTCTAAGTTATAAGTGATTTTGGAGAGAAAAAGTTAATAAACTTAAGCCATTTGCTATCTAGCCTCCAACTCACTCTCTTAATCTCTAAGCATCCGAAAATCCCAAGTATCTCAGTCCCATAAACAGCCTTAGAACATCAAGATCAGTGGAGAAACCTAGAATCAAAGATTTGGACAAAAGAAGGTAAAACCCTAACTCATAAATCTTGTATTCTTGAGAAAAATTTGTGCTTATGTATTTAATCATGTGTTAGAAGGTGTTTCTAGATGATCTATGATGATTCATCATGGATCCATAGCATCAAAGTGCCTTAAAATGAAGTTTTTCAAAAATTGTCCAAGAACTAAAAAGTGCTCTGACAAGAAAATGTTAGTGGCCATATATCTTTATGTGTTTATGTTTTGAGTTGTTTTAAGCTTTAGACTTGTAGCCTGACATGAGGTCTTTGATCTGGAAGTGGAAACAAAGTTATTCCATGTACAGTGTTCAATATATTCTTGGTGAAATAGAGTTGACCGAGCATGACCATGAACTTTTTGGGTATCCCTAAAAGTGTAAAACAGTGTCTGACATGATCTTTGAAGGCCAAGATTTGTCAGATGATTGAAGATTTGATGTTGTTTTTCTAACTAGATTATAGCCCGTTATGTGGACTTTAGATCCATGGCTCTAGAACATTTAAATCATAAATAGATCGAACGTAGCAGGTGGTCAAAGTTGGCCATTCGGCCATGACTTAAATTTTTGGAAATTTCCAGAAAAGGTTTGCATGAAATTTCTGATAGGGTTTGACCACATCAAATCTGATCATTGTTATGTTGTTGAAATGAATTGTTGTTATAGTTATGATCTATGACACCTAGGCTATAGATTTAAACCAAGAGAACACCAAATCAATGATCAGAACATCAAATTAATCGAGCATGAAAGTGTCTACTCGCACTGTCTGGGTTTCTGGAAAACCCACAAACCGTCTGACAAGAACTTGTAAAGCTCAGATCTTGCATCTGAGTTGTTTTTGGACCAAGATTTTAGTTGATAATTGTAGTGTTACATACACACTACCAAATCAGTGTCTTATCTAACACAGAAATGCATGGATTAAAATCTAAGGCTGGTCAAACAAGGCAAGTTGAACACTGAGTTGTTAGTGTTCTTAAGCCAAGAACGCCTAAGACGACAGAAAAGTGTCACTATAGGCTTTAGCGACGATTTTAAATATTTTAATTTCTGATTTTTTCAAAAATTGATTAAAAATAGAAATAAATTCTAAAAATTACCAAAAATGGTTTTAAAAATTATTTTAAATTATGAAAAATAAATTTTGAGTATTTGAGATATTTTTCATTAATATTTATAATTATTTGAATATTAATGACATTTAATTTATTTAATTAATGTATTAAATAAATTAGAAAAAATGATTTTAATATATCAAAAATCATTTTAATAAGAATAATGTGTTAGAAAATATTTTGAATTATAAAATATAATTTTCAATATTTTTGGAGAATTCTCATTAACAAATTAATATTAATGATAATAATTTTATTTAATTATTAAATTAAATAAATTATGGTAAAATCATTTTATTGATTTAAAAATCATTTAAAAATGAGAAAAGTGATATAAAAATATTTTAAGTTATAATTAATGACTTTTAATATTTTGATGATAATTTCATGAATATTTAAATATTAATGGTGATGATTTAAAAATGATTTTAATTACTTTAAAAATCAATTAAGTAGAATATTGGTGATTTAAAAATATTTTAAGTTATTATATATAACTTTAATATTTTGACAAGTATGTCATTAATATTTTAATATTTAAATATTAATGATGATGGATTAATTAGATATTTAAATCATTTAAAAATGATTTCAGAGTTTGAAAAATTATTATAAATTATAATAATTGTTAGAAAAGTATTACAATCTTTCAAAAAATATTATAAATGATATTTGACTTATCTAAGATAATATTGAAGCTTCGAGACCGAGTTTAGTTGACAATATAAGTGTTAATTGTCGGATAGGGTGACCAGTACACCGAGAATAGACTGAAGTCTAACCAGACCAAACTAGTTAGACTCGATAAGTGTTCATATAGGCTATAAACACTAGTGTGAGTATGTGCTAATGTGCCTTGGAGAAAGATTGACTGTAAATTACAGTGTTATGTGTTGTCACATATTGTGCTAATTGTAAGACCAATATTGTGAATATAGGTCTCGTGAACGCAGATAAGTATATTGTGTAGTAGTAATCAACGCGGAATGTAAGTTTTCTTAACTCAACCTTGAGTTAATATTGTTCAATTATTATGGTGGTTAATTATTGTTAATTAGACCACGTCCAAGAATTTATTATTAATTATTCGCAGTTAGTGCATGTTTAATAATTCAAATTGAATTACTGATTCTGAAATATTCTTAGAGAAAAATATTGTTGGATATCTACATCTGTAGAAATTAATTTTGACAGTATAGATGATTCCTGTTTATTGTCGAATCGTGTTGAAAAATGTCTTAGCTAATTATTCTGGCTCGACGAACATTTGTTAAAACTTGATAGGTTTGAGAAGAGAAGAAAAGAGAAGTGATTAGATTTTGAAATCATACTATTTCGTTGTTAAATCAAATTTTGATTCTGAGACTTAGAAGAACAATCTTTTATACAAAGGGAACATTTTTGATCGTATATTTGATCATTGCGCGCGACTTAAGTATTATGCATAATATAGGTTATAATAAAGCTTATCACTTGTTATACTTGCAGAGGGGTATGCTTTAATCTTTATGGTTATTTGATACACCTGAGTATATATCAAAGTAAATCTTTGATATCTACCTGAGAAGAGAAGTTCTAGATCTTGTGTGATCACTCAGAATAAATCTGGAAAACATTCCACTTTGTTATTGCATAGAATTGATTCTTGATTATTCATTAGAATATCGTAGAAACTTTGAAAGCTTTGTACTCTTTCATTATCAAATTATTGTGTTGCATAGATTGTGAGAAGACTTGTTAGAAATTGGAGATTTGTTCAGCTATTTCAAAGTTCCCCGAACTTTGGTGTCATTGTATCGAAATAAATAGTCTGTTATTCTTGATTCTTGTAGATTCATTTTATGTCTTAACTTGAGGGGCAAATTTGTTGCTCACCCTTGCTAAATAAAATATTTCAGCTAGGGACGAAGTGACTGGAGGTGCTGTGAAGAGCAAAGGCAAAGGTGCTATGTTGTAATAGATATGATTAATATTATTAATATGTTGTATTTATAAACCCTTTTTGTATATCTAAAGGGTATGTTTATGATATAAAGGTTAGATAACCAGGGACGAATGTATTAACTATATCGGTTAATATGGTTTATATGTCTATTCGTAATTAAATGGGTAGTTAGATGTTATTTATATTGTGGATCGGGGGCACCAAACTCGGGAGTCAGGTAACCCGAATTTGGGGGTGCCACAATCAAGGAGGCCAAAATTGCTAATGCATCGGCAAAATCATTCCTATTCCGAGGAATATGGAGGAAGGTTATTTCGTCAAACTCTTCAGCCATCTGGATAACCTGCCGATGATAAGGCAGCAAATGTAGTTCTTTGGTGTGATAGATTCTGGTGGTTTGTCTGATTAACAATTTAGAATCCCCAAAGATAGTTAACCGCCTGATACCCATTGATTGAGCAAGTTTGAGTCCTATGATACAGCCTTCATACTCAACTGTGTTGTTGGTGCTGACAAACTATAATTTGACCGCGACGGGATACTGCTCCCCCGTACTGGATACTAGGACTACTCCAGCTTCAGAACCTTCCATATTAACAGCTCCATCAAAATACATTTTCCATGATTGGTGTGTATCGTACTAATGGTGTTGCTATACTGTCATTACCCCTTCATCGAGAAGTATGTTTCTAAGGGTTTGAAATCCCCTAAAGGTACGGTGGCCAGTTGATCCACAATTTCTTGACTTTTAACAGACTTTTGCATCACGTAGACGATGTCAAATTGTTATAGGATCAACTATCATCTGGATAACCAACAATTTAACATGGGTTTACTGAACACGTACTTGAAAGGATTCACACGGGATATAAGATGGGTTGTGTGACCATGGAGGTAATTCTATAACCTCATGGAAGCCCATGCTAAAGCACAACAAGTCTTCTCAATCAGAGTGTACTTGTGTTCACTGCTGTTGAATCTTTTGTTGAGGTAGTAGATAGCTCGCTCTTGGCCTCTATCATCTTTTTATCCCACCATGTAGCCCATGGCATTGTCATTAATGGACAGGTACATGAACAGGGGAACACCATCCTTGGGAGGTACCAAAATATGAGTGTTGACCAGCTGCTCTTTAATTGTAAGGAAGGCTTTTTGACACTCATCGTTCCATTTTATGGTGGAGTTCTTCCTTAATAACTTGAAAATAGACTCACAGGTTGCTGTGAGTTGGAAGATGAATCGACTGATGAAGTTGATCCTTCCCAAAAATCCCCGTATTTCCTTTTCTATCTGAGGAATGGGCATTTTAGTGATGGCCTAGATTTTGGTGGGATCCAGCTCAATCCCTTTGTGGCTGACTAGGAATCCTAGCAACTTTCCTAATTTAACGCCAAAGACGCACTTGGCTGGATTCAACTTCAAGTTATACTTACGCAACCTATTGAAGAGCTTTCTAAGAAGGTATAGGCGGTCATTTTCCCTTCGGGATTTGACAATGATGTCATCCACTTAGATCTCTATCTCTTTGTGCATTAAGTCGTGGAAAAGAGCCATCATAACTCACTGGTAGGTTGTTTCGGCATTAATGTGGATGAATGACAATTGTCTATAGCAAAAGGTTCCCCAAGGCATAATGAATGCAGTTTTGTCACGATCCTCTTCAGTAACCATAATTTGATGGTACCCTGCAAAACAATCAGCAAAGGAGTACATGTCATATTGAGCAGTACTGTCAATGGGTATGTGGATAAATGGCACGAGAAAGCTAACTTTAAGGCAAACTTTATTCAGATCCCGGTAATCCACACAAACTCATACCTTTCCTCCCGGGTTTGGCACGGGACTATGTTGGATAGCCATTCAGGGTATGTGGACAATATGATGATGCCGGCTTGAAATTATTTCATAATTTCTTCCTTAAACCTTAAACTCCACTCAGGTTTTAATTGCCTGAGCTTTTGCCTGACTGGCTTGAATCCCTCTTTAATGGGAAGGCGATGAATAACGATGTCAGTGGACAAACCGACCATGTCTTCATGAGACCATGCAAACACATCCTGGAATTGGGTTAATAGCGTAACCATATCATTCGTTTTGTTTGGAGTGAGGTCAGTACTGATCTGGATTAACTTAGGGTTTTCTAAGGTTCCAAGATTGAATGTAGTGGTTTGATCAAGATTTAGTTTGGATTTATCCTCGACCCATTCCTTGATCTCCACAGGTATCTTAGTGTCCTCTTGTATTTCCATCAAGTCTGAGTTCAACTTTTCATCAAAGTTACAGTCCTTGTGGAGAAAAGGCACCTCATCAGTAAGTATAGGCACATCTAAATTCAGAGTCCTGAAACAAAATATGCTTTCACTTAATATATGAAACTATTCAATCATACAAAGTGTTAGCATGTACACGCAAAACAACTGCTAATAATGTGCAAAAAAGTAAACAGTTATTGCTATTTATAGGGCAAAGGGAGTTTCTGCCCTTTTTACCCTTGTCGACAAATGTTAGGAGTGTTGCTCCAATTGTCAAGGGTAAAATCCTGCTAGACGACAGTGATGAAGGGTCTGCCATCGTCCTCTTTCTCCCGAATAATGACAATAATGTCGGGACAATCATAGTCTGGAGTGTATCTATTTGTGTTCTCATCATAGAAAATGATGCGTAGGTGAGATAACCTCCTGGAGATGTCTTATTTACATCTCCGTTCCCTTTCTTCCACTTCGGGATCAGGAATCAAGACCTCTTTTGCTTTAACTGGTATTGGTTTAGGAAATAACATAGCCATTACATGGGCAGGAACCTTTACCAGAAACTATATAGGCTCAAGATCTATAGGTTGAGACAATCGCCCTGCAGCCGAAGTTGAAGGAATCAGCTTGTGCTTATGAGGATTCCTGTGACTGGAGCTAGCAGAATAACCTAATCCAACTGTCCCTGTTTGACTGGGAATTTAAATTGGGTGCTTGATGCCCTGATGATCTTTGCCCAACCCTTGTCAAGGTTGATGACCCAATGACATCATCTCTTGTGTGGCCGCTATTACCTCGGCAGAAATCTTAGATGCGAGAGGTGGCACCCCAAGGGGATGGTGGTGAGTATTGCTCACCTCCAAGGCATGGAAACTGACCGGCTCAACTTTTGTATTATAGCCGATTAGTTGTATATCACCTTGTTCAGGACATTCCGGCTCAACATTAACAGTGATTAGGCTATTGTTGATAATGTATTTAAGTTGCCAATGAAGGGTGGAAGGGAAAACTCTAGCCATGTGAATCCACGGTCTTCCCAAAAGCAAGTTGTATCATGTGCTATTTTGAGCACGTGAAAGGATACACAAAAAGTATGTGGACCAATCTCCACTGGCAGTTCATTCTCTCCGACAGAGTTTCGCCGGGATCCATCAAAAACTTTAATAACCGTGTGGCTGCTTTTGATCATCTTGAGATTGATATTCATCTTCTCCAAAGTTGCATAAGGACAGATATTTAAAGATGAACCTCCATCTATCAGAACTCCTCCCACCATGTATTTGGAGGACATAACCGCTATGTACAATGGCTTGCAATGACCAGTCCCTTCGGGAGGAATGTCGTCATCAGTTAAAGATATCACATTGTTGTTAAAAATGTGATCAACTAGATGCCATAATTTTTCCACATCCACTGATTTCGACAAATGGGCTTCTTCCAAAACCTTTAGCAAGACCTTCCTATGATCTTCGGAAGAGAAAACAAGTCCATAATGGAAATTTTTTGTGGAGCTTCTCTCAAGCTTAAAACCACCTTGGCTTCATTATAGCCCATAGTACGGAGGAATTCTTCAATCCTCTCAATGGGAACTTTCCCCTTTGATTTGATGGTAGGCTTCATCACCCGATGGGGAAGATACAGTGGATTCTCTTTCAACTACTGCAACAGATATGTTGGATGTGGATCCTTCAACCCTTCCATAATTCCATGGAACTTTTTTCATGATGACAACAGGATATTGTGGCCTAGATGGCAACGTAATTGGCTTTAGCGCAGCCACTTTCAAAGGATTGTTAGCACCTTTGAGTTAAATTGCTTGTATTGTGGGTGGTCTGGCAGCCAAATCTTCCTCAGTGGATATAAATGCTACGACGTCCTTCCATTTTGTAGGACATGTGTTCTCACTCTTAAGTATCAAACTGTCATCATCTGCCATCTGCAGGACACCGCTGTCAATTAAATTCTGAATGAGGTGGCGGAGTGCCCATCATTCTTCTGTGATGTGTTCGCGAGAGTGGGAGTGATACTGGCATACTCCATTAGAATTGAACCATCTTGAATGGGGATTGATTGGAGATAGAAGGGATGTAATTCTTCCTTTATTGATCATCATCTGAAATATCTCCTACATAGGCTGGCCCAGGTATGTAAATTCCCTCTTGTTGGCAAAATCCCAGCGGGCTTTGGCACTTGCTCTTTTTGCAACTTTATCCTCCAGTGTTTCACTTTCTGAAGGCGATGATGGAGTATTTATAACAAAATGAAGAAGACTAGCATGCTCCTGGCTGACTAATTGGTGTGTTACTTAGTGCTGATGAATCACCAGTTCTGCCAATTGCTCTACTCGTTTACAAAGAACTTTTATATTTCGTTCCATCATAAACTGGAACTTTGCAAAATCCCATTTGTCAGCACCATCCTTGCTGGCTTGGGAGGATTCAAGGACATAATTAGAACTTTGTCCACTGCTCCAATTAATCATATTAACCTCCTCTTCTTTGTGTTGAGGAAGAGGGATGTCTTGCACGTGAGGTTGGTCGTGTTTAGTCACCACAATCTCACCGTTATCAATCAAATCTAGGATCTTGTGTTTCAAGGCCCAGAAATCCTGAGTATTATGTCCTGGCGCTCCAGCATGATAGGCACACTTTCGGGTAGAATTGAAACCCTTCCCATTAGGGTTGACTGGTGGAAGAAGATGGGTAATTTTCTTCTAAGTTGTCAGAAGATTAAGAATGTTCTCGAGTGAGTCCTCTAAGGGTGTAAACACTCGATTGTGTCAAACTTCTCCATTTTTTGGCAATGGAGGGTTTAAAGATTGTGCTTGAAAAGGGGAGTAGTTTCTCCTCTAGATATGCATGTTCTGATTGCCTTTCTGAACATTGTAATATCAAGGAAACATCCTCCTCTTTCTTTTTATGGACCCTCCGGTGGTTGTTTCCATTAGTTCTGGACTGGATGTGCTCAACAACAGCTTTCAGAGCAGCTAGGTCTTGGATCTTTCTTGAATTTAATCCTATGTCATCCATCTCTTCGTGTTTGATCATTTCATAAAATGGCTTGCCAATGCCAACTAAGACTCTCTCATAGAAGGGAGCTTCTTGTATGTGTATGAAGGTTATAACCATTTTTGATTAAGTCATAGAGGGAATGTGACAACCCGAGAATTTGGGCAATTTATTAAAATCTTAAATGATTGATTTAAGGTCAAATAATAGACCTAGACAGAAAATAAGTGTATGCGTTTGATATTATTGGGATGGAATTTTGAGGATTTTAAAATTTTGTGAAGGATTTAGGTGAATTATTCAGGATTAAGGATTTATGTGATTATGTTCTGTGTTTATGGTTATGTATGTGTTCAGAATATGGTTAAGGGTCATGGGTTGACCAGATAAATTACATCTGTGATAAACCCTAAGTATATATTAAGAACGTCAACGTTCGGTTAGAAAACCCTAGCGATTAATAAGAAATCCTAGAAACTGGTTCTGGAAACCCTAGTTTCAGTTCTGAGAGTACGAAATCCTAATTCGGATATTGAAAACCCTAGATTGGGAATGCAATGTATGTACAAGGTTAAACGCCAATAATTTTAATTAATTAAGGAAAACCCTAATGAATTACTGGAAATTTTAGTTGATTATTAGAAAACCCTAATACCAGATCTGAAAACCCTAATTTCAGATTCTGATAAAATGAAACCCTAATCTGGGAATATAACGGAGAATTTTAATGCTTAAGTGCTATTAATTAAGTACTAATTAGGGTAAAGGTTAATTAATTAGCAAACCCTAATTTCCAATTTTTGGAACCCTTATTGTTTCGTCAAAAACCCTAATTGTTCCATGGTGGATCTAATTGCTAAATGGGCAATGTTAATTAGGAAACCCTAATCCTAATTATTTCAATTTATGAGTAATTAGAAAACTCTAATCTAATTACGAAAATTTAATATCTAAATTGGAAAATTTATTTTTCTATTAGAAACCTTAATTAGTGATTTATAAACTCTAATGACCATTTTGACCATAATTGCTTAATTAGCAATTGTAATTAGGAATTGTTAATCCTAATTAGCAATATTTAAAGTGTGATTAGGAAATTATAATATAATTAGTAAATACTAATTTTAAGTTAGAAATATTAATTTTCTATTTTTATAACCGAAATTTGGAAAATGTTAGAAATTAAATTTGTAAAGTTAAGGGTTAAAGCCGAAACCCTAAAATGCTAAATCCTAAACCCTAACCAAACCCTAAACCCTAAGGGTTTGGCCATTTAACAAAAATACCATTAAATTAGAAATTAAAATGACATTTTGCCCCTTTGTGCCTTATTGGATGTTGCTTATAGATCTAAACCTAAGGGGAGTGGTTGAGCAACCCTAAACCTATATCATCCGAAAATCAACCAGATCCAGCAGCTCAATTGTCAACATTAAATAGATTAAAAAGAGAGAGAAAAAGACCACTTTACTCTCATTTTCTCTCAAGCTCTTCTCTCTCTAGAAATTCGGAAATAGGAAGTGAGGGAGAGTTAAATGTTGAGTCATGATCAATGAATAGCAAGCCAAGAACAGATCATGAAGTCAGAATCAAAGATCAAAGCTCAAAAGAGGTATAAACCATAAATTTCGAAATCTATGATTCTGATGTTTAATGTTGTTGTTGGTTGTTTAAAGTTGTGTATTAGGGTGTTAATAAGTGATCTGGGTTGTTGGATCATGGATCCATAACACCTAGATGCTCGAATCTAGCATTTTAGAAAATCTGGAAAAGTTGGAAAAAAGTCGACTGACATTCAAATGTCAGGGCTTTTAGATCCGTGTGTGTTAAGTGTTTTATGTGTTTTATGTAATGAATCTGTAGTGTGCCATGAGGTCTTTACTCTTCAACTGGAAGCAGGGTCAGATCTAGTCTAGATCATCATTTATGCTCGGTCAAACCACGTTGACCGTTCACAGAAACTGAATTCTGGGTAACCCAGAACCCATCGTGTTATCTGACAAGGTTTTGCAGACTTCGGATCTTGTATGTGTTTAGTTTGTTTTGCTAATTTGTGTTTTGTATCTTGTAGCCTTATAGAAGGACTATATACTAATGCCTTCATATCACCTAGATCCGTAGCCAACTCGTAGAAATTTGAGGTCAAACAACCGTTGACCGAACTGTTCAAGAACTTTTCTGGGTTTTCCAGAAATGTTCAAGAACAGATCTTCGTATGTAGTTTGACTGGCCCTGATCTCTTATTTATGTTGTTGTTGGACTATATTGATGATATATTATGGTACCCTGTCATGTGGTCTTCAGTATTGAACTAATGGTTCACCAAAACCAGTTGCAGGATTCATGTTACAAGGATCAATAGAAGGCACCTAAGGCTGTTCTTCAAATCTGGAAAACCCAGAATTTGAAGAACAGGTCTGACAACGTTTTCTGGATCTTGGATCTTGCATCTTGGTTATGTAATGACCATGAAATCAGTTTGAGGTTGTAGTGTTACATGATTACTACAATCTGAAAGTTTTAACCAACCCAGAAAGTAACAAGAACACTGTTTTAATTGTGGTCAAACCAAGCCCCTCGGCTTCTGGCAGATTTTCTGGAAATCCTCTAGAACACCTATAGCGACAGAAAGTGTCGCTATAGCCCTTTAGTGACAGTTTTAATTTCTAATTTCTGGAAATTAATTAAAAATTAGAAAAAATGGTTTTTAATTATTAAAAATACATAATAAATTATGAAAAATTATTTTAAAGTCTAAAAAATAGTTTTTAATTATTTTAAGTATATTTCGAAAATATTTATTATTTTTGGAATGTAAATGGTATTTATTTATTTAATTATAATATTAAATAAATTATTTAAAAATGGTTTTAATTCATGAAAAATCATGAAAAGTAATATTATGGTATAAGAAAATATTTTAAGTTATTTTTGATGACTTTTAATATTTTGTGATGAATTTCATTAATTAATCAGTATTAATGATAATTAGTTTATTTAATAGATATATTAAATAAATTAAGGAAAAATGGAATTAATGCTTTATAAATTATATAAAAATAATTTAAGTGATATAAAAATATTTTAAGTTATAAAATATAACTTTTGATATTTAGTCATGAAAATATTAATATTTTAATATTAATATTAATTAACGGATAATGGATTTAAGTGTTTAAAAATCATATAATTATGATTTTTAAGGTATTAAAAATACTTTGGTATATTATAATTATATTATAATATTATGTTATGATTTTCATTAATATTTTATATTAAATGAATATTAATGATTAAGGTATTAAGTGGTATTTAATTCATTTAAATACGGTTTTAATGATTGAAATCGGTGATAAATAATAATTATTATTTGAAAATTATTATGAGCCTATGAAAATTATTTTGGCTGTTAAGAAAATTATCTGAGTTAATTGTTAACTGTTAAGTCAGAGTTTAATTGAACTTAAACTCGATAATAGTTCGACTAGACCGTCGGTGTAGCAGCCCCGAATCCGAGCCCCAAATCACCTCGGATCTGGTATGCTATTTCTATAACTATTTGCGGAAGATATAAACATATATTGTTTATACATTACATTACACACTATTCCCCAAGGTCGAGTAATCTTAACTTATACACAATTCATAAACTATTTATCACACAACAATATTTATCAAAATAAACTATTACAAACTAGCCGCACATTTATCCCAAGTAGAACTTGACTTTAACCTTTTCTTGTTTCCGAACGCATTCGCCTTATCTGCAATGTTTATCATGATATAGCAACGGTGAGCATGAAAGTTTCCCAGCAAGTTTAAATACAACAATATAACGATATATCATGATTGAAGAGTATGAATAATAAGCTGGCTATAATTCATCAATATAATTGAGAACTAGCACGAACAAACTTTTGACTGAACAAGTTTTAAACATGAACAAACATTTCTGAACCAACTGGTAATGAAGGTGATCAGCCTTTCATACCTGACTTATACATGCAAGATGTACAGAGTACAATTTTTCATGGCAATCAGCAATGATTAACCATAAGCTTGAATAAAACACTCTTATTAGAGTTTAGTAAAAATAAAACATGCCTGAACCGTTGATTACCGCAACGCAATTTATAACGCTTTAACCGAAGACCTAATATTAATAATATAGATCTTCAATATTAGAATAATATCATCACAGTATAATACTGTTATATTTATACACACAGAATAACCTAAACACATAGGACATAAGGCTATCAGTCTATAACACACACATAAAACTTAATATCAGGTCAAACTATTTTAGTCTGACTTGAAACCGACACAATTCTATCATCCCGACGGTCTAGTCGGACTTTTATCGAGTTTAAGTTCAATTAAACTCTGACTTAATACTTAACAATTAACGCAGATAATTTCTAATCAGACAAAACATTTTTCCTAGACTCGTAATAATTTTCGGATAATTATTACCATTTATCAACATTTTTCAATCCTTAAAACCGTATTTAAATGAATTAAATACCACATAATTCCTGAATCATTAATATTCATTTAATATAAAATATTAATGAAAATCATTACATAATATTATAATATAATTATAATATCACAAAGTATTTTTAATACTTAAAAATCATTTTTATATAATTTTCCAACACTTTAATCTATTATCCGATAATTGCTATTAATATTAAAATATTAATATTTTCATGCCAAAATATCAAAAGTTATATTTTATAACTTCAAATATTTTTATAACACTTAAATCATTTTTATATAATTTATAAAGTATTAATTCTATTTTTCCTTAATTTATTTATTATAGTTATTAAATAAACTAATTATCATTAATATTGATTAATTAATGAAATGCATCCCAAAATATTAAAAGTCATCAAAAATAACTTAAAATATTTTCTTATACCATAATATTACTTTTCATGGTTTTTCATGAATTAAAATTATTTTTAAATTATTTATTTAATATTATAATTAAATAAATAAATACCATTTATATTCCAAAAATATTAAATATTTATGAAATATACTTAAAATAATTAAAAACTATTTCAGAATTTAAAATAATTTTTCAGAATTTATTATGTATTTTTAATAATTAAAAACCATTTTTTTCTAATTTTTAATCATTTTCCGAAAAATAAAAATAAAACTGTCGCTAAAGGGACCCTATAGCGACAGACCCGTCGCTATAGGTGTTCTTGAGGATTTCCAAAAATTCTATCAAAGGAAGCCGAGGGGCTTGGTTTGACCGTGATTTAAACAGTGTTCTTGTTACTTTATGGGTTGTTTAAAACTTTCAGATTGTAGTACTCATGTAATATTACAACCTCAAATAGATTTCATGGTCATTACATAACCAAGATGCAAGATCCAAGCTCCAGAAAACGTTGTCAGACCTGTTCTTCAAATTCTGGGTTTTCCAGATTTGAAGAACAGCCTTAGGTGCCTTCTATTGATCCTTGTAACGTGAATCCTGCAACTGGTTTTGGTGAACCATTAGTTCAATACTGAAGACCACATGACAGGGTACCATAATATATCACCAATCTAGTCCAACAACAACATAAATAAGAGATCAGGGCCGGTCAAACTACATACGAAGATCCATTCTTGAACATTTCTGGAAAACCCTAGAAATGTTCTTGAACAGTTCGGTCAACGGTTGTTTGACCTCAAATTTCTACGAGTTGGCTACGGATCTAGGTGATATGAAGGCATTAGTATATAGTCCTTCTATCAGGCTACAAGATACAAAACACAAATTAGCAAAACAAACTAAACACATACAAGATCTGAAGCCTGCAAAACCTTGTCAGATAACACGATGGGTTCTGGGTTACCCAGAATTCAGTTTCTGTGAACGGTCAACGTGGTTTGACCGAGCATAAATGATGATCTAGACTAGATCTGACCCTGGTTCCAGTTGAAGAGTAAAGACCTCATGGCACACTACAGATTCATTACATAAAACACATAAAATACTTAACACACACGGATCTAAAAGCCCTGACATTTGAATGTCAGACGACTTTTTTCCAATTTTTCCAGATTTTCAAAAATGCTAGATTCGTGCATCTAAGTGTTATGGATCTGGGATTTAAAAACCCAGATCACTAAATGACACCTTAATACACTATATTAACCATCCAACAACAACATTTAACATCAAATTCAAAAATTTTGAAATTTAGGGTTCTTATACCATTTGAGCTTTAATCTTGAATCTGATCATCAAGATATGTTCTTGATGTTATAAGTGCTTGAATATAGACTGGTTTACTTAAGAATTTCGGATTGCTAAGAGAGAGAGAGAGAGTTGTTGAGAGCAAGATAGCAAATGAACAAATTTTATAGACTTTCTCTCTCTTTATCCATTTATAATTCTTGATTCATTGCAATAGGCTTGCTTAGCTGCTATCATAGGCTGATTGCTGATATTGTAAAGTCAAGGGGTGGTTAAGGGTTGTTAACAACTCAATAAACAAAAATATTTGCAAGCCACCTATTTAGGAATATGTCAAAAGGGCAAAATGGTCACTTTCCTCACAAAATTTTAATTCTAGAATGCTTATTTGTTGTAACCCTTAGGGTTTAGGGTTTAGCATTTTAGGGTTTAGGATTTAGCATTTTAGGGTTTAGGTTTTAACCCTTAACTTTGCAAATTTAATTTCTAACATTTCCGAATTTCGG
The DNA here is from genome assembly GCA_020205505.1 of Panax japonicus. Lineage (NCBI taxonomy): Eukaryota > Viridiplantae > Streptophyta > Magnoliopsida > Apiales > Araliaceae > Panax > Panax japonicus. The sequence goes on along the minus strand of CM035102.1, from coordinate 20,278,844 downwards.
TTTTCAAAATAGAAAATTAACATTTCTAACTTATAATTAGAATTTTTTAATTATATAAAAATTTCTTAATCATAAATTCATTCTTGCTAATTAGGATTAGCATTTCCTAATTACAATCGCTAATAAAGCAATTAGGGTCAAAGTAGTCATTAGGGTTCAAAACCCTTGAATTAGGGTTTCTAATAGAAAATTAAATTTTCTAAATTAGAATTTAGATTTTCGTAATTAGATTAGGGTTTTCTAATTACTCATAAATTATAAAAAAATAGGATTAAGGTTTCCTAATTAACATTGCTAATTTTAACAATTAAATCCACAATTGAGCATTAGGGTTTCTGACGGAACAATTTGGGTTCCAAAAATTAGAAATTAGGGTTTGCTAATTAATTAACCTTTACCCTAATTAGTACTTAATTAATAGCACTAAAGCATTAAAATTCTCCGTTATATTCCCAGATTAGGGTTTCATTTTATCAGAATCTGAAATTAGGGTTTTCAGATCTGGTATTAGGGTGTTCAAATAATCAATTAAGATTTTAGATAATTCATTAGGGTATTCCCTAATTAATTTAATATTAATGATGTTTAACCTTGCACATAACATTTCATTCCCAATCTAGGGTTTTTAAATATCCGAATTAGGATTTCGGACTCCCGGAACTGAAACTAGGGTTTCCAGAACCGATTTCTAGGGTTTCTTATCAGACGTTATGGTTTTCTAACTGAACGTTGACGTTCTTAAAATATACCTAGGGTTTGACACATATACAATTTATCTGGTCAACCCTTGACCCTTAACCACATTCTGCACACATGCAAAACCATAAACACAGAACATAATCACATAAATCCTTAATCCTGAATAATTCACCTATATCCTTCACAAAATTTTGAAATCATCAAAATTTCACCCTAATAATATCAAACGCATACACTTATTTTCTGTCTAGGTCTATTATTTGACCTTAAATCAATCATTTAAGATTTTAAATAAATTGTCCAAATTCTCGGGTTGTCACAGTCGGGATGTTAAAATTGTGTCGGTTTCAACTCAGACTTAAATAGTTTGACTTGATACCTAGTCTTATGTGTTGTAAAGACTGATAGGGTTATGTGCTATGTGTTTAGGTTATTCTGTGTGTATAAATATAACAGTATTATACTGTGATGATATTATTCTAATATTGGAGATATATATTACTAATATTAGGTCTTCGGGGTAAAGCGTTATTAAATTGCGTTGCGGTAATCAACGGTTCAGGCAAGTTTCTTTTTACTAAACCCTAATAAGAGTGTTTTATTCAAGCTTATGGTTAATCATTGCTGATTGCCATGAAAAATTGTACTCTGTACATCTTGCATGTATAAGTCAGGTATGAAAGGCTGATCACCTTCATTACCAGTTGGTTCAGAAATGTTTGTTCATGTTTAAAACTTGTTCAGTCAAAAGTTTGTTCGTGCTAGTTCTCAATTATATTGATGAATTATAGCCAGCTTATTATTCATACTCTTCAATCATGATATATCGTTATATTGTTGTATTTAAACTTGCTAGGAAACTTTCATGCTCACCCTTGCTATATCATGATAAACATTGCAGATAAGGCGAATGCGTTCGGATACAGGAAAAGGTTAAAGTCAAGTTCTACTTGGGATAAATGTGCGGCTAGTTTGTAATAGTTTATTATGATAAATATTGTTGTGTGATAAATAGTTTATGAATTGTGTATAAGTTAAGGTTACTCGACCTTGGGGCATAGTGTGTAATGTAATGTATAAACAATTTATGTTTATATCTTCCGCAAATAGTTATAGTAACAGTGTACCGAATCCGCGGCGATTTGGGGCCCGGATTCGGGGCTGATACAGTTGGTATCAAAGCTGTTGGTTATGAAGCTTAGGTAGGAATACCTGAGACTAATAACCGCAGTGATTAGGATTAAGTACTAACTCAAATCGAGTTTGTGTGTCGATAAGATTCAAAGACGAATCTCAGCGAGTGTAAAGACACAGAGTTCCCTAACTCTGATAATAAAGCTGAACAATAATGGTGAATAGATAGAGTCTAAAAGACTGAAAGTGCAGGGATAGGAGATCGTAAAACAAAACGATCATAGTGCATGGAATTGAATCGTAATATATACGATAAGATCACCTCGTGATCTGATAAGGTTATGACAGCCAGAAAGAATCAATCTAATGATTGAAAAGTTTACAGCAAGATGCTGTGTGAAAGTTGCACTATGAAATGGTAATATGAAAACTCATGAAAGAGTTATGGATTATGAATACGAATTGAATTCCTATTGAAAAAGGGGATTAAGATTAGGTGGGGATTTCAATGAGGACTCGTGTCAGCAACTGAGTTGTATGATTCCTTGTATGGGCTGGGAATTGTACTTGGTGTAAAAACTACTCAGTTGGTGGCATTGGTAATAATTGAAATGTTGTGTCACGCTAGTTATTATATACAGATAATTATGTCATAGGTAAAGAATATAGGATTAAGTACGAGTTCTTAGAACTCATACTTATGTGACATTCTTGACTTATAGTTATATGAAATGTTTATGAGCCCCTCAGCGAACGGACGCCAAAGGTCAGACTAAGGTAAGTTCGTAAACTCATATAATTGTGGCCAGGTTATGAACTCATAAGTGTGGTTTTATGAATTTGGTATAGTTGTGTGTGAATGGAGTGTTAAGGATTTAAGGAACAAATAGGTTGTTAAGCAAACGATCATTAGTGGAGACTTAGGTTTTCCTAAATTCCTAGCTATGCTAAACTTCAAATTTTTGACATCAAGCTAAATACGTACTATGTGCCTTTTAAAAAAATGTAGACTCGTAATCATTTTTGAAACGGTTTAAAGTATATTCTATGCTACTTATTTCGGCTAGACGCAAATGATTTGAAATATCAAAATTTGTTTTTATTTATCAATTATGTACCATGTAACCTTGTGCAGAGATGATAAAAAATGATGGAGTCATCAATGCAGTATTACTTAGTGTGAATTAGACCTAAAGTCATTATTCCACTATGGTATGATGTAGCATGACAAAATCACCAAATGACGGAATCCTCAACGGACTGTTAATACAGTGCGACATCATGACGTCATTCTCGAAAATGTTTTAAAAAAAATTTTAATTTGCCAACGGGGTTTGGCTACACCTAAATAATTCGATTGAATTGAATTAATTATATGAGTCTATTCTATTTGATTCAGCTAGACTAATGTTATAAAAACTCTAAGTGTTTATTGAAAGAATTTTCCCGAACCAAATTGTTTTGGTGCGGAATCCTATGATAAGACTGAGGTGAACGATAATGTTTGGATAAATAATTCAATCTAGTAGCGTAAATATTCACTAAAAATGATTTAATACGTTATGCATGACGTACGAGTACGATAGGCTAATCACCTAAAGTACTGACAACGGTAGTTTACCTTCTTTGTGATTGTAAACAGACCAAGTAATGTTTTGTTTTGCGGTATAAATACCGTTAAAACTATGTGTTCATGGTCTGTATGACCCCTCAGCACAATTTCAAAACTTTTGCTCTTGTGAGAGGTGTATTGGGTAGCATGTGATATATGTGAATGGTGTAAGGTGCACGGTGTAAGGTGTAAGGTGAATTTCGGGGACGAAATTCTTATAAGGAGGGGTGAATGTGACAACCCGAGAATTTGGGCAATTTATTAAAATCTTAAATGATTGATTTAAGGTCAAATAATAGACCTAGACAGAAAATAAGTGTATGCGTTTGATATTATTGGGATGGAATTTTGAGGATTTCAAAATTTTGTGAAGGATTTAGGTGAATTATTCAGGATTAAGGATTTATGTGATTATGTTCTGTGTTTATGGTTATGTATGTGTTCAGAATTTGGTTAAGGGTCATGGGTTGACCAGATAAATTACATCTGTGATAAACCCTAAGTATATATTAAGAACGTCAACGTTCGGTTAGAAAATCCTAGCGATTAATAAGGAATCCTAGAAACCGGTTCTGGAAACCCTAGTTTTAGTTCCGGGAGTACAAAATCCTAGTTCGGATATTGAAAACCCTAGATTGGGAATGCAATGTATGTACAAGGTTAAACGCAAATAATTTTAATTAATTAGGGAAAACCCTAATGAATTACTGGAAATTTTAGTTGATTATTAGAAAATCCTAATACCAGATCTGAAAATCCTAATTTCAGATTCTGATAAAATGAAACCCTAATCTGGGAATATAACGGAGAATTTTAATGCTTAAGTGCTATTAATTAAGTACTAATTAGGGTAAAGGTTAATTAATTAGCAAACCCTAATTTCCAATTTTTGGAACCCTTATTATTTCGTCAAAACCCCTAATTGTTCCGTGGTGGATCTAATTGCTAAATGGGCAATGTTAATTAGGAAACCCTAATCCTAATTATTTCAATTTATGAGTAATTAAAAAACTCTAATCTAATTACGAAAATTTAATATCTAAATTGGAAAATTTATTTTTCTATTAGAAACCTTAATTAGTGATTTATAAACTCTAATGACCATAATTGCTTAATTAGCAATTGTAATTAGGAATTGTTAATCCTAAATAGCAAGATTTAAAGTGTGATTAGGAAATTATAATATAATTAGTAAATACTAATTATAAGTTAGAAATATTAAATTTCTATTTTTATAACCGAAATTTGGAAAATGTTAGAAATTAAATTTGTAAAGTTAAGGGTTAAAGCCTAAACCCTAAAATGCTAAATCCTAAACTCTAACCAAACCCTAAACCCTAAGGGTTTGGCCATTTGACAAAAATACCATTAAATTAGAAATTAAAATGACATTTTGCCCCTTTGTGCATTATTGGATGTTGCTTATAGATCTAAACCTAAGGGGAGTGGTTGAGCAACCCTAAACCTTAGCATTTGACAATTACCACCTATATCAGCCGAAAATCAACCAGATCCAGCAGCTCAATTGTCAACATTAAATAGATTAAAAAGAGAGAGAAAAAGACCACTTTACTCTCATTTTCTCCCAAGCTCTTCTCTCTCTAGAAATTCGGAAATAGGAAGTGAGGGAGAGTTAAATGTTGAGTCATGATCAAGGAATAGCAAGCCAAGGACAGATCATGAAGTCAGAATCAAAGATCAAAGCTCAAAAGAGGTATAAACCCTAAATTTCGAAATCTATGATTCTGATGTTTAATGTTGTTGTTGGTTGTTTAAAGTTGTGTATTAGGGTGTTAATAAGTGATCTGGGTTGTTGGATCATGGATCCATAACACCTAGATACTCGAATCTAGCATTTTAGAAAATCTGGAAAAGTTAGAAAAAAGTCGTCTGACATTCAAATGTCAGGGCTTTTAGATCCGTGTGTGTTAAGTGTTTTATGTGTTTTATGTAATGAATCTGTAGTGTGCCATGAGGTCTTTACTATTCAACTGGAAGCAGGGTCAGATCTAGTCTAGATCATCATTTATGCTCGGTCAAACCACGTTGACCGTTCACAGAAATTGAATTCTGGGTAACCCAGAACCCATCGTGTTATCTGACAAGGTTTTGCAGGCTTCGGATCTTGTATGTGTTTAGTTTGTTTTACTAATTTGTGTTTTGTATCTTGTAGCCTGATAGAAGGACTATATACTAATGCCTTCATACCACCTAGATCCATAACCAAATCATAGAAATTTGAGGTCAAACAACCGTTGAACGAACTGTTCAAGAACATTTCTGGGTTTTCCAGAAATGTTCAAGAACAGATCTTTGTATGTAGTTTGACCGGCCCTGATCTCTTATTTATGTTGTTGTTGGACTATATTGGTGATATATTATGGTACCCTGTCATGTGGTCTACAGTATTGAACCAATGGTTCACCAAAACCAGTTGCAGGATTCACGTTACAAGGATCAATAGAAGGCACCTAAGGCTGTTCTTCAAATCTGGAAAGCCCAGAATTTGAAGAATAGGTCTGACAACGTTTTCTGGAGCTTGGATCTTGCATCTTGGTTATGTAATGACCATGAAATCAGTTTGAGGTTGTAGTGTTACATGATTACTACAATCTGAAAGTTTTAACCAACCCAGAAAGTAACAAGAACACTGTTTTAATTGTGGTCAAACCAAGCCCCTCGGCTTCTGGCAGATTTTCTGGAAATCCTCAAGAACACCTATAGCGACATAAAGTGACAGTTTTGATTTCTAATTTCCGAAAATTAATTAAAAATTAGAAAAAAAATAGTTTTTAATTATTAAAAATACATAATAAATTATGAAAAATTATTTTAAAGTCTGAAAAATAGTTTTTAATTATTTTAAGTATATTTCAAAAATATTTATTATTTTTGGAATGTAAATGGTATTTATTTATTTAATTATAATATTAAATAAATTATTTAAAAATGGTTTTAATTCATGAAAAATAATATTATGGTATAAGAAAATATTTTAAGTTATTTTTTATGACTTTTAATATTTTGTGATGAATTTCATTAATTAATCTATATTAATGATAATTAGTTTATTTAATAGATATATTAAATAAGTTAAGGAAAAATGGAATTAATGCTTTATAAATTATATAAAAATAATTTAAGTGATATAAAAATATTTTAAGTTATAAAATATAATTTTTGATATTTAGTCATGAAAATATTAATATTTTAATATTAATATTAATTAACGAATAATGGATTTAAGTGTTTAAAAATCATATAATTATGATTTTAAGGTATTAAAAATACTCTGGTATATTATAATTATATTATAATATTATGTTATGATTTTTATTAATATTTTATATTAAATGAATATTAATGATTAAGGTATTAAGTGGTATTTAATTCATTTAAATACGATTTTAATGATTAAAAATGGTGATAAATAATAATCATTATTTGAAAATTATTTTGAGCCTATGAAAATTATTTTGGTTGTTAAGAAAATTATCTGAGTTAATTGTTAACTGTTAAGTCAGAGTTTAATTGAACTTAAACTCGATAATAGTCCGACTAGACCGTCGGGATGTTAAAATTGTGTCGGTCTCAACTCAGACTTAAATAGTTTGACTTGATACCTAGTCTTATGTGTTGTAAAGACTGATAGGGTTATGTGCTATGTGTTTAGGTTATTCTGTGTGTATAAATATAACAGTATTATACTGTGATGATATTATTCTAATATTGGAGATCTATATTACTAATATTAGGTCTTCGAGGTAAAGCGTTATTAAATTGCGTTGCGGTAATCAACGGTTCAGGCAAGTTTTCTTTTTACTAAACTCTAATAAGAGTGTTTTATTCAAGCTTATGGTTAATCATTGCTGATTGCCATGAAAAATTGTACTCTGTACATCTTTCATGTATAAGTCAGGTATGAAAGGCTGATCACCTTCATTACCAGTTGGTTCAGAAATGTTTGTTCATGTTTAAAACTTGTTCAGTCAAAAGTTTGTTCAGTCAAAAGTTTGATAAATATTGTTGTGTGATAAATAGTTTATGAATTGTGTATAAGTTAAGGTTACTCGACCTTGGGGAATAGTGTGTAATGTAATGTATAAACAATTTATGTTTATATCTTCCACAAATAGTTATAGTAACAGTGTACCGAATCCGCGGCGATTTGGGGCCTGGATTCGGGGCTGCTACAGGGAATAACTTGAGCAGTATGGAGCCTTTCACCTTTGAGCGTACTCTCTGAAAGACTCATTAGACTATTTCTTGACTTTAGTAATTTGGTACTGGTTAGGAGCCATCTGAGACTGGAAGTTGAACTAACTGTGGAAGGCATGGGCCATCTCTTCCCAACTATGAATCTTGGAGTTGTCTAATTTGGTATACCACGATCGGGCTTCTCCAGTCAGACTCTTTTGAAATAGCTGCATTCTGAGCTTCTCATCTTCGGCATAAGATCCGAGTTCTTGAACTTCTTTGGATAATGAACACCAGGGAATATATAGAGGTTGACATATAAGACACTTCTGTGTGCTCCAATACTTTTTATAGACCGAATGGTCTCTTCCATTTGAAGGACTTTTTCCCTGATATCACCGGTGTCTTGATCTTCGTTGAGATTGGTAATTTCAGGGGTTTTGTTGGACTTATCCAACTGAAACTCAGGTATTGGATTTACTTGATCCGTACCTTGTGTTCCTCCTTGTGTAGAGGATTCTATATGTATGGGTATTAGTAAACCCTGAGTAGATTAGTGTAGTTCTTTAAGCAGAACAACCAAATTTGTAATTTGTTTGCTTAATTCGTTAAACTCCTCATGAGAGACAAGAGCGGTATTAGTTTGGTCAGATGAAGACATAATTTGCTGTAGGCTCGTTCACTTTTTGGACTTTGAGCGGGTAATAGGCCTAATTGTTTTCCTACAAAAATTTATGTAGTTTAGTCTTAGGGAATGTATAAATGTTTACATGCTATCATAATGTGTCCGTTTTAGGAATATTATCCTGAAAAACGGATGTCAGTTGTTTGTAATACAAGATAGCATGCCAAGCTTTAATATGCATGTACACATATTCTTCATATTTTCCATTACAATGAGATTGACATGGAATGTAATTACAAGTAATTGAATTTACAAGTAATTTGAAATGGGAAAGTATGAAAAGGCTTCCCTCCGCATTTGGTTTATCAGAGGCCGACCTATCTTAGGTTGCTCTCACGGCTTTTTGGCATGAAGGTTCCCAGATCATCACAATTTACTTGACAGGAAGTTAATATGATCTTTCAACTAGAGCGAATCTGGGTGGTGCCTTTCCTGAGCCTCGTTGGAATTAGTCTCCCTACGACTCCAGTAATCAAACACCGATAGGATAGCCTCCTGGTGGAGGAACCACACAACGTACATTCACATGCAACGTGTCTCACCGTTATGGAAATGATGACAATAATTAAGAGTTCGTCTATGCACGTAAGCCAAAGATGACTTTCATCACAATATAAGCATGAGGATGATGACAATGATATAAGCATTAATAAAACGGAATCAAGGATAAATATTAAAGACTTTAAATTTATCCAGAGTTTAAAAATATCCAAATTGTCAACATGATACTGCTTTGTGGAGTAAAATTCAAGAATAATATTCATGTACCAAAAATAATTTGGACAGAAAAGAAATATATTTTTTGAATGAATAGTACCCTGTGAATAGTACGATAAGAATAGTACTTCAGGAATAGTACCTTGTGAATATTACCCCGACATGAAAAGTATCCCAAATATCCGACTAAATAAAATTCGGGTGAATAGTAATTAGGTGAATAGTAACCCGTGAATAGTATTCCAGCATGAAAAGTGCCACGAATACTCGAGTGAATAATACTAGAGTGAATATTAATCGGGTGAATAGTAACCCATGAATAGTAACTCATAAAAAAAATACCAAAGAAAATGATATTCCATGACTAGTACAAACAAAATGATATCTCATACAAGAATAATAGAATATACGAAACTGCAAATAGATTTTCACCTGCTATGCGGTAATCCACGTAGACTGATTATTTCCATAATTTAATAAAGAATAAATACGAAGGATCATTCACCGTGAATGCGGTAATCCTCATAGACAGGTTATTCCAACAGAATAATAAAGAATGAAATAATAAAAGAATTCACCAGGCATGCGATATATCACACAGACAGGTTATTCCAACAGAATAATAAAGAATGGAACCAGGTCATACGTAATCCGCAAAAAAAAGGATATTCCAACAAAATAATAAAGAATGGAACCAGGTCATGCGTAATCCGCATAGACAGGATATTCCAACAGAATAATAAAGAATGGAATAACAACAGAATTCACCAGGCATGCGATAGTCCACACATACAGGTTATTCTAACATAATAATAAAGAATGGAATAACAGAAGAATTTCACCTTGTATGCGATAGTCCGCACAAACAGGTTATTCCAACAGAATAATAAAGAATGGAATACCAACCCTTATGAGTATTGAAAGAAAATAACTCTCTTCATGAATACGAAAGAATAATACCCCTTACTATAATAATAATATTCCTTACCTTAGAAGAAAACTGGATACTGGAATAGTGAGGTAGCAAACTTCTCTTCTTCTTCCTTTCTATAATTTCCCTGTATAATAATTTCTCTATAGCTTTAGTGAATTGGTGAAAAATAATGAAGGAATGAGCTTCTATTTATAGGAAAATATAGTTTCGATAATTGCACGTTTTGGAGCTCAGATTATTATAGTATAATACATTTCTCTTTTCATTTATTTTTAATTTAGTCTTGCAAGTATTATCAAACTTGCACCACCTCCTCTAATAGTAAATCATGTGAATCAATAGTAAATCATGTGAATCAATAGTTCTAGACATGTGAAAATACGAATTACAGTATAGTACCTCCATCTATACCTCCATTTTTAACTTAGTCATGCAAGTATTATCAATCTTGTACCAACTCCCCTAATAGTAAATGAATGTGAATCAATAGTACACACATGTGAACAAATAGTTATAATCATGTGAATTTATAGCAATTAATTGCTCATTTATCCGGTTAATTGCCCGATTGGTCAATATAACCTCCAGATATCAATTATTATCGAAATAAATGTCAATTTCCACTAACACTAATAATTTCCACACAACGGAACTATCAATTTCATCTTTAATTAACACGAACCTATTCATCATTAATATTATAATTCATAATATTTAATTAGGTTTGGTCACCCAATTGCACGCCAATAAGGAGAAATCCTTATTGTTAATAATTAACACGACAATATTAATATTGGCGCGCAATTAGGTGACCAAACCTCTCATTGACAGAACTTGTAGACATTGTTAATATTGCAAATAATAATATGAATAACTTTGCCGTCTTAATTATAGATTTAATAATATAACATATTATACAGATGATACTGTGACAATAATTGAATCAGTAATATGAAAGATATGATGCAGCAATTACTGTAGCAATAATTGAGTATAACTGAGTGACTTCTTACGTAAGCATCAATAATCAATATCGTGTGCTACTATGCAACCACGCGTATTACTGTACTTTTACTACCGAGTAGTTCAACAGTTTTAACGGTAACACTTTCACCGTTATTTTTATAAAAAGACAATTTTGTCATTTTCTTACTACGACAATACTTACGTTGTGGGGTTCACCAATGATTGTGTCGTCATACGAATATTCCCCGATAAAAAGAATATTCCCCGACCAATCGAATATTATATAACAACTTGCATACTTTGAAAAATTTATAAATATTACCCACAACTATAACATTATATCAAATGCACACCATAATATTCAAAAAAAATATTTTGAGAAATTTAAATCTTTATTTATAAATTTTGGGGTCTCACAATCTCTCCTCCTTATGAAATTTCGCCCTCGAATTTTACGTACCCGGTAGTTTGAAGAGATGAGGATACCTTGCTTTCTTTTGGAATTATACCTTCCCGGTTATTTCCTTTGTATCATGATTTTCCCATTGCTCATCTCCTGTATTTCAGATATCATTCTAGAATATATCTTCAATACAAAGGCTAATTGACATATCACAATTTGTCAAATTATCAAGTAAGCAATTTCAGCTTAGGTAAGTCACACACTAGCGAAGTATATAACTCGTCTCTCCCCTCCTAGTTCTAGACTCTTATCTCCGCCAGTGACCATATCCTTAAGCTCTGATACCATTTGTGACTCCCCCAAAATAGGTCCACACGACCCATTCTGAGTTGCCAAATATCACACTATAAAAATCATTTACAAAATTCATTTATACAACTGTTGAACTGTCGTGCAGAATACAACCACAGTTAAACTGTGAGTTTTAATACAAATGTATGTAACTCTCATGGTACCTCGACCACAACCTTACAAAGGTACTTTACATAAAAGTATAGTCAAAAATTGTTTTAGAAATTAAAATCTTTGGGAAGTGCTCAAGGAACCCTTCATACAAGGGAGGCCATAAGTCTAAGTTATGATAGCTATCATATGTCCACAAAATTATCCTTGGTTTACCCAATAGACCCTAAATAAAAACGAGAAGATTACTATCATGTTCTTTTCAGTGGTGAGTCTTCTCTTGACATATAACTATCTCCACTGTCTGCAATTAAAAATTATATTTCAAACAAACTCCAAGATCATATAGGTAGTGCTTGTAGATATACTTAGCAAGTGGATGTGCACAACCCTGTCTTATGATAACACGAGGTTGTATGTCATTAGACATCTTGTATGATAGTGTTAAAACACCCTTCCAAAGTTTGGTTCACATCACCCTATTCGGTTCACCAAAATTAAATATCAAATGACATATACAATATGACACACTTATCTAAAGTTCTCAATAAAATTATTTCTATACTATTTAGGGAAAACCTCAACAGCTATATACCACCGTTCTATTCTCCTGTTATCCCCGCTCGACCCGGCAACACTATTATTACCTGAAAGGAATTGTGAAGCAAAAGGGTGAGCACAACTAGCCCAGTAAAGAATATCATGGCTAAGATAATTAATTTATCAACAGCCTTCATCAGAATAAATCAGATATTTAGAGCATATGTTAGATAATAAAACTTTTCAACCATAGTTGCAGTGGAATAAACAATCTATTAGAAGAGTCAAGTAAAACATAATGTCTACTATCTCCTCCAAATTAAAAGTCCATCGTTAATATTTCATTCATGTAATACTCATCAACTGTTCTTTGTGGTTCCCAAGAAAAAGAGAACTCTCATCACCTGTCTTTTCCTGAACCACCAAAGGTTATAGTTAAATTCACAATTCATATTTATAATCATGTAAATCAACATTTTCTCCTTGCCACAAAGGCTTAATAGAACGTTTACTCAATATCCTTACACTAAGGGCTAAAATATTCAAATGTAATAACAATGATCATACCAATCAATTTTCTATCTTTGCACTACACGCCAAAGATATTTAACTATAAAACCAATGATCATGATTATACCAATCAATTATCTGTTAGTGCTCTACGGCCAAAGACATACAACTGTTAACTAATGGTCATGATCCTGCCAATCACATTATCGAATTATCCATGCACTACGGGCCAAGGATATTCGTTAGTATCACCAGTGCTCATGATCATGTCATACACATGTCAATATTTGTAGTACAGGCCAAAGCTATCAATCAACAGTTCATCTTTGCATGTAAGCCAAATATATACAACTGTAAAACCAATAATCAATAGTCCATCTTTGCACATAAGCCAAAGATATACAACTGTAAAACCAATAATCAAGAGTCCGTCTATGCACGTAAGCTAAAGATGACTTTCATCACAATATAAGCATGAGGATGATGACAATGATATAAGCATTAATCAAACGGAATCAAGAATAAATATTAAAGACTTTAAATTTATCCAGAGTTTAAAAATATCAAAATTGTCAACATGATACTGCTTTGTGGAGTAAAATTCAAGAATAATATTTATGTACCAAAAATAATTTGGACAGAAAAGAAATATATTTTTTGGGTGAATAGTACCCCGTGAATAGTACCCTGTGAATAGTACTTTAGGAATAGTTCCTCGTGAATAGTACACTGACATGAAAAGTACCCTAAATACCAGACTGAATAAAATTCGGGTGAATAATAATTGGGTGAATAGTAACTCATGGATAGTACTCCAACATGGAAAGTGCCCCGAATACCCGAGTGAATAATACTAGAGTGAATAGTAATCGGATGAATAGTAATCCGTGAATAGTAACTCGTAAGAGAAAAATACCAAAGAAAATGATATTCCATGACGAGTACAAACGAAATGATATCTCGTACGAGTATAATAGAATATACGAAACTGCAAATGGATTTTCACCCACCATGTGGTAATCCACAGAGACTGAACATTTCCACAATTGAATAACGAATTAATACGAAGGATCATTCACCATGCATGCGGTAATCCACATAGACAGGTTATTCCAACAGAATAATAAAGAATGGAATAACAAAATAATTCACCAGGCATGCGATAGATCACACAGACAGGTTATTCCAACAGAATAATAAAGAATGGAACCAGGTCATACGTAATTTGTAAAAACAGGATATTCCAACAAAATAATAAAGAATGGAACCAGGTCATGCATAATCTGCACAGACAGGATATTCCAACAGAATAATAAAGAATGGAATAACAATAGAATTCACCAGACATTTGATAGTCCGCACAGACAGGTTATTCCAACATAATAATAAAGAGTTAAATAACAGAAGAATTCACCAAGCATGCGATAGTCCGCACAGACAGGTTATTCCAACAGAATAATAAAGAATGGAATAACAGAAGAATTTCACCTTGTATGCGGTACTTCACATAGACAGGTTATTCCAACATAATAATAAAGAATGGAATAACAACCCTTACGAGTATTGAAAGAAAATAATTCTCTTCATGAATACGAAAGAATAATACCCCTTACTATAATAATAATATCCCTTACCTTAGAAGAAAACTGGATACTGGAATAGTGAGGTAGCAGACGTCTCTTCTTCTTTCTCTCTAAAATTTCTCTCTATAATATTTGCTCTATAGCTTTAGTTAATTGGTGTAAAATAATGAAGGAATGAGCTTCTATTTATAAGAAAATATATTTTTGATAATTGCACGTTTTGGGGCTAAGAATATTACAGTATAATACCTTCTCTTTTTTTTTTAATTTAGTCCTGCAAGTATTATCAAATATGCACCACCTCCCCTAATAGTAAATCATGTGAATCAATAGTAAATCATGTGACCCAATAGTTCTAGACATGTAAAAATATGAATTACAGTATAGTACCTCTATCTATACCTCCATTTTTAACTTAGTTATGTAAGTATTATCAACCTTACACTAACTCCCCTAATAGTAAATGAATGTGAAACAATAGTACACACATGTGAACAAATAGTTATAATCATGTGAATCAATAGCAATTAATTGCTCATTTATCCGGTTAATTACACGATTGGTCAATATAACCTCCAGACATCAATTATTATCGAAATAAATGTCGATTTCCACTAAGACTAATAATTCCCACACAATGGAACTATCAATTTCATCTTTAATCAACACGAATTTATTCATCATTAATATTATAATTCATAATATTTAACAACCAGGTCATTCCCAGGAAAGTGGGGGCTTTTCGATAAGGATTTCTCCTTATTGGCGTGCAATTATGTGACCAAACCTCTCCTTGATAGAACTTCTAGACAATGTCAATATTTCAAATAAAAATATGAATAACTTTGTCGTCTCAATTATTGATTTAATAATATAACATATTATACAGATGATACTGTGACTATAATTGAATCAATAATATGAGAGATATGATGCAGCAATTACTGTAGCAATAATTGAGTATAACTGAGTGACTTCTTACGTAAGCATCAATAATCAATATCGTGTGATACTATGCAACCACACATATTACTGTACTTTTAATACAGGGTAATTTAATAGTTTTAACGGTAACACTTTCGCCGTTATTTTTATAAAACGATAATTATGTCGTTTTCTTACTACGACAATACTTCCGTTGTGGGGTCAACCAATGATTTAGTCGTCGTATGAATATTCCTCGACAAAAAGAATATTCCCCGACCAATTGAATATTATATAACAACTTGCATACTTTGCAAAATTTATAAATATTACCCACAACTATAACACTATATCAAATCCACACCATAATATTCAAGAAAAATATTTCGAGAAATTTAAATCTTTATTCATAAAATTTGGGGTCTCATGACATTAGTCAACCCAAACGACATCATCAGAAACTCGTAATGACCATAATGAGTCCTGAATGATGTCCTTGGTACATCCTCCTTCCTAACCTTCAATTGGTGATACCCCGTTCTTAAATCTATTTTAGAAAAATATTTAGCCCCTTTCAACTGATCAAAAAGATCATCGATCCTGGGTAATGGGTATTTATTATTTATCCTTAACTTATTCAACTCTCTATAATCGATACAAAGTCTTAACGATCCGTCCTTCTTCTTGACAAACAATACCGGTGCTCCGCACGGCGAAACACTCGGTTAAATGTACTTTCTGTCCAACAGTTCTTGCAACTGTACCATTAACTACTTCATCTCCACTGGCGCTATACGATACGGTGCCCTGGAAACTGGTGTGACAACCCGAGAAATTAGACAATTTATGATAATTTTAAATGATTGATTTAAGGTCAAATAATAGACCTAGATAGAAAATAAGTGTATGCGTTTGATGTTATTGGGATTGAATTTTGAGGATTTCAAAATTCGGTGAAGGATATAGGTGAATTATTCAGGATTAAGGATTTATGTTCTCTGTATATGGTTAATGATGTGTTCAGAATGTGGTTAAGGGTCATGGGTTGATCAGATAATTTATATCTGTGACAAACCCTAATTTTATATTAAGAACGTCAACGTTCGGTTAGAAAACCCTAACGTCTAATAAGAAACCCTAGAAATCAGTTCTAGAAACCCTAGTTTCAGTTCTGGGAGTCCGAAACCCTAAATCGGATATTGACAACCCTAGATTAGGAATGCAATGTTATGTACAAGGTTAAACGTCATTAATATTAAATTAATTAGGAAAAACCCTAATGAAGTACTGGAAATCTTAATTGATTGTTTGGAAATCCTAATACCAGATCTGAAAACCCTAGTTTCAGATTATGATAAAGTGAAACCCTAATCTGGGAATATAACGGAGAATTTTAATGCTCAAGTGTTATTAAGTATGAGGTTAATTAGGATAAAGCTTAATAAATTTGAAAACCCTAAATCTCAAAATTTTTGGAATCCAAATTATTCCGTCAGAAACCCTAATGCTCAATTGTGGATTTAATTGCTAAAATTAGCAATGTTAATTAGGAAACTCTAATCCTAGTTATTTCAATTTATGAGTAATTAGAAAATCATAATCTAATTACGAAATTTAATTTCTAAATTAGAAAATCAAAATTTTTCTATTAAAAACCCTAATTCAAGGGTTTTGAACCCTAATGGCCATTTTGACCCTAATTGCTTAATTAGCAATTGTAATTAGGAAATGTTAATCCTAACTAGCAAGATTTAAAGTGTGATTAAGAAATTATTATATAATTAGTAAATTCTAATTATAATTTAAAAAAGTTAATTTTTATTTTTATAACCGAAATTCGGAAATGTTAGAAATTAAATTTGCAAAGTTAAGGGTTAAACCCTAAACCCTAAAATGTCTAAACCCTAAACCCTAAGGATTTCATCAAATGCAAATTCTAGAAAATTAAGGAAAGGACAAAAATGCCATTATGTGTGTTATTTTAGGAAGCTTGCAAATCTTGCAAAATCCATGGTTGTTGAATAACCCTAGTCTAACCCTAGCATTAGCTTGTGACTTTTAGGTCCAGAAATCTCAGCAAATCAGCTACATACATTGCACACATGCATCATACAATTATATATAAAGAGTTAGAGAGAGAAAAGTGTTCTTAGTTGCTCATTTTTTTCACAACCATCATCCAAGACCTTCTCTCTCAAACACCTACGAAATTTAGTGTGAAATCAGTCATATATTGAAGCCCCACGTTTACTCACAACAGATCAGAAATATAGAATCGAGAATTGATGCATAAAGGTATAAAACCTAACCAAGAAATTCGATCTTTGATCCTTTGATAAATGTTATGTTTTAGTGTTTAAACATGTAATATATAGTGTTAAATGATGATCTGGGTTGTCAAAACACAGATCCATAACATTAAAGAGCTCGAATCTAGCATTTTGAAAAATTTGGAAATGTTGAAAAAAATTGGCCTGACAGCCTAAAGTCAGGGGCCTTAGATCTTTATGTGTTAACTGTTTTGTGTATTTTGTGTTTTGGATGTGTTCTATGTCATGAGGACTAGGATCTTATATTGGAATCAGGGTCTAATCATGTCTAGATCAAGAGATATGGCCGGTCAAACACCGTTGACCATTCACAGAATCTGGTTTCTGGGTAACCCAAAAACCCAGATCTCGTCTGACAATCAATTTGCAGGGTCTTGATCTTGCTATGTATAGCTGTTTTGGCCATGTTGTTGTTTTCAAGTTATAGTATGGTATAATTACTTCAATATAAAGCCTTTATAACACTTATATCGATTACAGAAACAAAGATATGCAAGGTCAAAATGCGTTGACCGAAATGACTGATGAAGATTTTCTGGGTAACCCAGATCTTCAAGAACACTTCGTGACCCTTAGTTTGACCGATCTATAGCTTACTGTTTTAATGATTTCAAGTTGATCTGATGATTGTTTGTTGTACCTTGACATACGGACTACATGCTAGAACTTATGGATAACCCAAACTAAACTCAAAACCCAAGATATAAGGATCGAAAGCTATTAACCTCGACCGTTCTTCATTTTCTGGAAAACCCAGAAAATGAAGAACAACGTTGTCAGATATTTTGGAGACTTAAAGCTCTCTGATCTGATGTTGTATGACTATGAAATCCGTTTGAGGTTGTAAAGTTACATGAGTACTACAATCTGAAAGTTTTAACCAACCCAGATAGTAACAAGAACACTGTTTAAATCGCGGTCAAACTACCCAACCTGAACTCTGACATGATCACTCAAGAACAACTGAAGAACATCTTTAGCGACGGATTTGTCGCCAGAAACCCCTATAGCGACACTTAATTTCGGAAATTGATTAAAAATTAGAAAAAAATGGTTTTTAATTATTAAACATACAAAATAAATTATGAAAGATTATTTTAAAGTCTGAAAAAAAGTTTTTAACTATTTTGAGTATATTTTGAAAATATTTAATATTTTTGGAATATAAATGGTATTTATTTATTTAATTACAATATTAAATAAATGATTTAAAAATAGTTTTAATTCATGAAAAATCATGAAAAATTATTTTATGGTATAAGAAAATATTTTAAGATATTTTTGATGACTTTTAATATTTTGGGATGAATTTCAATAATTAATCAATATTAATGATAATTAATTTATTTAATGAATATATTAAATAAATTATGGAAAAATAGAATTAATGATTTAAAAATCATATAAAAATGATTTAAGTGTTATAAAAATATATTAAGTTATAAAATGTAATTTTTGATAATTTGGCATGAAAATATTAATATTTTAATATTAATAGCAATTATAGGATAATGGATTTAAGTGTTTAAAAATCATATAATTATGATTTTAAGGTATTAAAAATACTTTGTGATATTATAATTATATTATAATATTATGTAATGATTTTCATTAATATTTTATATTAAATAAATATTAATGATTAAGGAATTTTGTGGTATTTAATTTATTTAAATAAGGTTTTAATGATTTGAAAAATGTTGATAAATGGTAATAATTATCCGAAAATTATTACGAGCCTAGGAAAAATATTTTGTCTGATAAGGAATTATCTGTGATAATGGTTAAGTGTTTAAGCAGAGTTTAACTGAACTTAAACTTGAGAATTGACCGACTAGATCGTCGGGATGTTAGAATGGTGTTGATTTCAACTCACACTTAAATAGTATGACTTAATATTAGGTCTTGTGTGCTATATAGATTGATAGGATTATGTGGTAATGTGTTTAGGTTATTCTGTGTAAAAATATAACAGTATTATACTGTGATGATATTATTCTAATATTGGAGATCTATATTATTAATATTAGGTCTTCGGGGTAAAGCGTTATTAAATTACGTTGCGGTAATCAACGGCTAAGGCAAGTTTTCTTATACTTAACTCTAATAAGAGTAGTTTTTTTCAAACTAATGGTTAATCATTGCTGATTGCCATGAAAATTGTATTATGTACATCTTGCATGTATAAGTCAGGTATGAAAGGCTGATCACCTTCATTACCAGTTGGTTCAGAAATGTTTGTTCATGTATAATACTTGTTCAGTCAAAAATTTGTTCGTGCTAGTTCTCAATTTTATTGATGAATTATAGCAAGCCCATTATTCATACTCTTCAATCATGATATATCGTTATATTATTGTATATAAACTTGCTGGGCAACTTTCATGCTCACCCTTGCTATATCATGATAAAACATTGCAGATAAGGCGAATGTGTTCGGATACAGGAAAAGGTTAAAGTCAAGTTCAGCTTGGGATATAAAATGCGGCTAGTATGTAATAGTATAGTTTAATAAATGTGTTATATGTTAGAAAATTTATGAAATGTGTATTAAGTTAAGGTTACTCGACCTTGGGGAATAGTGTGTAATGTATTGTATAAGCAATTTATGTTTATATCTTCCGCAAATAGTTATAGAAATAATATACCGGATCCGAGGTGATTTGGGGCCCGGATTAGGGGTTACTACAGTTGGTATCAGAGCTGTTGGTTATGAAGCTTAGGTAGGAATACCTGAGACCAATAACCGCAGTGATTAGGATAAGAGCTAACTCATATAGAGTTAGTTGGTCGGTAAGATTCAAAGATGAATCTCGGCGAGTGTAAAGACACAGAGTTCTCTAACTCTGATAATAAAGTCGAACAGTAACGATAAATAGATTGAGTCTAAAAGACTGAAAGTGCAGGGATAGGAGATTGTAAAACAAAACGATCATAGGCATAGAAATAAATCGTAATATATACGATAAGATCACCCCGTGATCTGATAAGGTTATGACAGTCAGAAAGAGTCAATCTTATGATTGAAAAGTTTACAGCAAGATGCTGTGTGAAAGTTATACTATGAAATTGTACTATGAAAACTCATGAAAGAGTTATGGATTATGAATACGAATTGAATTCGTATTGAAAAAGGGGGTTAAGATTAGGTGGGGATTTCAATGAGGACTCGTGCCAGCAACTGAGTTGTATGATTCCTTGTATGGGCGGGGAATTGTACTTGGTGTAAAAACTACTTAGTTGGTGGCATTGGTAATAATTGAAATGTTGTGTCACGCTAGTTATTATATATAGATAAATAGGTCATAGGTAGAGAATATAGGATTAAGTACGAGTTCTTAGAACTCATACTTATGTGACATTCTTGACTTATAGTTATATGAAATGTTTATGAGCCCCTCAGCAAACGGACGCCAAAGGTCAGACTAGGGTAAGTTCGTAAACTCATATAATTGTGGCCAGGTTATGAACTCATAAGTGTGGTTTTATGAACTGGGTATAGTTGTGTGTGAATGGAGTGTTAAGGATTATAGGAACAGATAGATTGTTAAGAATATGATCATTAATGATTAAGGAATTTGTTGTATTTAATTTATTTAAATGCGGTTTTAATGATTTGAAAAATGTTGATAAATGGTAATAATTATCCAAAAATTATTACGAGCCTAGGAAAAATGTTTTGTCTGATAAGGAATTATCTGTGATAATGGTTAAGTGTTTAAACAGAGTTTAACTGAACTTAAACTTGAGTATTGACCGACTAGATCGTCGGGATGTTAGAATGGTGTCGATTTCAACTCAGACTTAAATAGTCTGACTTAATATTAGGTCTTGTGTGCTATATAGATTGATAGGATTATGTTGTAATGTGTTTAGGTTATTCTGTGTAAAAATATAACAGTATTATACTGTGATGATATTATTCTAATATTGGAGATCTATATTATTAATATTAGGTCTTCGGGGTAAAGCGTTATTAAATTGCGTTGCGGTAATCAACGGTTCAGGAAAGTTTTCTTATACTTAACTCTAATAAGAGTAGTTTCTTCAAACTTATGGTTAATCATTGCTGATTGTCACGAAAATTGTATTATGTACATCTTGCATGTATAAGTCAGGTATGAAAGGCTGATCACCTTCATTACCAGTTGGTTCAGAAATCTTTGTTCATGTATAATACTTGTTCAGTCAAAAATTTGTTCGTGTTAGTTCTCAATTATATTGATGAATTATAGCAAGCCCATTATTCATACTCTTCAATCATGATATATCGTTATATTATTGTATATAAACTTGATGGGCAACTTTCATGCTCACCCTTGCTATATCATGATAAAACATTGCAGATAAGGCGAATGTGTTCGGATACAGGAAAAGGTTAAAGTCAAGTTCAGCTTGGGATATAAAATGCGGCTAGTATGTAATAGTATAGTTTAATAAATGTGTTATATGTTAGAAAATTTATGAAATGTGTATTAAGTTAATGTTACTCGGCCTTGGGGAATAGTGTGTAATGTATAGTATAAATAATTTATGTTTATATCTTCCGCAAATAGTTATAGAAATAGTATACCGGATCCGAGGTGATTTGGGGCCTGGATTCGGGGTTACTACAGTTGGTATCAGAGCTGTTGGATATGAAGCTTAGGTAGGATAACCTGAGACCAATAACCGCAGTGATTAGGATAAGATCTAACTCATATAGAGTTAGTTGGTCGGTAAGATTCAAAGATGAATCTCGGCGAGTGTAAAGACACAGAGTTCCCTAACTCTGATAATAAAGTTGAACAGTAACGATAAATAGATTGAGTCTAAAAGACTAAAAGTCCAGGAATAGGAGATCGTAAAACAAAACGATCATAGGCATAGAAATAAATCGTAATATATACGATAAGATCACCCCGTGATCTGATAAGGTTATGACAGTCAGAAAGAATCAATCTTATGTTTGAAAAGTTTACAGCAAGATGCTGTGTGAAAGTTGTACTATGAAATTGTACTATAAAAACTCATGAAAGAGTTATGGATTATGAATACGAATTGAATTCGTATTGAAAAAGGGGGTTAAGATTAGGTGGGGATTTCAATGAGGACTCGTGTCAGCAACTGAGTTGTATGATTCCTTGTATGGGCGGGGAATTGTACTTGGTGTAAAAACTACTTAGTTGGTGGCATTGGTAATAATTGAAATGTTGTGTCACGCTAGTTATTATATATAGATAAATAGGTCATAGGTAGAGAATATAGGATTAAGTACGAGTTCTTAGAACTCATACTTATGTGACATTCTTGACTTATAGTTATATGAAATGTTTATGAGCCCCTCAGCGAACGGACGCCAAAGGTGAGACTAGGGTAAATTCGTAAACTCATATAATTGTGGCCAGGTTATGAACTCATAAGTGTGGTTTTATGAACTGGGTATAGTTGTGTGTGAATGGAGTGTTAAGGATTATAGGAACAGATAGATGGTTAAGAATATGATCATTAATGATTAAGGAATTTGTTGTATTTAATTTATTTAAATGCGGTTTTAATGATTTGAAAAATGTTGATAAATGGTAATAATTATCCAAAAATTATTACGAGCCTAGGAAAAATGTTTTGTCTGATAAGGAATTATCTGTGATAATGGTTAAGTGTTTAAACAGAGTTTAACTGAACTTAAACTTGAGTATTGACCGACTAGATCGTCGGGATGTTAGAATGGTGTCGATTTCAACTCAGACTTAAATAGTCTGACTTAATATTAGGTCTTGTGTGCTATATAGATTGATAGGATTATGTGGTAATGTGTTTAGGTTATTCTGTGTAAAAATATAACAGTATTATACTGTGATGATATTATTCTAATATTGGAGATCTATATTATTAATATTAGGTCTTCGGGGTAAAGCGCTATTAAATTGCGTTGCGATAATCAACGGTTCAGGCAAGTTTTCTTATGCTTAACTCTAATAAGAGTAGTTTCATCAAACTTATGGTTAATCAATGATGATTGCAACGAAAATTGTATTCTGTACATCTTCCATGTATAAGTCAGGTATGAAAGGTTGATCACCTTCATTACCAGTTGGTTCAGAAATGTTTGTTCATGTATAATACTTGTTCAGTCAAAAATTTGTTCGTGCTAGTTTTCAATTATATTGATAAATTATAGCAAGCCCATTATTCATACTCTTCTATCATGATATATCGTTATATTATTGTATATAAACTTTCTGGGCAACTTTAATGCTCACCCTTGCTATATCATGATAAAACATTGCAGATAAGGCGAATGTGTTCGGATACAGGAAAAGGTTAAAGTCAAGTTCAGCTTGGGATATAAAGTGCTGCTAGTATGTAATAGTATAGTTTAATAAATGTGTTATATGTTAGAAAATTTATGAAATATGTATTAAGTTAAGGTTACTTGACCTTGGGGAATAGTGTGTAATGTATTGTATAAACAATTTATGTTTATATCTTCCGCAAATAGTTATAGAAATAGTATACCGGATCCGAGGTGATTTGGGGCCCGAATTCGGGGTTACTACAGTTGGTATCAGAGCTGTTGGTTATGAAGCTTAGGTAGGAATACCTGAGACCAATAACCGCAGTGATTAGGATAAGATCTAACTCATATAGAGTTAGTTGGTCGGTAAGATTCAAAGATGAATCTCGGCGTGTGTAAAGACACAGAGTTCTCTAACTCTGATAATAAAGTTGAACAGTAACGATAAATAGATCGAGTCTAAAAGACGAAAAGTGCAGGGATAGGAGATCGTAAAACAAAACGATCATAGGCATAGAAATAAATCGTAATATATACGATAAGATCACCCCGTGATCTGATAAGGTTATGACAGTCAGAAAGAATCAATCTTATGATTGAAAAGTTTATAGCAAGATGCTGTGTGAAAGTTGTACTATGAAATTGTACTATGAAAACTCATGAAAGAGTTATGGATTATGAATACGAATTGAATTCGTATTGAAAAAGGGGGTTAAGATTAGGTGGGGATTTCAATGAGGACTCGTGTCAGCAACTGAGTTGTATGATTCCTTGTATGGGCAGAGAATTGTACCTTGGTGTAAAAACTACTTAGTTGGTGGCATTGGTAATAATTGATATGTTGTGTCACGCTAGTTATTATATATAGATAAATAGGTCATAGGTAGAGAATATAGGATTAAGTACGAGTTCTTAGAACTCATACTTATGTGACATTCTTGACTTATAGTTATATGAAATGTTTATGAGCCCCTCAGCGAACGGACGCCAAAGGTCAGACTAGGGTAAGTTCGTAAACTCATATAATTGTGGCCAGGTTATGAACTCATAAGTGTGGTTTTATGAACTGGGTATAGTTGTGTGTGAATGGAGTGTTAAGGATTATAGGAACAGATAGATTGTTAAGAAAATAATCATTAATGATTAAGGAATTTTGTGATATTTAATTTATTTAAATACGGTTTTAATGATTTGAAAAATGTTGATAAATGGTAATAATTATCCAAAAATTATTACGAGCCTAGGAAAAATGTTTTGCCTGATAAGGAATTATCTACGATAATGGTTAAGTGTTTAAACAGAGTTTAACTAAACTTAAACTTGAGTATTGACCGACTAGATCGTCGGGATGTTAGAATGGTGTCGATTTCAACTCAGACTTAAATAGTCTGACTTAATATTAGGTCTTGTGTGCTATATAGATTGATAAGATTATGTGGTAATGTGTTTAGGTTATTCTGTGTAAAAATATAACAGTATTATACTGTGATGATATTATTAATATTAGGTCTTCGGTGTAAAACGTTATTAAACTGCGTTGCGGTAATCAACGGTTCAGGAAAGTTTTCTTATACTTAACTCTAATAAGAGTAGTTACTTCAAACTTATGGTTAATCATTGCTGATTGCCACGAAAATTGTATTCTTTACATCTTCCATGTATAAGTCAGGTATGAAAGGTTGATCACCTTCATTACCAGTTGGTTCAGAAATGTTTGTTCATGTATAATACTTGTTCAGTCAAAAATTTGTTCGTGCTAGTTCTCAATTATATTGATGAATTATAGCAAGCCCGTTATTCATACTCTTCAATCATGATATATCGTTATATTATTGTATATAAACTTGATGGGCAACTTTCATGCTCACCCTTGCTATATCATGATAAAACATTGCAGATAAGGCGAATGTGTTCGGATACAAGAAAAGGTTAAAGTCAAGTTCAGCTTGGGATATAAAGTGCGGCTAGTATGTAATAGTATAGTTTAATAAATGTGTTATATATAGAAAATTTATGAAATGTGTATTAAGTTAAGGTTACTCGGCCTTGGGGAATAGTGTGTAATGTATTGTATAAACAATTTATGTTTATATCTTCCGCAAATAGTTATAGAAATAGTATATCGGATCCGAGGTGATTTGGGGCCCGGATTCGGGGTTACTACAGTTGGTATCAGAGCTGTTGGATATGAAGCTTAGGTAGGATAACCTGAGACCAATAACCGCAGTGATTAGGATAAGATCTAACTCATATAGAGTTAGTTGGTCGGTAAGATTCAATGATGAATCTCGACGACTGTAAAGACACAGAGTTCTCTAACTCTAATAATAAAGTTGAACAGTAACGATAAATAGATCGAGTCTAAAAGACTAAAAGTGCAGGGATAGGAGATCGTAAAACAAAACGATCATAGGCATAGAAATAAATCATAATATATACGATAAGATCACCCCGTGATCTGATAAGGTTATGACAGTCAGAAAGAATCAATCTTATGATTGAAAAGTTTACAGCAAGATGCTGTGTGAAAGTTGTACTATGAAATTGTACTATGAAAACTCATGAAAGAGTTATGGATTATGAATACGAATTGAATTCGTATTGAAAAAGGGGGTTAAGATTAGGTGGGGATTTCAATGAGGACTCGTGTCAGCAACTGAGTTGTATGATTCCTTGTATGGGCGGGGAATTGTACTTGGTGTAAAAACTACTTAGTTGGTGGCATTGGTAATAATTGAAATGTTGTGTCACGCTAGTTATTATATATAGATAAATAGGTCATAGGTAGAGAATATAGGATTAAGTAGCGAGTTCTTAGAACTCATACTTATGTGACATTCTTGACTTATAGTTATATGAAATGTTTATGAGCCCCTCAGCGAACGGACGCCAAAGGTCAGACTAGGGTAAGTTCGTAAACTCATATAATTGTGGCCAGGTTATGAACTCATAAGTGTGGTTTTATGAACTGGGTATAGTTGTGTGTGAATGGAGTGTTAAGGATTATAGGAACAGGTAGATTGTTAAGAATATGATCATTAGTGGAGATTTAGGTTTTCCTAAACCCCTAGCTTTGTTAAACTTCAATTTTTGATATCAAACTAAATACGCACTATGTGCCTTTTAAAAAAAAATTGTTTTTATTTATCACTTATGTACCATGTGACCTGGTGCAGAGATGATAAAAATGATGCAGTTATCAATGCAGAATTACTTGGTGTTGAATGTGATCTAAGGATCGTCAGCCCACTACAGTAAGATGTAGTATAACAAAGTCACAAAATGACGAAATCCTCAACGGACTGTTAAATACAGTGCGGTATCATGACGTCATTCTCAAAAATGTTTTATTGAAAGAAATTTCTCAAACCAAATTGTTTTACTGTGGAATCAAATAAGATTGAGGTAAAATTTTTGTGCCTTTGGCAGTGATGGGAAAACAGATAAAATCAGTACTTGGCCAGTACAGGGCATATCGGGCTAATCACCCTTTGTGTCCGTAAGTAATGACGGTTTGCGGATGAATTTCCATAAAACCATTGCGAAAATGACAAACAAACAGTCTATATGATTCCTCAGCACAGTTTTAAAATTTTTACCCTTGTGAGTGGTGTATTGGGTAGCATGTGAAATATGTGTGAATGGTGTAAGGTGCACGGTGTAAGGTGTAAGGTGTATGGTGAATTTAGGGGACGAAATTCTTATAAGGAGGGGTGAATGTGACAACACGAGAAATTAGACAATTTATGAGAATTTTATCTACGATTTTTAGAGTTCAATCTACGATTTTCAATGAACTCTACGATTTTCAGAGATCACTCTACGATTTTCATTGCATTCTATGATTTTCAGTGTTCACTCTACGATTTTCACTCTACTATCTGCACTTTACGATTTTCAGAGTTCACTCTACGATTTTCAATTTTCACTCTACAATTTTCACTCTACTATCTGCACTCTACGATTTTCAATGCACTCTACGATTTTCAAAGATCACTCTAAGATTTTTATTGCACTCTACGATTTTCAGTGTTCACTCTACCATTTTCACTCTACTATCTGCACTCTACGATTTTCAGAGTTTACTTTACGATTTTCAATGTTCACTCTACTATTTTCACTCTACTATCTGCACTCTATGATTTTCAGAGTTCACTCTACGATTTTTAATGTTCACTCTACGATTTTCACTCTACTATATGCACTCTACCATTTTCAGAGTTCACTCTACGATTTTAAATATTCACTCTACGATTTTCACTCTACTATCTGCACTCTACGACTTTCAGAGTTCACTCTATAATTTTCAATGCACTCTACGATTTTTAGAGATCACTCTAAATCACTTCTCATTCTTAGGTATACTCATATCTCAATAATAGGTATATGTTAGAATATCATAACTTCAAAGACTCAAGTTTCGTAAATATTTGTTTTTCCAAAACTTTAAGTTTCTTTTCAAAACACATACTAATCCATGCTAAAGTATTCCATTATGTGCAGGGTAATCTTATATGTCATGTCTAATATCTTTCATTTTTATGTTTTATCACTTATAATAACATATTCCATCGCCGGGAGCACTATACTTGCGTATGTTCTAGCTCAACGCCCTCCGATCGCCTCTGAATATGTAATAGTCACAAAGATGACTATTTTGACCATTCCTAACTAGCTCAAATTTAAAATTTTAAAGAACAAAAGTTGTAGGTCTATTCGTCCTCGTTCCAGATCATCTTGAATCACCTCAATCGAAGTTTGTATGAAAAAGATATGCCTACTTTACTACAGCAGGTCAAAGCAGTCTACCCAGCACTGAAGCCTGGCGCAGCTGCACCACAATTGGCCTTGGGGGCCACACAACTGCGCCCTTGGAGGCAGGAAGGCCCTTCAGGTTCTGTACTTCGCGATTTTACAGACCTCATCTCCTTCTAATTTTCATAACATTAGTTATACTCATCCAAATCAGTCCATTTTCGATTCTATGGGTTCGTAACTCATAAAACTACAACATACCAATTACCCAACAATTAACATAAACATTAACTAACTCAAATATGATTCTATAACTCATATTCATGCTCACTTTTCTGGTTTTGAAAAGTTTAGCGAATTCATTCACTACGAATTTGTTTCTCAACCAAATTGGTTCGTTTAGCTTTCGTTGTTTTCATTTCTAACTATATTAACAACTTCTAATAAAAAATTACAGATTACAACAAGCTTTAGTCATCAATTTTGTGACTCAAAAGCTACTTTTTCTTGTCATTTCTAAGAATTTACAAAACTTAGAACTTAAGAGCATTAAGGTTAGAATCATTACCTCTTGGTTGCTTCAATTTGCTATCTATAGCTCTCCAAACCTCTGATTGCTCTCAATTCTATCAACTCTCCATAGCTATTTCTCAGACAACTTATACCAACGTAAATAAGAAGAAGGAGCTCTATTTATAACCAATTCTAGTACTAAGTTACTGACTTTGCACAATGAATTAATTCAAGGGGAGGAAGAAAAAGCCAATGGATTTAGAAGAGCTGGTTACCAACTCTACCTTCCTACATCATTAGCTCTACTACTTAGCCTTTAATCACAACTTGAAAGTTATGTAAAGAAGAAATAGGCTACTGTTAACGTACTAGAAGGGTCACTCATTTTGGGAAAAGGCTAATTCTCAGCAACTAAAGCTTAGTTTGGTTCCTTTAATTCCCAAAATGTAATTTTAATGTACAATTGTTACCATATTAGGAATTTAAAGATAAACTTTATACTCACATCATATAATCCATGTACATTAAATACATGTAATAAAATATAGCAGTCAGGTATTATTATCCGAGTAGTTCCATAATTATTTCTACTACTCACATAATCACGTTATACCTTATTTAATATTAATGTTTATTTAAACATTTGATTTCCTTCCCAGTTTCTAGAATACACAGATATTAAATCATTCCGTATTAAAATTACATATGATTTTATTGTACAACTTGATACCTTATATCCTTAGTCCCAATTAAATGTCATACTTCATGTATTCTTAGGCCATAGGTATTATATACTACTACTCACATTTTTCCCATATCACACATTATAATACTATTAATATTTTAATTGGGTTACATATTATTTAGTTGAGTACTCTCATCCCATCATCTTCTATCACACTCAAATATCAGAATGATTAATATAAATCATCTATTATCTCTTCATTAATTCTCTTTTAATAATT
The DNA here is from genome assembly GCA_020205505.1 of Panax japonicus. Taxonomy (NCBI): domain Eukaryota; kingdom Viridiplantae; phylum Streptophyta; class Magnoliopsida; order Apiales; family Araliaceae; genus Panax; species Panax japonicus. The sequence continues at coordinate 20,248,638 of CM035102.1, read as the reverse complement.
CCAGTTAAACCTTCAGTCTAGTCTAACTTTAATACTCAGGCCACACAAGGCTCATTTATCTCATTTACTGGAGTTATATAACTCAAGCTCATTATTTCTATAACAAAATATTAGGGCTCTAGGCCACGTTTGGCTTTTCCCCAATTCCACTTTATTTTATTATTTATTTAATATAAAGTTTATGTCACACTTTATCACAATGCTAAATTATTTAGCTTACTTAAATAATTACATAGTTATAATATGTACAACCTTTACACTTAGAATAATTAATATTTACTCTATTAATTATTTAAATTATACATTATACATATAATTACTCGATTGTCCTTAGACAACTTCTTCCATCTCTAACCAATAATTATTTGTTATTATATTGGTCCTCTTCTTTTATCAACCGTTTATCTTTCAAATATTAAATCCTTTCATATATTATCGTATTACGTAATATATGAAAATACTAAAATTAATTAACAAAATCATTTCGTTTTCTTCAGGCAACAGAAAATCCTTAATTCACCATTTATGACCTTTATACGAGTCCTCAGTATATTTTTCTTACATTTTAATTTTCAAAAACTAACTCAGGACTTCCTACAGACCGGTGCGGCCGCGCTGGTCTTAGGCTTGAGAGTGGCGCGGCTTCGCCACCTCAAGTTAGGACGCAGACAAGTTATGCTTTAATAGAAATAGAACTTAACTCGGAAATCCTTTAGCATGCTCCATACATGCTAACTCATTATACTAACCAAAATGAATCTCCAATGACTACATTCTTGAATAACTTATAGATTAAACTTTAAGTTCAAACTCTTCTTTCTTTAATCTATACATTTAACAAAATCCCAATATTAGTCAATAAATCTCTAACCAATATTTATCTAAAGTTAAATTGATTTTCTTCTCTCATCGACAACGTACATATATACAAGTCCAAACCTAGCACACACCGAGTCTTTAATGGTATTCAATATAGTACACTTGTGATAACCCAGGATTTCGAATAATCCAAATTTTTCGAATAATTTTTTTTTAATTAATATTAATATTAATTATCAATTTTGTGACAAGTATCTGTGATACGAGTCTCGAAAAAGTCAATTTGTGTATTGACTAATAAATTTAGAGTAGAGTTGTGCTTAACAACTTTAGAAAACCATAGCCCTAGTTTTCGGATAGGGATTCGGTAGAAAATATAATTAAAATAATTATATTGTTAAGAATGTGTTTGTGTTGTATGTTGATTATGTGTAATAACCAAGAATTTTAAGTCACGCAGTAATTAAATATATTAATTAAATATTAATGATATAGAAAACTTTGTGACATATAGGGAATGAATATGTTATTATTTATGTGGAAGATGTTTTTGGTTAAAAAAATATATATGTGTGTATGATTGATAGAAAGAGTATTAATCGAAAAAGTTGCATAACCTAATTAATCATTAGGTATGGTAAGTAAATAACCCAAGAGTTATGGCATTGTAAAATAATAGTATTTAATATTATACTCACCTAAGAGATTGATTTGATTATCTCAATTTATTATTCAATTTAAACCTAATTAAAGTAAGTTTAATTAGGTTATAAAATTGAATGTACACAAATAATTATTTAATTTCAAAATGAGTGGAATGAAAATCCTAATTAAATGATTAGGATAGAATAAAATTTATCTATGGATCATGCTATTCTTTTACATAGCCCAAGCAATTTAATTGGAGAGCCCGAACAATAAAATAATTGGCCCAAGTGATGACCCAATTTGTATGGATCTTCTAGATGTTTATTAAGCAAATAAAACAACAAATAAAGTTGGCCAAAATGGTAGAGATATCCGGCCAAGGCAAGGAGCAAATTGAGCACATGGTCCATTTAATGTATCTAACATTTTAGTAGTCAAAAGTTGGTCACCAAATCACCTAATTTTAGCCTAGCCTTTTTAGGGTAATTAATATTTCCATACATAGCAAGCAAGTTCTTGGTTGATCAATTGATATATACAAGTTATATCTCTATATATTAATTGTCTATATATATACCCCCACAATTTTTATAAGAAACTTTCCCATTTCATCTAGCAAAGAAAAAAAAAGAGAGAGAGAAAGAAATAAAGAGAGCTAAAGTGAGAAGCTTGAAGGAAAGGAGGAAGAATTTTCTTGATGCCACCCAAATTCATCTCATACTTTGGCAAAACAAGAAGAGTAGCTTCAAGATCAAGGTAAAAAAATAAAAAAAAATAAAAATATATATATATATTGAATCACAAGTTTTAATTTCTTGTATTTTGTTGATTTTATAAAAATAAAGAACCTATGTTCAAGAGATTTCAAAACTCTTAATTTATTTCTTTTTAGTGTAACATGTTTGGATCTTATACTTTTTGATGTTTAAAAGTTGATCCAAGAGGAAAGAAAATAAACTAGGTTCAAATATGTTAGAAAAAAAAAACACCTAATCTTGCATGTTTTGTGTATTTTATGTTAGATACATGGAGTTAATGCTTTAAATAGCTAGAAGCATGCTTGAATGATGGAAATAGAGTTTAATGTATTTAACTTGTGTATTGATATGTGTTTGTGTTGAAAAGTTTAGTAAAATGCATGAAAATGAATTTTACCGGAAAGCTTCACCTTGAGGATTTTTATTTTGAAACCTACTAATAGTTTTTGTGATTTTCTTTCTTGATATGCTAGATATGTAAGTTAAGGATAAAATCACTTTTGTAGCATGCAAAAAAATGTTTTAAAATGAGCAAGATATGATTTTTTTTCTAAAAACACTTCACTGGTGAGAAAGACTGTGCAGAACAGTCCGGTTTCTGGCCATTTTCGGTAACTGAAACATGTCCAAATTTGATGTTTGATAAATGAAAATTGTAGTTCAGGAAGATACGAATCCAACGAGACCGACTGGACCTAAATCGGAGTTGTAGATTTCATTTTATGAATGTTTTAGTAAAGGACCCCAAATCTGGAAAAAAAATAAAAAAAAAATATTTTTAACTGCCGGTTCAGTTTTCCGGCGGACCGGACTGACTTTCCGGCGACCGGTTCACCAAGTTTCCGGCCGGTTCGGGTGGCAGGTCCAGGACCAAAATTTTTCTAAAATTGTGAAGAATATTAAAATATTTAATTCCAAATTTTTCTGGACAGTTAAGTAATTATTGAGTAATTAATGATTTAAACTCATTTAAATCATTTAAAACTTACTAATTAATAATTATTAGTACCAGTAAATAATTATTAAGCTAATTACATATAATATATGTGTAATTAACTACTTAATTATTAATTAAGTGATAATTAAGTAGAGTTAGTGGTAATAAACTAACTATTGATTATTTAATTCAAATTAAATAATAAATAGAGTTAAACTATTGATTAATTATTATATACTATTAAATAATGATTAAAGAATATTTAAGTAAGGTTATGTTATCATAATATAATTACTTAATTACATTAATATAAAATTTATAAATTATTATTTATTATTTAATTAATAATAAATAATGAATCAGTGATAATTAATTATTCTTAGATTAATAAAAATGAATAATTAAAGATTTTTGAAGTGAATTAAAAATAAATAATTAAGTAATTATTATTTACTAATAATAAATAAGGACAAATGTTAATTAATTATTCATTTATTAATAGTAATGAATAATTAAAGATTAATGAAGTAAATAAATTAATTAATTATTATTTAGTTATTATTAAATAATAATTAAAGACAAATAATATTAACAATTTAATTATTTATTAAGTAAATATAAAGTAGATGTAATTAGCTATTATTTATTATTAAATAATAACTAAAGATAACTAATTAATTACTATTTAACTAATATTAAATAGTAAATTAAATGAAGATAGAGTTAATAAATAAAGAGAATTTAAGTAACTCATTAATTAAATAATTATTATAAATTGTTTAAAGAAATAATAAGTATTTATTACTTAAGAAAAATATTGTAAATCATTAACCTAAGATTTATTAAATATCTTATGAGCTAATGATAGTATATTATATGACGTGTACCTCGTGATTAAATTATTTGCTAGATAATAGCACAAGTAAGCGTATAGACATACAATTATACGCAGTACTAATTAATAGATCATCATTGTTAATGCTAGGTTGTTCAAAGAGTTTTAATTAAAGCTAGTTAGCTGTAGCTCATCGATCAGGGAAGTTCTCTAACTCAAACTTGAGTTATTATTTTCAAAGCATGTTAGTGAATAATTATTGTTGGTTATTCACATCTATAATAATTGTTGATACTCGCACTTGGTGCAATTAAATTCATGTTCTATTTTTATTGAACTATGAATTCGTTAAAGTTCTTTTATTCATGAACTGTTTAAGAAATGGATCTATGCTCATTGTATCAGCTAGATCAAGTATATTTAAATTTGTTAAATCAAATATGTTGTTAAAAGTTGTTCTTCACCAATTGACTTGGTAAGGACTCTAGACTGAGAAAAAAGAACATTTTGATTAAAGCATTATTGAAAAACAATTATTGCTCGTACATTAAGTGTTTATGCATAATACACCAGGTATGAAAGGCTGATCCCCTTGATTACCAAACTTATTAAAAGGACCAGTTTAAGTACTGACAACCTTAGCATATATGTTCATGGTCATTATGACCACTCAGCTTTTGATACTCAATTATTCAAATTTTCAGTTATAAAAAATTAATTCATGTTCTTTCACAAATAATCTATATTGTTGAACATCGAGCGATAAATTTTCTTGTTAATCATGATATATCTTCCTTGTATTTAAACTCGCTAAGCAAATTAGTTGCTTACCCTTGCTATATCATGATAATTATTTCAGCTAAGCCAGAGAGTTCAAGTAAGAAGGACAAAGGCAAGGGAAAGGTCCAAGAATAAATAATGTAAATGTTTAAGTACTAGGATATAATATGTTTAATGATGATGTAAACCTTTTGTGTTACTTTATGTAACTTTATTAAGGTATGTATAAGTTAAGGTTAATAGACCTTGGGATATTGTATAAGACTTGTTTATAATGAACAATGTATGTTTATTATTCCGCAATAGTTTATAGAATGCTTATGATGATGATGAATCGTGAGTACCAAACCCGAGGTTTGAGAACCCGGATTTGGGGGCGTCACATTATGTTGATCAATAATTAATTGGATAAGGTTTAATATTAATAAACCTTAATAAGGGATTAGAAACCCTAATCTCAGTTGTAGAAAACCCTAATGTGTTGTTAGAAACCCTAATTATACGCTGAGAAACCCTAATTTCAAAACCGGGAATTATAAACCCTAAATTAGGAAACCCTAATCGTAATGGGTAAGACTACTGTGTTGTTAAACTTAAATACGATTAGAAAGCTCTAATTAAATTTTTGTATGTTAAATTTCTATTTTAGAAACCCTAATTTTATTTTAGAAAATTTATTTTTCTAATTAAACCCTAAATTTGAAAATTATGAGAACTAGAATTTTTGATACCTAAAGGGTTCAAATCATAAACCCTAATCCAAGCCCCAAACCCTAAGGGTTTGTACAAATTCCATGTTTACCATTTAAATTAATTTACTAATGTCAAAAATGCCATTTATAGTATTTTTATAAGCTAACTTGCAAATTTTGTTCATAGCTTTAGTTGGTCACCAACTTTGTTGACTTTGTGGCATTAGAAATCTCAGCAAAACCAGCCCCTTGTGACAGCAAGATCAGATCTAACAACTAAGACCACTATATAAGGGATTCAAGAGAGAGAAAAACCAAAAACTTGGCCATTTTTGCAACTAGCTCTCACCAACTCTCACTTCTCTCTCAACCTCCGAAATTGGCTAGCATATCAGTCCCAAATTCAGTCCTTAGATCACCCAATATCATTTAGGAAGATCAAGATCAAAATTTGGGCAAGAAAGGTATAAACCTAATTTAATTTTTGATCTTGTATGCTTTGAAAATTTTTGTGTTTTTGTGTTTAGATCTTTGCTAAAGGATGTTTTATGTTGATCTATGATGATCAAACATATATCCATAGCATCAAAGTGCCTTAAATAGGTGTTTTTCAAAATCAGTCCAAAAACAAAATCTGTGGTCTGACAAGCTAATGTCAGGGGCCACAAATTCTAGTTCCGTTGTTGTTTTTGTTGTTTAATCGTTGTTACATGTAGCCTTGTATGTGGTCTTTACTCTAATGGTGGTAGTATAGCTAAATCATGTATAGATTTCATTTTATTCACGGTCAAAGTCGGTTGACCGACGTTGACCCGACTTTGACCGCAAGAAAATCTGGGCAAGCCCATAAACTCAATCAGCTTCTGACAAGATCTTCTCGGACCTATGTATGTCAGACGTTAGATGATTTAATGTTATTGATATACGAATGTTGTAGAATGTAATATGGAGTCCAAGTACATGCCATTAGATTCCATAAAGATCAAGTGGATTTGTTGTAATCGATGGTTAAAGTAGGTCAATTGGCCACGGGTAAGAATTTCTGGGAAATTTCCAAATACTTAAGAACTTAGTTTCTGTCAACGTTTGACCAAATTAAAGATGGTTGTTGTATTGTTGTTTATCTGATCTGTTGCCTCATACTTGTTCCTTGACATAAGAACTACGTGTTTGAGCCATCAAACCACATGAACCAAGACCAGGACATAGATTAAATTGAGGTTGAATATGGCAACTCTAACTGTTTAAGCCCAGAAAAATCCTAGAAACACGTTGTCAGTGATTTTAGAGGTTCAGATCTCCTTTCTGAGAAGTGTTATGACCAAGTTGGTGATTGATAAAAGTAGTATTACATTTCTACTTCAAAATTTAAGTCTTAGATGATCCAGAAACGATTTGAACAGAGAATTAAAGCCGGTCAAAGTTGACCCTTGAAGCTGCCGGCTGTCACTGCTCTTGGGCTCAAGAACACCAACAGCGACGCTTTCTGTTGCTAAAGAACTATAGCGACGGTTTTATTTATTTTTTTTCTGAATATTCCGAAAATTATTTAAAAATAGAAATAAATTCTAAAAATTACCAAAAATAGTTTTAATTTTTTTTTAAATTATGAAAAATAATTTTTGACCAATTGGAATATTTTTCTTTAATATTTATAATCATTTAAATATTAAAGGTATTTAATTTATTTAATTAGTGTATTAAATAAATTAGAGAAAAATGATTTAATATTATGAAAAATCATTTTAAATAAGAATAATGTATTTAAAAATATTTTGAGTTATAAAATGTAACTTTTAATATTTTTGGAGAATTTTCATTAATAATTTAATATTAATGATATTAGATTTATTTGATTATTAAATTAAATAAATAAGATAAAAATAATTTTAATGATTTAAAAATCATTATAATTGACAATAAAGTGTTAAAAAATATTTTAAATTATAAAATATAATTTTCAATATTTTTGGAGAATTTTCATTAATAAATTAATATTAATGATGTTTGATTTATTTAATTATTATATTAAATGATTTAAAAATGATTTTATTGATTTAAAAATCATTTAAAAATGAAAAAAATGGTTTAAAAATATTTTAAGTTATAATTAATGACTTTTACTATTTGAATAATAATTTCATTAATATTTATATATTAATGGTGATGATTTAAAAATGATTTTAATTACTTTAAAAATCATTTAAGTAGAATATTGACGATTTAAAAATATTTTAAGTTATTGATGATAACTTTAATATTTTGAAAAGTATGTTATTAATATTTTGATATTATTAAATATTAATAATGATACGATTAATTGATAATTAAATCATTTAAAAATGATTCTGATATTTGAAAAATTATTATAAATTATAATAATTGTTTGATTATTAGTAAAAGCTTCCGAGAAATATTATTAAAGATATTTGACTTATTTTATATAATATTGAAGCTTAGAAATCGAACTTACTTGGCAATAAATGTGTTAATTGTCGAATAGGGTGACCAGAACACCGAGAATGGACCAAAGTCCAACTAGACTGAATTAGTTTGACTTGTTAAGTGTTTATATAGGTTATAAACATTAATGTGGCTATGTGGTAATGTGTCTAGGAGAAGTTTGACTGTGAACTACAGTGTTGTGTGTTATGTGGATTATTGTGCTAATTGTTAGAACGATATTATTGGTTATAGGTCTTTCGAAAGCAGATAAGTATTTTGTGTAGCTGTAATTAGCGGAAGAGGCAAGTTCCCTAACTCAGCCTTGAGTTATTTCATTCAATTATTATTGGTGGATTATTATTGGTGGATAATTATTGTTAATTATACCACGTCAAGGGAATTATTATTGATAATTCGCAGTTAATGCATGCTTAATAATTCAAATTGAATTACTGATTCAGAAATATACATTTGTAGAATAACTGTTGTTGGATATTCATATTTGTAGAAGTTAGAATTGACAGTACAGATAATTCCTGTTTATTGTCAAATTACACTGAGAAATGTCTTAGCTAATTATTCTAGCTAGACGAACATTTGTTTGAATTTGATAGGTTTGAAAAGAGAATTCAATTATTATTGACAGATCGAAGCCAATTATTCCGGCTCGACCGAGAAGTAAATAAAATTGAAATCCCAGTATTTCCTTGTAAAATCAAAATCTTGATTCTAAGACTGAGAAGAACAACCTTTTATATAAAGGGAATATTTTGTTGGTCGTGAATTCGACCTTTGTGCGCGTTTTGAGTATTATGCATAATATAGGGTATAATAAGCTGATCACTTGTTGTACTTGCAGAGGGGTATGATTTAATCTTTATGGTTATCTGATACACCTGGGTATTTATCAAAGTAAATCTTTGATATCTACCCGAGAAAATAAGTTCAAGATCTTGTGTGATCGCTCAGTATTAAATCTGGAAAAACATTCCACTTTGATATTTCGTAGAATTGATTCTTGATTATTCATTAGAATATCGTAGAAACTTTGAAAGTGTTGTACTCTTTCATTATCGAATTATTGTGTTGTATAGAATACGAGAAAACTTGTTATTGAATAATGATTTGTTCAGCTATTTCAAAGTTCCCCGAACTTTGATTTCATTCTATCAAAATAGATAGACTGTTGTTTTGAATTCTTATACATTTATTGTTTGTCTTAACTTGTGGGGCAAATTAGTTGCTTACCCTTGCTAAATAAAAATTTTCATCTAGGGACGAAGTTGCAGGAGGTGCTGCAAAGGACAAGGGAAAAGGCGTAGTTATAAATTTGTTATGTTGAACATATTTATTATGTTGTATTGTAAATCCTTTTTGTATAACTAAAGGGTATGTTTGTAAAGTTAAGGTTAAAAAACCTGGGTGTTGTATTATTATTAAACTCTGATAAAATCTTACGTAAGATACTATCTATATATATTATGGGTAGTTAAATGTTATTTATATTGTGGATCGTGAACACCAAACTCGGGGGTCTGGTAACCCGAATTTGGGGGTATCACGGGTTGGTATCAGAGCTGTAGTGACCAAGGTGTCACCAGCTGGTAGTGGAGCTGTAGGTTATAAACCTTTAGTGGGGTGGGGGAAAATCCTAGGATTATGACCATAGCGAGATAGAGAATACTCATTTAGAGTACTAAGTGAGGGATCGTTGAAGTGTATCGATAGTGAGATAAGTAAATTCGTAGTGAGAGAAATTTGTACTAGTGAAGTACTAATCAAGTTGTTTAAAACTGATTGTAGGATGTCGGGAAAAGATGAAATGAGTACGAAGAAGCCAGCGGCTGTCGCACCAATGCCAGTAGCCGAGGTGCCAGCACAAAGCGAATCGGTTGAAGAAGTGGGGAAAGATGAACCAATGATCAATCTTGGGAGTGATCATAACGATTATCCTGAGATGTATCTAAGTGGTGATGAGGAAGCGGAGTCTGAAGAAGCTAGGGTGGAACTAAAGAATAAGATCAAGGTTGGTGAACAAGATCAGTTATCTGTGGAAGTCCAGGAACTCCGGAGCAAAGTATTTCTTTTGGAGGAGTTGTGGAAGACGGAGCGGGCGTTACGTAAAATGACTAAAGAACGGAACGAGCTGAAAGCGCAGGTGGAGAAGATGAAGGCTGAAGGTGGTGGATCATCTGAAGGAACCGACAAAAAGGACAAGAAGAAAAGAAAGAGGAACGATGACAGTGACAACTCTGGAAATTCGAACCCAAAGAAAAAGAAAGCATGTAGCAAGTGTGGTAAAACTCAAGTGGGGGAATGCATGATGTGGAAGAACGTGTGCTTCAACTGTAAGCAGGAAGGACATATCTCTTTGCATTGTCCTAAGCCAAATTTGAGGAAGTGTTTTTCCTGTGGGCAAACGGGTCACGGATTCAACAAGTGTCCCAGCAAGAAGAAGATTGGTGAAGGAAGTGGTCGGTAGATAACTTAGATATATGTAATAATATCTTTTTGTAGAAGTTTCTGATATTAAGATATGTAATATCAAGAACGATGTTTGAACATATGTAAATATATGTTTGTATGAATAAAATCTTTATTTTCTATATGAATATAAGATTAAAATGAATTTGTGTGTTCTTAAAACTCATACTTATGGTATTTTCATGACTCATAATTATATGAAATGTCCTGAACCCCTCAGCGAATGGACGCCAAAGGTCTGACTAGGATAAGTTCATACACTCATATGATTGTGGAAAGTTACTAAACTCCTAAGTGTGGAAAGTTTGATGAACTGGAAATAGTAATGTGAAATTGGAGAATGCCAACTTTTTATGTAAAGTTGGGGAATTGCAACTTTTGTAAAGTTGAGTGTGTTAATCCTAGTATTATTTTAAAGGGATAGTTATATGTGTTAAGTACTATAGGTACTATGTGCTATTTGAATAAATGTGCAATTACTGAGAATTATGTGTTAAATTCTTATTGTGTTAAGAATTTGTGTAGAATAAGAGTATTAATATAAGATTTTCATTTAAATCAGATCATGCCGCCTAAACGACAGAATCGAAACCAAAGAGAAGAACAATCATTGAATAACGAAGAAGGTCAAGTGGACCCGATGCAGAATTTTATGGATATGCTGGCCCAAGCTATGGAAAATAGGGCTCCAGCCAGGGGAAGACCAAGGAATCAGCCAGCCGACAGATTGGCTAATTTTAAGGATTTTAAAGCGGTAGGACCGCCTGAATTCAAGCGGACTACGGATCCGATCGACGCCCAAACTTGGGTGAAAGAGATGGAGAAAACGTTCATGATTGCGCGAGTGGCAGAAGAGCAGAAGACGGCTTTTGCGACATATCTAATGAAGGGAGAAGCCAATTATTGGTGGGAAACCAATCAAGCGAGAGCGGGTACAGCGGTGGTGACGTGGACAAGATTTAAGGAGTTGTTCTTTGAGAACTACTTCTCGCCGAGTATGCAAGCTCGGATGGAAGTTAAGTTCTTGGAACTTAAGCAGGAAAACATGTCTGTTTCTGAATACGCAGCTAAATTCAACGAATTGGCGCGATTTGCGCCTCATCAGGTGGATACAGAAGCAAGAAAAGCAAGAAGGTTTGAGAACGGATTGAAGCCGGGAATTTACAACAAAGTAGTTGTGCTGCAGATCAACACGTTTGCGGCTCTACTGGAGAAAGCATTAATTGCTGAAGGAGGAAGCGAGGCTGAATCTCGTTTTCATCAGGAGAAGAAGAAGAATACCAATGAAGGTGGAAGTAGTGGTGGTAGTAATCCAAACAAGAGGAAGTGGAGCGAGAATACCCAATCGGGTAGTAAAGTTGAAGGGAATAAGAAAGGAGGAGGGCCTTGTGCAAATTGTGGGAAGAATCATGTAGGTGTTTGTTTGAAGAAGAAAGGGATTTGTTACAACAGCAGACAAGAGGGGCATATGTCGCAAAATTGTCCCAGTCCGAAAAAGATTCAAGGTTGCTATGCGTGTGGATCGACTGATCATCTGGTGCGGAACTGTCCGAAGAAGAATGCAGAAAAAGAAAGTGCCAACAAGGGACCTGGTGGTGGAACCTTGGCGATTCGAGGACCTGCTCATCCAGGAAGACCAATAGCCCGTACATTCAAGATGACAGCGCTAGATGCAGTGGCTACTCAGGAGGTAGTAGCAGGTAATGATTTCGTTTAGAAATTTAATTACGTGAGTATTATGATTTAGATAATTCTGTGAACTGTTCTCTTTTATAGATTTAAGTCACAGGTTAGAATTTGAAACACAAAGTAATATTGTGTTGATCAAAATAAATTGATGATACAACTTTAAAAGATTGTAAAGAATAAGAAAGCGGTGATTCCGAGGACGGAATCCTTTTAATGAAGGGGTGAATGTGATATCCCAGGATTTCGAATAATCCAAATTTTTCGAATAATTTTTTTTTTAATTAATATTAATATTAATTATTAATTTTGTGACAAGTATCTGTGATACGAGTCTCGAGAAAGTCAATTTGTGTATTGACTAATAAATTTAGAATAGAGTTGTGCTTAACAACTTTAGAAAATCTTAGCCCTAATTTTCGGATAGGGATTCGGTAGAAAATATAATTAAAATAATTATATTGTTAAGAATGTGTTTGTGCTGTATGTTGATTATGTTGATCAATAATTAATTGGATAACGTTTAATATTAATAAACCTTAATAAGGGATTAGAAACCCTAATCTCAGTTGTAGAAAACCCTAATGTGTTGTTAGAAACCCTAATTATACGTCGAGAAACCCTAATTTCAAAACCGGGAATTGTAAACCCTAAATTAGGAAACCCTAATCCTAATGGGTAAGACTACTGTGTTGTTAAACTTAAATACGATTAGAAAGCTCTAATTATATTTTTTATGTTAAATTTCTATTTTAGAAACCCTAATTTTATTTTAGAAAATTTATTTTTCTAATTAAACCCTAAATTTGAAAATTGTGGGAACTAGAATTTTTGATACCTAAAGGGTTCAAATCATAAACCCTAATCCAAGCCCCAAACCCTAAGGGTTTGTACAAATTCCATGTTTACCATTTAAATTAATTTACTAATGTCAAAAATGCCATTTATAGGATTTTTATAAGCTAACTTGCAAATTTTGTTCATAGCTTTAGTTGGTCACCAACTTTGTTGACTTTGTGGCATTAGAAATCTCAGCAAAATTAGCCTCTTGTGACAACAAGATCAGATCTAACAACTAAGACCACTATATAAGGGATTCAAGAGAGAAAAAAACCAAAAACTTGGCCATTTTTGCAACTAGCTCTCACCAACTCTCACTTCTCTCTCAACCTCTGAAATTGGCTAGCATATCAGTCCCAATTTCAGTCCTTAGATCACCCAATATCATTTAGGAAGATCAAGATCAAAATTTGGGCAAGAAAGGTATAAACCTAATTTAATTTTTGATCTTGTATGCTTTGAAAATTTTTGTGTTTTTGTGTTTAGATCTTTGCTAAAGGATGTTTTATGTTGATCTATGATGATCAAACATATATCCATAGCATCAAAGTGCCTTAAATAGGTGTTTTTCAAAATCAGTCCAAGAACAAAATCTGTGGTCTGACAAGCTAATGTAAGGGCCCACAAATTCTAATTCCGTTGTTGTTTTTGTTGTTTAATCGTTGTTACATGTAGCCTTGTATGTGGTCTTTACTCTGATGGTGGTAGTATAGCTAAATCGTGTATAGATTTCATTTTATTCACGGTCAAAGTCGGTTGACCGACGTTGACCGCAAGAAAATCTGGGCAAGCCCAGAAACTCAATCAGCGTCTGACAAGATCTTCTCGGACCTATGTATACCAGACGTTAGTTGATTTAATGTTATTGATATACGAATGTTGTAGAATGTAATATGGAGTCCAAGTACATGCCATTAGATTCCATAAAGATCAAGTGGATTTGTTGTAATCGATGGTCAAAGTAGGTCAATTGGCCACGGGTAAGAATTTCTGGGAAATTTCCAGAAACTTAAGAACTTAGTTTCTGTCAACGTTTAACCAAATTAAAGATGGTTTTTGTATTGTTGTTTATCTGATCTATTGCCTCAAACTTGTTCCTTGACATAAGAACTACATGTTTGAGCCATCAAACCACATGAACCAAGACCAGGACATAGATTAAATTGAGGTTGAATATGGCAACTCGAACTGTTTAAGCCCAGAAAAATCCCAGAAACACGTTGTCAGTGATTTTAGAGGTTCAGATCTCCTTTCTGAGAAGTGTTATGACCAAGTTGGTGATTGATAAAAGTAGTATTACATTTCTACTTCAAAATTTAAGTAGAATATTGATGATTTAAAAATATTTTAAATTATTGATGATAACTTTAATATTTTGAAAAGTATGTTATTAATATTTTGATATTATTAAATATTAATAATGATACGATTAATTGATAATTAAATCATTTAAAAATGATTCTGATATTTGAAAAAATTATTATAAATTATAATAATTGTTTGATTATTAGTAAAATCTTCCGAGAAATATTATTAAAGATATTTGACTTATTTTATATAATATTGAAGCTTAGAAATCGAACTTACTTGGCAATAAATGTGTTAATTGTCGAATAGGGTGACCAAAACACCGAGAATGGACCAAAGTCCAACCAGACTGAATTAGTTTGACTTGTTAAGTGTTTATATAGGTTATAAACATTAATGTGGCTATGTGGTAATGTGTCTAGGAGAAGTTTGACTGTGAACTACAGTGTTGTGTGTTATGTGGATTATTGTGCTAATTGTTAGACTGATATTATTGGTTATAGGTCTTTCAAAAGTAGATAAGTATTTTGTGTAGCTGTAATCAGCGGAAGAGGCAAGTTCCCTAACTCAACCTTAAGTTATTTCATTCAATTATTATTGGTGGATAATTATTGTTAATTATACCACGTCCAGGGAATTATTGTTGATAATTCGCAGTTATTTCATGCTTAATAATTCAAATTGAATTACTGATTCAGAAATATACATTTGTAGAATAACTGTTGTTGGATATTCATATCTGTAGAAGTTAGAATTGACAGTACAGATAATTCCTGTTTATTGTCAAATTACACTGAGAAATGTCGTAGCTAATAATTCTAGCTAGACGAACATTTGTTTGAATTTGATAGGTTTGAAAAGAGAATTCAATTATTATTGACAGATCGAAGCCAATTATTCCGGCTCGACCGAGAAGTAAATAAAATTGAAATCCCAGTATTTCGTTGTAAAATCAAAATCTTGATTCTAAGACTGAGAAGAACAACCTTTTATATAAAGGGAACATTTTATTGGTCGTGAATTCGACCTTTGCGCGCGTTTTGAGTATTATGCATAATATAGGGTATAATAAGCTGATCACTTGTTGTACTTGCAGAGGGATATGATTGAATCTTTATGGTTATTTGATACACCTGAGTATTTATCAAAGTAAATCTTTGATATCTACCCGAGAAAATAAGTTCAAGATCTTGTGTGATCGGTCAGTATTAAATCTGGAAAATATTCCACTTTGATATTTCGTAGAATTGATTCTTGATTATTCATTAGAATATCGTAGAAACTTTGAAAGTGTTGTACTCTTTCATTATTGAATTATTGTGTTGTATAGAATACGAGAAAACTTGTTATTGAATAACGATTTGTTCAACTATTTCAAAGTTCCCCGAACTTTGATTTTATTCTATCAAAATAGATAGACTGTTGTTTTGAATTCTTATACATTTATTGTATGTCTTAACTTGCGGGGCAAATTAGTTGCTCACCCTTGCTAAATAAAATTTTTCAGCTAGGGACGAATTTGCAGGAAGTGCTGCAAAGGACAAGGGAAAAGGCGTAGTTATAAATTAGTTATGTTGAACATATTAATTATGTTGTATTATAAACCCTTTTTGTATAACTAAAGGGTATATTTATAAAGTTAAGGTTAGAAAACCAGGGTGTTGTATTATTATTAAACTCTGATAAAATCTTACGTAAGATACTATCTATATATATTATGGGAAGTTAAATGTTATTTATATTGTGGATCGTGAACACCAAACTCAGGGGCCTGGTAAGCCGAATTTGGGGGTGTCACAACACTAAGTGGTTTCCCACAAACAACCAACAAATTAGTTCCGTCTCGTCTACACTATTTTCACAGTGAGTTAGATCGGTTACTAATTCGTATATACCTCCGCTCTCTGAAGGAATTGTTTAGCCCAGCTTCTATAAATCCACCATTAAAGAGTATGATTGCACTACTTTAGACTTGATACTCACTTGTACAAATACTCATAAATTGGTGATTATCAAAGATATTTTAATGTCACCAACTTACTATAATAAAATAATTCTATAAATTATTTAATGCCAATAGATAAATCTTATCCATCCTCATACTAATTCATCTCTACCACAAATATATAATAATGATATATATTTATTAAAAACAACCACACATATTACATAACGCACATAACCCTATGTAACACAATAGTACATACCTCGTAACACATTTATATTCTTGTTCGAATCCCTCTCATGCTTTAAGAATTTTATTCACTAAATTCTTATTTTAATATTTTTTTAAAATTCGGGTTCTTACAGTCCCTATGTCAGATAAAGCTACAGCTGAGGAGGAATTACCAAGAGATCATCATGAATCTTCTTTAGTCCCTCATGAGATTCCAGCTTTAGAAACTGTAAAAATGGAAAGGATTGAACCTACGGAGGATGAGAGAGCAGAAGAGCAAAGAAATCAAGTTGAGATAATTGATGAAGTGGAAACTTCAAATGAAGACAAAGAAGGAGAAGAGGATGATGAAGTTGAGATCATTGTAGTGGGCTGTGATGGACATAGGAAAGCCAACTACAATCAACTATTCTGCTATCTACCTATGATGCCATTTCACAGAGCCCAAAACATCAACTCCTAGTGTCAAATGTTCTGGACCTTCAAAACATATCCAGTAATCTCGGTTCTAGCTCACGGATTCCCAGGCAACCTCACTTTTGTCCAAAAGCTAATCACTAATGGGCCCTTTTTAGAAAATGGGCATGAGGTCCAAACTATTCTTATCTCATTCAGGATCAGCCACTATCCACCATCAACTTTCAATCAATTCTTTGAATTACCAAGATGGTTGGTAGTGATACTTCATCCACTCAATCAATTTCTAGTTACAGAATCCCAATATTTTTTAACTGATGAACCAAATATGCATAACTTTGTATTAATCCAATCCCCTATCATCTCTCACTCTACAATTACTGGTCCCAATCCAATCGTAGACTCACCTGCTCAAAACGTAGAGTCGCCTCCTCTTGAGACTCAATCTCACACACATGTCCCTCCATCAGATATCCCTTCCTCGTCAACCAATGATTATTTCAATCTCAATCTTCCTATCTCCAATATGCAAGATCAATATACAAGAGCCTCTCCTCCCAATAATCAGCAACTCTTTGAGCTTATCTCATATCTTCCTACCAAAATAGAGTTGTCAGAAGCATCTAAGAGGGTGACCAAGGACATACAAAAAGATCTTGAAGTTCAATCAGACCTTGTTCATCGAAGGCTGTCTCATTTAATCGATGCTGCTAATACTCTCCCAAGTAACCTAAGTTCTGAGCTCACAAAGAGGCTTAGGGAGATCATAAAGGAGATGATTTAGAGTATCAATGAAAGGGATTAAATCCACTTTCTAGCTGCCAAGAAACACATGGATGTTGTTCTTGTTTTACAGAATACTCAGGAATCCCAAAATAAGCTTATGATGGAGAGTCTCACTAGTCTATGAACCAAAATGAAAGAATTCCAAGCATTCTCCATGGGCCAAATGTAACAAACAGAAAATGTCTTTTCCATTCTACAAAAGAGAGAATCTCAAACTGACTCCCTTATTCAAGAAAATCGTGCAGACATTCCTAACTCCAAGAATCAGCTCCACGAGCTCGTACAAGGCATGACTAGACTTTCTGAAGATATTCAAACTCTTGATGCTGACATAAAGGTGGAGAATAAAGGGGAAGGAAAAAAAGGAAGAGGCAAAGGAAAACTTGCTCAATCTTCAAGGAGTCCTTCTGGAAGACAACCTCCCTATTAGACTCCACGATCTGAACAACATCAAATTATCATCGCAAAACCAATAAGGAGTCAAGGGCCTTCACCCAGCTCACAAGAAGTGACCACTACAGGCCTAAGAATGCCACTTGGAGATCCTGCATTAATGAATAGACACGATAATTTGGAAAGGCTAAGTAAAAGTGAGATGGAAGATATAGCATGGAGAGACGAAGTCAGTAGGAGAAGAAGAGCTGAAGAATATGCTAATCCTCCATGGAGCAAAAGGCAGAATAAATAGAGATAAGTTAAAACTCATTGCTTATTATTGTAACTAAGCTCAATTGTAATATCTGTCTTTACAAACATCAATAAATTCATGCTTATTCTCTAGAGGTTTTAGTTTCTCACTGAAACACTAAGTCATATTTACTTTCTAACAATTGGATCTAGAAATTAATAATCATGATAAAAATCTCATTGATTATGTCAACATCAAATAGGGGGTGATTGTTAGGAGATTGCATATTTAAAAATTTGATATTGAAAGTAAATATTCATGATTATATATAAATTCCTTCATGGAACACATGTACAATGACTTAGTGGTAGATCTAACTTGTTAGATTGATCAGAGCTTTAATGTTTATCATTCTGTAAATTAATGTACAGAAGAAAAGATCAAAACTTTTAGGTTGATCTATATGTTGAGATGTAATAGATAGGCATCAGTAGAATCGCAGTGTGTAGAGCTGATCAAAAGATTGCAGAAGCTGAGGCAGAATCGTAGAGTATCAAAAATTGTAGTCTATTTGCATTAGAGGGCCTCTCCTGGAATCGTAGAGTGGTCCAAACACCTGTCGAGTCAAACTCAAGAATTGTAGATTGCTCTCAGAATTGTAACGTCTTCAAGTCAAGCAAGTGAAGATCGTAGTGTACCAGAACATAAGAGAAATCATAGTGTTCTCATCCATCAGCACCAGATCAAGCACCAAGGTGGGAAGACACCATGATTATGATCGTAGTGTATCATATGTCTGCATTAGAAGCATCGAGCAGTGTCCATTTATTTTAATTATAAAGGTCAACACATGTGGAATGAATTATAGACATTGAAAGTTTCGGGAGTCCCAATGACACGATAGTCATTCTTAGTATGCAACAAAGAAACGTATTGAAGAAGCTAAGGAAAGTACTATAAGACAGCATAAAACACCTTTTCAGGCATTAGGTGAGATAGCAGTCTGCAGTGCTAGTGGGCCAAACGACTGGACAGAAAGTTTTTTAGAAAGTTACCATCAGTGCTCAAAATGTAAAATGCATTTAATGCTTCCATGGATGTCTTCAAATGGAAAGATTTCAAAAGCATCATATATATAAAACACAAGCTGATGGAAAGATCAAGTAAGCAAAGAACGAAAACGCCGAAGAACACTCAACGCTCAACTCTACGATCTGAAAATAAAGCTTGCTCAACTACTCAGTTCTTTTGAACTCAAGTCTAAATGACAACTGAGTAGCACCATTCAAGAACTCAACTATTATCAAGTGAAAGTAAGAAGTTCCAAGTCAGAAAGACTTAAAGAGTTCTTAGTGAACTGAGAAGTACCAAGTCTGTTGGACTTGAAGAGTTCAATAGTGAACTAAGAAGTTTCGAGACTGCTGGTCTTGAAGGAATCTGTGAGATTCAAATATTATAAAGATATCCTTAGTGGATTTCCTACTCGAGGAATAGAAGAGTGGACTAGGAGCTTTGAATGTTCTGAACCACTTAAAATCACTATGTCTCTTATATTCTTGCTATAACTACTATAATAGCCATAAACTGCTTAACTCCTATTAACTTGTTATATTTTAAAAGGAAAACAAACAAATCTCAATTCTGTTGTGATTAAATCTTTATCAAAACTAACAAGTATTTTTAAACGAAAATAATTTAAGAATATCTATTCAGCCCCCCCCCCCCCCCCTTTTAAATAACTTTTATGCCTCTGGGAACTAACATTTTACTTCCTAGCACGTTACAAAAACAAAAAGTCTCAGCAGTTGCAAAAACCAAGGGTCTCAAGGCCATGTTTGGCTAGAACCCAATTATCCTCTCCTAATTTATTTTTTATAATCTCCTTATTATATAATATATCTTCTTTTCTCTAAGTGTCACACTATAACCATACTAAATTACTTAGATAGCTAAACTAAATAATTATACAATTATAATATGTATAATTATTATACTTATACATTATGAAATTATATTCATAAACACCTCTATGTAAAATAATAAACATTTCATTAAAATGATTAGTATTTAATCCATTAATTATTTTAATAAATTATACAATTATTATATATAATTAATCAATTTAGTTCATTCTATAAATCGTCCCGAGATAATTTATTTAATCCATTCCTTTAATAACAACTTAAATATTTATTTAATTCCTTAATCCTAATACCAATATTTCTTTATAATTATATTGGTCCTTCTCATTCTCATAATTAATTTACATTCACTTGACCAAATGTAATATATTAAGCAATTACATTAATGTTTTTTTACATTTATATATAATATATTACCCTCTAATTTTATTAAAATAAATATATTTATATTAATTCACTATTTTAATTAAGTGAATTACTCACATTATTTATGAATTTTAATTAATAACAATTCCATCTCCAATCAAGGCATACCAATTAAATTACATTATTCCATAATATAATTTCCATCTTAAATAACTAATATTATTCAGTTAATTTATTTTGCCATCATTTTTCTTTTTCATAACTAATTTTCTTAACTTTCTTTAATAGTTTAATCAACTATTAAATCTCATATAAATTTAATTTTTTCACACCAAAATACATAATTCAAAATATATACATCACATAATAAGAATTTTAATTATTAAATTCTTATTTTAATAACTTTTAAAAATTCGAGTTGTCACATCTTTCCCCCTTATAAGGATTTCGTCCTCAAAATTAATGAAACTTCCCTTACTCGGTTTTCACCAAATCTCTTTTCAAAATTTATCGTTGAATATCTTAAACACATTACCTTAGTATAGGTTTTATTTAATATCACTCTATCCATTCTTCACAATAAATTCTTGTAAGTTTTATTTCATAACCTTTACTTAGACTCAATTATATTTGAGTATTACATATTCTTTGACCCGTTCATTATCTTTCTCTAAGGATCATTATCATGTACTACATTCTCAAACTCTCGGGACATTACATTCACCCATTCTTCAAAGAAATTCGTCCTCAAAATTTTATTTATTAATCTTCATTCATTCAATCTATCAAAATAGACTTAATGTTAATCTTTTATTCATTTAGTGAGTTCTATGACCACTTCCTTTTCTAAGGATCTTTTTAAAAAAATCAATACATTCTTGACATCTTTATCTTCTATGAATTTCATATTTTCTTTATATAACTTCATCCATTCTCTTTTCAGAATTTCATTTCTTTCTTGGAATTATTATAGTTTTCTCAATTTACTCCTCCCCTTCTTGTTTCAGAATTTCTTTTCTTACTTGCTCAATATATTGATCATTAGATGTTACATTCTACAACTTACTTCTTTCAAAGGAACATCCTCCTTTCCACATTCGCTTTAGAATAACATGAATCTTCCACAATTGCTCAATAATTGGGAAGCAGTATGAACAACTGAGGATTTAAAAAGATTATCCAATCATTCTGAGGGGTCACAAGACCATGAACTCATCTCTAGATTTAATAGTGCTTCAGCCCCAGTTCTTCACACATTAAACCCTTTTAACAGAATGTTTATCGTTCACAAAGACTGAAAACACCCTCTGCAAGTACTCTAGGTGATTAGCCTATCATACCACTACGTCGTGCACAACGTATTACATTTTAACATCGTATCGACTATATGCATTACTTTCGGAACCATTGTCTCTGATAACATGTCCCCTTTTATAGGGTCGTTCACCTCAGCTTCTTAACATTTGAATCCGCACCAAAAAAATTTCTTTTGGTATAGTTTGACAAAGAAAACTTGAATTTTATGAACATCTTTCAATATTCATCTAGCTGAATCAAATAGAATAGACTTCTACAACAACTCGGTCATTAATAGAAATAGTTTTAGCCAATTCATGTGGAATATATTTCTTAGTTTAAAGAAAACCTAAAAATCATTTTTATGATGGTCATGATATCATACTATTTTAATAGTACATTGAGGATTCTATCATTATATGACTTCGTCATGCTACATCATACCATAGTGGGCTGACGATCCTATGATCACATCCAACACCAGGTTCAATTGCATTGAATACTTCATCTATTGTCAAATCAGCATAATATGTAGTGATGCTTTAATGACTATGGAAAAATAAAATGCATTTTGATATATTTAAATCATTTTTGTCTAGCCAAAACAATTAACATAGACATATGAATAACGATATTGTTTTTTTAAACTCATTTATTCAATCATTCGATCCAATGTTTTTCAAGAAAACAGAAGATGAAACATCAGTACGAAGTTAATAAATTTTGAAAAAACTCGCATAGTTAGAAGATTTAGAATATCTAATTTTTTTCTCCATTATCTTAAATCCTTAAAGAAATGCTTCGTTACTTAATCAGTCTACTAATCTTTGGCACCATCAATGCTCTTATACTAAATATTCTTATATCTCAACTTACAAGCTTTTTATACCCAATATAGTTCATCAAACTTACCAACCATTGGAAGTTCAGGAACTTACCACAATAATATGAGTTTAAGAACTTGTCCTAGCAATACGTAGTCCAAGAACCCATTAGGGATTGTCCATATGCTTAGGGGTTCAAAAACATATATATGATTATGAGTCATCAACTTACCATAAGTATGAATTTTAAGAACTCGCATCTAATCCTAATAATATCTGACTAATCTTAATAGTTTCTAACTATCAATCATACACATGAGAAAAGAATCACCTTTTCACCACATATACATTGATAGCGTGACACCAACATTCCAATGATTATCAATGTGATAAACTGAGTGCAAACACAAGACCCTCACCCATATAAAGGTTTGTACAACTCAGCTATCACATGAGTCCTCGATTAAAATCCCACCTAACTCAATCTTGTTCATAACTTGCTCTTTACTCGATAAGAATTTTCCATATCTCATCATTTATAATTCCTCGTGAGTTTTCCTTATACTATCTCATAGTACATTCTCTTATAGCATCAAGCTATAAATATTCATTCATCACAGACAATCTATCATTTTAGAACTTAACCAGATCACGTCATGATCTTATTCTACAATCATCTTCTTTATGATTCCTTTCTTATATTATGGTTGTTTTGGTTTCACGATCCTCATTACTTCCTCTTTAATTAAATAGTCTTATGATTATTCGACTCAATTTTAACTCTTCAGGTTCTTCTTTGAACCCAAACATATTATCGTAACTTATTCCATAAGCATTCTCTGAATATATCATCAATTAAACTGTATTTGAGTTCATTATTATTATTAATTTAATCACCTTCATCTTGTAGACATCGTCTATTTAATAACACTTAACATCTTATTACTGGAGCCAAGTAACTCTAAATTCATGTCTTTTATAAGTCTTCAAGATTCCTCTTCGAACCTTCTCATATACATTTTAATCATTTCTCTATACATTTCTTAAATTTATTTCTTATTGATCAAACTTTATCTAAGTTTATTCTTTATCATCTTATCCTTTATTCTCTAAGGTTATAGCCTAGGGTACTCTTACCTAAGGTTTATAACCTACAGCTTTGATACCAACTGTAATGACCCCAAAATGTTTACAATTTAACTATCAACTTTGGTCATTAATAATACGTCTAACCTCTGATTTTACATCACTATTCGATGTTAAACTTAATAAAATGCAGAATAATTAAAACTTTTGTGTCTTCTTACATTAATTCCCTGAATCAAAATTTACACATCTCTAAATCAATTTTATTTTATGATTCGCTTCATCAAAGTTATTATATAAAATCTTACATTTGAATCTGACAACCTTTGCATATCAGATAACTCAAACTTTACAGTTTTCCATTACATAATTATTGTGATTTATCAAGTACATTTCTCAAAATCTTTATCTTTACCTACCGTTGAACCATACTTAGTTTATTACTCACTTTATCAGAGTTAATAAATAAAACTTACATCCAGGTTAAATACCCTTTATACAACGGACAAAACATAAACTTTATAACTCAGCATCTAATATACATCATAAAACATTGACTACATCTCATGAACCTTAATCGTGGTTTAAAGAAATAACAATCATTAGCTAAAATATTAATCTTCGTGTATTATTTCTGATCCATGTCATTCAAGTAGCACATAGTGTTACCTTCAATCCTTAACCTACATAAATGGTTATTTGCAAGGTTGAGCTCTACAGCCCAGTAAATCTAATAGTTTTCATGCATCACGTAGTACAAAATAACATGCTTAACATACATCCCATAAACATTGGACTAACATAACATACATGCTACAGTTCATATAACAAGTATAGAGATTGAGTTCCTTACGCAATCAACATTCATTACTCAATCAATGTAGTCATAAATTGACTTTATCGTTTCATACTTTCAACATATATATAACGCATCATGCTCTTTACAATAAAGATTTAACATAGTTCATCATCAAGTTCACATAGCAAATATGAACTGAAAGACTTGCCTTGATCGTTGTTTACCAAAAATAGTTTAATAGCTTACAGATATCTGCACTTCATGTGTCCTACATAATTATATAATCATGCACATCAACTATTAGTCACATAGCAATGCATAGTAGTTCTAATGTAAACTTTATTATATATCTCATAACCCTTCCTATTATCAATACACAATGTTCAATTCGATTGTATTAACTTTCGACTTACATCTCACTATATTTCATACTCGAAGTTCATTCAAGTGTTTAAGTCTTGCAATGAATCATTATTGGTTTTATATTAACCCCATTTCATATCTTATAATATTCATTTCATTTGACTTAAAACAATTTTCACATTCATTAACACTTGTCACAACATTTCGATATTTATTCATCACATGCCCAATTTGTCTTTCTTGTGTATGCTTAGTATACTTATACAAATTATCTAATACATCACTTATCAATGTTAAGCATCATTATATTTACTAACATTCAAGTTTTATAACTTAGAACATCATCTTTTATCGTCAGAAGCACTACACTTGCAGGCGTACATGCCCGACGCCCTCCGATTGCCTCTGAAAATATAACAGTAACAAAGATGGCACTTTTTACCCCTGTTCCCTACCTCAAATTTAAAACCTTAAAGACTAAAAGTTGTTGGAATATTCTTCCTCTTTCCAGATCATCTTGAATTGCCTAAATCAGAATTCGTATGAAAACGTTATACATATTTTACTAAAACAGGTCAAAATAGTCAGACCTGACACACTATGGGCACGGGCGCGCCCATTTCCTTCACCATTCCAGCATGCCCGCGCCACCAAGGATCACCCAGCTACGTGCCTGCGCTCCTGGGATGCGTGCCCACACTCTTGGGCAGTGCACCCGTGCTCTTGGGCAACGCGCTTGGCTTCGCCTAGATTACAGATTTTGCAATGTACATACTTCAAATCTTCATAACTTCTTCATTTTAAGTCCAAATTAGTCTGTTTTTGACTCTATAAACTCATGAAACACTAAACTACTCATCTACATAATAATTATAACACTTTAAAAACATTAAAAATTCATTTTAAGGGTTCCAATTCAGTGTTGATGTTAATTTTTCATGTTTTACGCATTTAGCGAATTCATTCACTATGAATTCGTTTTACATCCATTTTGACTCGTTCAACTAGGGTTGTTTTCATTTTTCATCATAATAAAAACATCTATAATCTATTTTAGATTATATAAATGATCTAACCATCAATTTAAGACTTAACGTAGATCAAAATACATATACTAAGCCATAAACAAAATTCCTTATTCTAAAAACAAATTTACATGAATTTGATAAGTCTAAAATCATTTATAGATGACATATCACAGATTATACACACCTATAAACAAATATATTAGTATCATTCATTAACCCAAACTAATTATATAGTAACCTAATATTTGAGGCAAACAATAGTAGATAGTTTTAAGGTTGGATTAATACCTTTTGATTCCTTCTTAACCCAATCAGATGATATTGAAAACTTGGTTAATCTTCTACCCCTTCCTTGAATCACAGAGCTCCTCTTTACTATCAACTTTCTCAGAGAGTTCTATCCCTCAATTTGTCTCTAACTTAGCCTTGTGAAACTTAAGCGTAAGTTTTATTTCCCAGCACGTTACAAAACCCCAAAGTCTCAGCAGTTGCAAAAACCAAGGGTCTAAAGGCCATGTTTGGCTAGAACCCAATTATCTTCTTCTAATTTATTTTTTATAATCTCCTTATTATATAATATATTTTCTTTTCTCTAAGTGTCACAGTTTAACCATACTACTAAATTACTTAGCTAGCTAAACTAAATAATTATACAATTATAATATGTATAATTATTATGCTTATACATTATGAAATTATATTCATAAACACCTCTATGTAAAATAATAAACATTTCATTAAAATGATTAGTATTTAATCCATTAATTATTTTAATAAATTATACAATTATTATGTATAATTAATCAATTTATTTCTTTCTATAAATTGTCCCGAGACAATTTATTTAATCCACTCTTTTAATCACAATAAATATTTATTTAATTCATTAATCGTAACACAAATATTTCTTTATAATTATATTGGTCCTTCTCATTCTTATAGTTAATTTACATTTACTTGACCAAATGTAATATATTAAGTTATTACATAAACGTTTTACATTTATATGTAATATATTAACCTCTCATTTTATTAAAATAAATATATTTATATTAATTCACTATTTTAATTAAGTGAATTACTCACATTATTTATGAATTTTAAATCATAACAACTCCATCGCCAATCAAGGCATACCAATTAAATTATATTATTCCATAATCTAATTTCTATCTTAATTAACTAATATTATTCAGTTAATTTCTTTTACCACCATTTTCTTTTTTCATAACTAAATTTCTTCACTTTCTTTAATAGTTTAATCAACTATTAAATCTCATATAAATTTAATTTTTTTCACACCAAAATACATAATTCAAAATATATACATCTGATAATAAGAATTTTAATTATTAAATTCTTATTTTAATAACTTTTAAAAATTCGGGTTGTCACATGATAATCCTAATGTCAACATCCTGTGGTCTCAAGCGTGGAGAAACCTCCAAATATTTTGAGGACATCTTTGTAATTTGTCGACAAATCAGGCTTAAATAACACTAATGGACAGTTAAAACCGCTGGCGATAACCCCAACATTGCATCAGGAGATTCATATGATAAGAGTTTTGGAAACTACTAGTCGAGTATACATCCAAGCATTTCAATAGGGTCATCATTGACAACTCCGTCCCCCAACAAAAGTGGTGGGTGCAGGCAGTTATCACATCCCGTTGGAAATCATTCCAACAAACAACACTCAACATACATTCCCATCATGTTGCATTATGATTAGCTTGTCATATTTCAAGTATCTAGTAGTCTTTATCCTACTCATTCCATTACATTGCATAAATATGATAAAGATGGGAATTTGTAGACACTCAAAATTTTGCGTTCCTGTTACTAACACTACAAGAGGGCAGACTCGTCTTCCAGAGATAACCCTGAAAGTCAAATAAGATTCAACACCAGAGATAATCCTGGGTGGTACAATTTTTAATCTCGGGATACTCAATTTCAATCTCAGAGATAACCTCGAGAGACTAAATTTCATTCCCGGAGATAACCCCGGGAGATTCAGTTCTAACCTTGGAGATAACCCCAAGGGAAGCAGTCAACGTTTTGGAGATAATCCCAGAAAAGTCAGTTCAACCCCGAAGGCAACCCCGGGATACTCAGTCCAACCCCAAAGATAACCCTGGGAGGTCAAGCCACCTAAGAGATAACCCTAAGGACATTCAGTAATCACACCAGTCCAATCTTAGAGATAACCATGAACAACAACTGTTACATCTGCGCAATAGCAGGAGATAACCCCGGTGGGGGTAAAATTGTCATTTTCCACCTCAAAACCATATTCATGTCATCTCAACACATTTCAATCTATACTGCATACCAAGGTGTCCCAGAAAAACCATAGCTAAAAACCCTAGTGACAACTACACAAGACAGCACAACGGATGGACTTTGAAGACTCAGAGATCTGGTCATGGACCCATCTTCCCTGCTTCTTATAACCTATAATCTCATGTCATTGTGTATCTCTCGACAACAACTTCCCGAAAAGGTATAACACTCCTTTTTCGAAAGCCCATATTTAAAGTTATGAACGTTCGAGGGGAAAGCGTGTAGCTAAAGTGCACGTACTTTAAGATGACATGACCTACATAGCCTTGGGCAACCCAGGAAGCCACAGGTAGACCCGCAGCCACCTGGTCTTTAAATATAAGCTCTTGGCAACTCATTTGAAAAAAGAAGAGAAAATGAGAGAAAACTCTATCCATTTAAGCTTGTAACTCTTGCTAGAGTGCTCTAAACTTAGTGATTCTTCTTTCTAAATACTTGTAAGCTCGTGTTTTGTAACATACAAAACTTTGACCAATGGAAACTGATTTTTTAGGTGTCAAAAGATATCTGAAGTCTTCTTGGCAGCCTGCTATAAGATTTTTCAGATTTTTAAGCTTTCTACTACTTCTATACGTATATATCTACTAACGTTGAGAGTCACGTTGTGTTGGTAAGCCCAGATTATTGATATGTGTCTTTTTATTGCTTATCTATATATATCACTTTTATGTAAATATCTGCTTTAACCGCTTTTATAATGTAGATATTTAATCTTTCAACCTGCGGGCTAGATTTGCCTCAATCTAGATACTTCTAACTTTAACCAGTTCAAAGTGACTAAACTGGAACCGTTGAATCTAAAATGGTTTTGATTTACTCAAATCTAGTTCTTTCTCTAGATTTTGTACATGTTGCTTTTTCATGTGAGCCTTGGAATCATGTGATCACAGATTCAGCTTCTAAATCTAGATTCAATTCCCGTTATGGATATTTTGTAGCTGCAGCCAGCTTGTAAATTATCTACGGTGTCTGAATATCCTTAGATGGCTCTCATGCCCATAAGGAGTTTAGCAGTGCTATGTATCTTACTTTCTCGAAGATGCCACACATCTCAAAAATAAAATAAATCAAGCTGAACACCTAATAAAATGGAACTATCAAAGGCCTCAATTACTATTGAGCATAAGGGTTTGAAAAACCTGTTTTACAAAACTTCACTACTATATCTTTTTAAAATTGAACTTTTATATAAAATTCAAGCCCTTTGTATATAGGTACAAACGAGGCATAGCACTACTTCCAAACAACTACACAGGCCCTACACACACATACACATATAAAAGTTTCATAAGAAATGGCGGTAATCATTTTATTACAGAAGTCGGGGGGTGCCTATTACCTTCCTCCGCTTAATCAAGCCTCCGGACCCTAATGAATCTCGATTTCACAGATCAGTTACACAGTGTCAAACGATTGGGTCTTTGTGCAAACCATTTCTCGATTAAGCTTGTGTAACCATTTAAAAATACCAACTGACGACTCTAACAGTCAAATCGTCGATATATACATGTCGGACCTTTTCAAACTTGTTTTTAATGGGAACACCAAAAGACAAGAACAAAAAGGGATAAATAAAAATCTCGATGTCGACATAGAGGATTGATTAAAAATTTTAAAAGAACCTATATGGTTTGAAATTTTTTAAGCTATAAGAAAATTAAATGTGAATGATAGAAATGTTGAAGAGTAAGAAATGAGAAGGTAAATAATAGATGTGAGAAAATATGGGTTACAAAAATTCAAAATCCTAGAATGGATTTATGAGTAATTAAAGGTATATTAAGAATAAGTTATTATGGTACCTTTAAATTAAAATGAATTAATCGATGAAAGAGATTATGTAAGAAATTTTTATAATGATTTATGTGGAAAATTTATTAAGGAAATAAATTTCAATTAAGAGATATTATAAGGATAAGGTGAATGTGTAAATGTATATGTACATATATATTTAGTGATGTTTTATATATATTTTAGCAAGAGAAATGATTAATTAAATTAATCATATAAGAACATTAGGTCACGTTAATTATTTATCCATGATATTTTGGGACTTATGAAGAATATGTATCTAATTTAATAGATACATATATTATAAATATGAGTATATATTTATAAAAAGAAATTGGGTTACCGACATAGCTCAGGAATTAAAGCATAATTAATTGTACGAAAGGGAAAAATGGACATTTTGCTAACTTAATAAAGTATGGAAATGAATTATGAAAGTTAAAGGAGAAATGTGCGAGTTACGAAAACTATAGGGTTGAAAACCTAAGATTTGAAACTTAAGAAAACATCTTAAGGAATATGTTAAGGAATAAAGAATATGCTAAGAATATGCCTTAAATGATAATTTAATAGAATCCAAAAATATTAAATTGGGAGAATTCAAGGATGGTGGGCCCCACTAGTGTATAATAATTGGTGTTGATGGTTAGCAAATTTCTAGGAAATTTTCTAGAAGTGGGGAAATAACTTTATTGTCCAAAAGAAAATTGTTAATGACTTTTATGCCCTAGGAAGAAAATTGCTAGGAAGTTTTCTAGTAATGGGGAAGTGACTATTTTGCCCTAAGAGAAATTTGATAATGACCATGTTGTCCTTGAAGAAAATTTCCTAATTATAGTTAAATGACAATTTTATCTTTAAAGATAATTGATTATGACCAATATGTCATATGAGGAAATTTCCTTGAGATGATTTAAATACAATCTTGCCCTTCCCTAGTAATGGTTAAAGACCATTTTACCCTTGGTCTAGAATTCCTACAAATTAGAACCCCGAATCTTGGCCTAATTGCTGAGGGACTTTTAGGTAATTTCATTAAGCAAATTAAAAAAAAAAATCAAAAATAGGAGATTTTAAGAGATATGGTCAGATCTCTTAAGGAGATTTGAGCACTTATTTTTATTTTTTTCAAAGATAGGAGAGAGTGAAGATTTGGAAAGATTTGATGAGATAAGAAGGAAAGAGAAATAAGATATAAGAGAGAAAAACAAAAGTTCAATGTATTTCTCAAACCTCTCCCACACATACTCGACCAACACTAGAAGAAGAGGGAGAAGGGGCATCCATGGAAGTAGGAGAAAAAGAGAAGAAGAAAGAAAAAGAACAGAAAAGGAAGAACAAGGTATAACTCTAACTAGATTATGTAAATTATTTTGGTTATTTTAAATCAAATATTGAGTTTATGATTTCAAACCTTAAAACTTTAGATATACATACTTCCTCATTTTTTATGTATGGATATAACCATTTTGAGTGTTAGAATGTTAATCAAAGTAAAGAAATGAAAACTATGTTTTTAAAAGTTAGAAAACCCTAACTTTAGTATACTTTGAAAAGCTACCATTTGAAATATACACATCCCTTTTGTGATCCGTCAAAGAGGGGAGCTAGATGTGTAAGTTAACTAGTAAAACCAAGTGATAGCACTCAAAAATATTGATTTCTCAAGCCATGGTGGCCGTTTTAAGCAAAACAGTCTAGATTTTTGGAAAAGAGAAAAAGGGACTATTTTTGTGCAGTTTATAGCAGGGGCAATTTTGTCTGATTATTTTGCTCTGAAAATTCTGGAAAACTTTGGAATGATAATATCATGAGTTAACTTTATTCTGTAAAAAGCTAGTGATTTTTGAATATTTAGAATGAAAGTTATGGATTTTACGAGAAAGTGTAATTTTAAAAGTAAACATGAATAATTCTTAGTGTGTAATTCCAAAAATTTGGAAATGTTTGCAGGAAGTACATATACATAACCAGAACATGTCCTGAAAGTTTCGGAATTTTTGTACAAAAACTAAGTTCGTAAAAATTATTGCAAGATTCGATTATTTTAACCATTTTAAGCATAATAAACGAAAATGAAAAATTCCAAAAAAAATATATGTTCATGAAGGTATTATTAACTGATGTTTCCCAGAAAAGTAGAATTTTTGGAATTGTTTTTGTATTTTTCATGTGAATAATTGGGTTATGAATAAATGGATAAAATAAGTTAAGTGATGTTATAAAGGGTAAATATGTAATATTTTTTTACAAAAGACCATAAAGATAATGTAATCAGATTTAAGGAGTCTATTTTGGTCATTTTTGATGAGATGTTTTATTTATGGCATTTTAGGATTGTTAAATAAATAAATTAGTAAATGGTAAATAATTAAAATAAATTGTTTATAAGTTTAATAAATTATTAAAATATTATTAAATAATTAATAATATTAGATTAACATTTTAAATTAAAATAATAATAAATGATTAGTGATATTAGATAATGAATTAAAATATTATTAAATGATTAATAATATTAGATTAATGTTAAATTAAAATATTATTAAATTATTAATAATATTGTGATGCCCCTAAAATAGGTATACACAACCCATTTTGAGTCGCCAAATATATGGTACAAAATTTAAATACAAACTTTGTTTATACAATACGACAAAACGTAGCTAAGAGTTTTAACACGAATATTGTCTCGTAGACAATATTCAAACTCAAATGGAGTCCTCATTACATTTATTACTACACTATTTTATAGAATAGTGAGGACTACTATAGCCACCATCTTGGACCATCACTCTATTTCCCGACTAGTCCTAACTATATTCTCATTTCCTGAAGAGAAAAATGAAAGCAAATGGTGAGCTCAACTAGCCCAGTAAAGAATATTATGACTAAGATAATACAGAATAAATTATCGTTAGAATTCAACAGTATTAAACTGATAGAATACAATAGACGACAAGTCTAACTACAGCGGAACAACCAATATATTAGAAGAGCCAAGTAGAGCATAATATCTACTATCTTCTATGATTTAAAAATTCATCATTAATATTTTATCATTGTAACAAAACTCAATAAATAATCCACATCATCGAATTATCCATGCACTACGGGCCAAAGATATTCGTTAGTATCACATCCATGAATTATACATTCACTATGGGTCAATGATATTCATTATTATCACATCCATGAATTATCCATACACTACGGGCCAAGGATATTCGTTAGTATCACCAGTGGTCATGATCATGCAAAAAACTATCCATCAATGCACAACGGGCTAATGAGGACTTTTACCACATCATTTGTAATATTATAGATCATGATTATACCGATACATAGTCATAATCATACCAATCAACAGTCCATCTATGCACTATGGGCCAAAGATGACTTTCATCACAATATAAGCATGAGGATGATAATAATGATATAAAAATTCAATTAAGAGCAAGGATAAATTTTAAAGATTTATAAATCAATTTATCCAGAGTTCAAGAATGTTTAAATCGTTAACATGATAACTACTTTGTGAAGTAAAATTCAAGAATCATATTCATGTATCAAAATAATTTGGACAAAAAAGAAATCAATTTTTGTCATAAATAGTACCCCAGGTGAATAGTACCCCATGAATAGTACTTCGTGAATAATACCCCGCGAATAGTACCCCGACATGAAAAGATCAAAATTTAACAAGAATATTTAGAAAAATATTCATGTGAAACGATACTAGATAAAACATAAATTTCATAGAAATTCTACTAATTTCAAGGAGTATAGAAGCATTACTTATCAACATAAGTGTGGAATTAAGAATATGAAACGAAATAATATTACTTACACACTACAACGTATGTAAGAAAATATTATTTCTTACAAATTCTAAACAAAAATAATATCCCTTACCTTAAAAGGAGTGTATTTCTGACTAGTAGGGCGGTGATATTCTTGAAGAAAACTTATAATTTTTTCTACGCTAAAAGCTTCCTTAAACTCAAAAGAAATATGCTCAATATCATAGAAGAAGAATTCTCTAATTCTGGTGTGATTTTCATTTCTAAACTAAGCATCTAATTTATAGGAGAATGACAGGAAACTATTTAGAAAATAAAATCATGGGTGAACAATGGGGGAATTCACGGGCGCGCACCGGCTAAAACTTTTACAAATTTTGATTTTACTATGTAGCACTATGCAGTACTATGCATAATAAAATATAATATATTCTACTTTATATAAAAAAACAAAACTTATATATATATATATACATGACACCTTTATAACTTATATATATATAAAACTGAGATAACCTTTTACCGATTATTTTGAAAAATAAGTAAGTGGGGGTCCATGTAATAAGCAAAATTTATAACAAATACTTCATATAAAACCACTCTATTTATCTCAATTCACTTGGCTTCACTGAACAGTTTTTTAATAACATTTATTCATCATTACTATTATAACTCGCAATATTAATAACCGGATCATTCCTAAGAAAGAGGAGGCTTTCTGATAAGGACTTCTCCTTATTGGCGTGCATTTAGGTGACCAAACCCCTTTCCTCGATAGAACTTTCTAGACATTGTCAATAATAAATTTTATAATATGAATAACTTTGTCGTCTCAATTATTGATTTAATAATATAAAAAATTATGACAATAATTGAATCAATAATATGAGATACTATACAACAATTACTGTGGCAATAATTGAAATAAACTGAGTGACTTCTCACGTAAGCATTAATAATCAAATATACTGTATAATACCATTTGCTACTATGCAACCATTCGTATTACTGTACTTCTATCACCAGGTATTTCAATGATTAACAGTAAAAAATTTGCTATTATTTTTATTAAAAGTTGTTTTGTCGTTTTCTAACTCTGACAGTAATTCTGTTGTGGGGTCTACCAATGATTGTGTCATTGTGCAAATATTCCATGATAAAACGAATATTCTCTGAACAAACGAATATTTTATAACAACTCGTTTACTTTGCAAAATCTATAAATATTACCCGCAACTATAACATTATAGCAAATCCACACCTTATTATTCAAAAAGATATTTCAAGAAAATTAAATCTTTAGTCATAAAAGTTGGGGTCTTACAGATTTTATGTGATTACATGATGAGTTACATGCCACGTTTATTGAATTGTTAAAGTCAAAATATGACTAAGTCTATTGGGTTATGGAACTCAATTTTTATATGTGATCTTTGATAGCATGTGTTGTATGAGAATGTGAGATATATAAGACATGTATAAATGTATTGCATGAAGTTATATTGCATAAATTGTAAGACCCCAACTTATTATTAATGAAATTGAATTTTCTCTATTTATTATTTTGAAATAGTAAGGATTGATTTGATTAATATGGTTAGTTATGGGTAAAATGCGCAAATATTTCAAATAAGCAAGTGGTTATAAAATATTCATTGTTGTCGGAAAATATTAATTTGGTCGTGGAATATTCTTACTGTCGGGGAATATTCATACGACGGCGCAGC
Source organism: Panax japonicus (assembly GCA_020205505.1). Lineage (NCBI taxonomy): Eukaryota > Viridiplantae > Streptophyta > Magnoliopsida > Apiales > Araliaceae > Panax > Panax japonicus. Next base: position 20,213,046 of record CM035102.1, on the reverse strand, counting down.
CTTGTGTGGGCCCCATAATGGAAAGCGATTGGATGAAGAAAACAACAAATATAAGTTGTTTATGAATAACGGTGTAGTTGTTACCGTTAATACTGTTAAAATACCTGGTGGTTAAAACATAGTAGCACATGGTATTACACCAATTATTGATTCTTACGTAAGAATGCACTACTTAATAATTGTTACAGTAGTTACTATTCAATGTTTTATTTTATTGATTCAATAATTGCAACGTTGATATTTAATATTATTGTTGTTTCAATAATTGTCACTACACAGTATTTTAATTATCAGATCAATAATTCACATTATTTGAATAATATTATTAGATAACATTATTGGCAATGTCTGTGACAACCCGAGAATTTGGACAATTTATTAAAATTTGAAATGATTGATTTAAGGTCAAATAATAGACCAAGACAGAAAATAAGTGTATGCATTTGATATTATTAGGGTGAAATTTTGATGATTTAAAAATTCTATGAAGGATATAGGTGAATTATTCAGGATTAAGTGCTTATGTGAATATGCTCTGTGTATATGATTAATGATGTGTTTAGAATATGGTTAAGGGTCAGGGGTTGATCAGATAAATTATATATGTGTCAAACCCTAATCGTATATTAAGAACGACAACGTTCAGTTAGAAAACCCTAACGTCTAATAAGAAACCCTAGAAATCGGTTATGGAAACCCTAGTTTCAGTTTCGAGAGTACGAAATCTTAAATCGGATATTGAAAACCCTAGATTGCGAATGCAATGTATGTATAAGGTTAAACGCCAATAATTTTAATTAATTAGGGAAAACCCTAATGAATTACTGGAAATTCTAGTTGATTATTAGAAAACCCAGATACCAGATCTGAAAACCCTAGTTTCAGATTCTGATAAATTGAAGCCCTAATCTGGGAACTCAATGTAGAATTATAATGTTCAACTGCTATTAAGTATGAGGTTAATTAGGGTAAAGCTTAATCAATTTGAAACCCTAAATCTCAAAATTTTAAACCCTAATTATTCCGTCAAAAACCATATCATGCCATTGTGGATTTAACTGCTATTTTAGCAATCTTAATTAGGATAAATTAATCCTAATTAGCAAGTTTAAGTTATGATTAAGAAAACCTTAGTATAATTAAGGGAATTCTAATTATAATTAGCAAATGATAATTTTTATATTAGAAACCCTAATCTTTGGGTTGTAAACCCTAATCCGTGATATTGACCCTAATTGCATAATTAGCGATGGTAATTAGGAAATGCTAAACCTAATTAGAAAGATTTAGGTAATGATTAAGAAATTTTTATATAATTAGAAAATTCTAATTATAATTTTGAAATATTAAATTTCTATTTTTGAAACCTAAATTAGAAATTTTAGAAATCAAGTTGCTAAACCCTAAAGGGTTAAACCCTAAACCCTAAAGTGCTAAACCCTAAACCCTAAGGGATTGTATCAAAAGACCAATCTAGAAATAAAAATTGCATAGAAATGACAAGTATGCCCTTTTGTCACATTTTATAAAATGTTGAGTGTAAATCTTACCAAATCTTGATTTGGTGACCTACTAATGCTAGCCTTTTTGACTAAAATTTTAGCTACAATTTGATCTAGAGGGACACCTTGCAATTACATACGTGCATTGTATCTAAATTAGAGAATTAAAAGAAAGAACGTCTAGACTTTTGGTCTATTTACTACCAAACACTTAACAAACTCATCCTCTCTCTCCATCTTCGAAATCTAGAGTGAGATAGAGAGAAAAGTTAAGATAGGTTAACCTCTTATCAAGCCAAGAACAACAATTAGAGGTCAGATTCAAAGGATCAAGCTAAAAAGATATAAAATCCTAAAATTTCGAAGTATTATGATTTGTTGTTAGATGTAGTAATTAATTGGTTAGATATGTGTAATAGGGTGTCTATAAGTGATCTGGGTTGATAGATCATGGATCTATAACACTTAGATGCACGAATCAAGCCTTTTTCAAAATCTGGAAAAACTAGAAATTTTTGGTCTGACAGCCATATGTCAGGTCCCATAGATCTTTGTGTGTTAATGATCTCTTGTGTTTGATATTATAGATTTGTAATATGTCATGTTGTCTATGATCTGGAACTGAAAACAGAGCTAGATCATGTGTATATTTCAAGATATAAGTAGTCAAACTGCGTTGACCAGCCACGAAATCTGATTTCTGGGTTACCCAGAAACCTAAAAGTCACTGACAGCGTTTTTGCAGGTCAAGAATCTTTCTGTTGTTTATTAGTTTGGTCAAGTTGTTGTGGGAATGTTGTAGATTGGTATATAAACTACAAGTTCATGCTATTAGATAACCCATATCTGTATCAGGATCGTATAAATTAAGGGTCAAAACACCGTTGACCAACTGACCGGATGAAGATTTCTGGGAAACCCAGATCTTCAATAACCGAGTCCTGACCTCTACTTTTACCGGTCCATTTCTCTTATATTATTTGTTGTTATGATGATCTGATGCTATGTAGTTGTAGCCTGACATTTTCTCTACATTATATAACCATTAGATCTCATAAACAAAACCTAGACTGAAAGTTGCAAGGATCAATAGAAGGCACCTAAGGCTGTTCTTCAAATCTGGAAAACCCAGAATTTGAAGAACAGGTTTGACAACATTTTTCAGAGCCTAGATCTCTCTGTTATGATATGTGATGATCATGAACTTAGTATATTGTTGTAGTATTACATATGTACTACAACTTTAGCATGAATTCTTGCCGAGAAATCAACAAGAACACTATTTTATTTGTGGTCAAACGTAGCACCTTAGCGACTAACAAGAAATTCTGGAAATAGCCAAGAACACCAAGAACACCTATAGCGACGGTTCTGTCGCTATAGGGCACTTTAGTGACAGTTTTATTTTCTATTTTCCGGAAAATGAATAAAAAATTAGAAAAATTAGATTTTAATTATTAAAAATACATATTAAATTATGAAAAAATTATTTTAAAGTCTGAAAAATAGTTTTTAACTATTTTAAGTATATATCAAAAATATTTAATATTTTTGGAATATAAAAGGTATTTATTGATTTAATATTAATATTAGATAAATTATTTAAAAATGATTTTAATTCATGAAAAATCATGAAAAATAATATTATGGTATAAGAAAATATTTTAAGTTATTTTTGATGACTTTTAATATTTTGGGATGAATTTCATTAATTAATCAATATTAATGATAATTAGTTTATTTAATAGATATATTAAATAAATTATGGAAAATTAGGAATAATGATTTAAAAATCATATAAAAATGATTTAAGTATTAGAAAAAATATTTGAAGTTATAAAATATAACTTTTGATATTTTGTCATGAAAATATTAATATTTTAATATTAATAGAAATTATCGGATAATGAATTTAGCTGTTTAAAAATCATATAATTATGATTTTAAGGTATTAAAAATACTTTGATATATTATAATTATATTATAATATTATGTAATGATTTTCATTAATATTTCGTATTAAATAAATATTAATGATTAAGGAATTTTGTGGTATTTAATTCATTTAAATACGGTTTTAATGATTGAAAAATGGTGATAAATGATAATAATTATCTGGAAATTATTATAAGTCTTTAAAAAAATTATTTTGACTGTTAAGAAAATTATTTGTGATAATTGTTAAGTGTTCAGGCAGAGTTTAATTGAACTTAAACTCGATATTCGTCCGACTAGACCGTCGGGATGATAGAATTGTGTCGGTTTCAACTCAGACTGCACTAGTTTGACTTGATACCTAGTCTTATATGTGTTATAGACTTATAAGGTTATGTGCTATGTGTTTAGGTTATTCTATGTAAATATATATAACAGTATTATACTGTGATGATATTTTTCTAATATTGGAGATCTATATTACTAATATTAGGTCTTCGGGTAAAGCGTTATAAATTGTGTTGCGGTAATCAACGGTTCAGGCAATTTTCTTTGTACTTAACTCTAATAAGAGTAGTTTCTTCAAGCTTATGGTTAATCATTGCTGATTGCCATGAAATTTGTACTCTGTACATATTGCATGTATAAGTCAGGTATGAAAGGCTGATCACCTTCATTACCAGTTGGTTCAGAAATGTTTGTTCATATTTAAAATTTGTTCAGTCAAAAATTTGTTCGTGCTATTTCTCAATTATATTGATGAATTATAGCAAGCTCATTATTCATACTCTTCAATCATGATATATCGTTATATTGTTGTATATAAACTTGCTGGGCAACTTTCATGCTCACCCTTGATATATCATAATAAAACATTGCAGATAAGGTGAATGCGTTCGGATACAAGAAACGATTAAAGCCAAGTTCAGCTTGGGATATAAAGTGCGGCTAGTTTGTAATAGCGTATTTTGATAAATGTGTTGTATGATAGAAAGTTTATGAAATGTGTATTAAGTTAAGGTCACTCGACCTTGGGGATAAGTGTGTAAAGTTTAATGTATAAACAATTTTTGTTTATATCTTCCGCAAATAGTTATAGAAATAGCGTACCGAGTCCTCTGCGATTCGGGGCCCAGATTCGGGGCTGCTACAGTTAGTATCAAAGCTGTTGGTTATGAAGCTTAGGTAGGAATACCTGAGACCAATAACCGCAGTGATTAGGATAAGACTAACTCAAATAGAATTAGTTGGTCGGTAAGATTCAAAGATGAATCTCGGCGAGTTGTCAAGATACAGAGTTCCCTAACTCTGTTAATAGTGGTGAACAGAAGCGCAATGACAGGAGATCGTAAAACAAAACGATCATAGTGTATGGAATTGAATCGTAATATATACGATAAGATCACCCCGTGATCTGATAAAGTTATGATATGGGAAATGAATCAATCTACTGATTGAAAAGTTTACAGCAAGATGCTGTGTGTAAATTGTACTATGAAATGGTACTATGAAAACTCATAAAAGAGTTATGAATTATGGATACGGATAAAATGAAATTCGTATGGAAAAGGGGGATTAAGATTAGGTGGGGATTTCAATGAGGACTCGTGTCAGCAACTGAGTTGTATGATTCCTTTTATGGGCGGGGAATTGTACTTGGTGTAAAAACTACTTAGGTGGTGGCATTGGTAATAATTGAAATGTTGTGTCACGCTAGTTGTTTTATACAGATAAATAGGTCATAGGTAGAGAATATAGGATTAAGTACGAGTTCTTAGAACTCATACTTATGTGACATTCTTGACTTATAGTTATATGAAATGTTTATGGACCCCTCAGCGAACGGACGCCAAAGGTCAGACTAGGGTAAGTTCTTAAACTCATATAATTGTGGTCAAGTTATGAACTCATAAGTGTGGTTTTATGAATTGGGTATAGTTGTGTGTGAATGGAGTGTTAAAGATTATAGGAACAGATAGATTGTTAAGCATATGATCATTAGTGGAGATTTAGATTTTCCTAAACCCCTAGCTTTGCAATACTTCAATTTTTGACATCAAGCTAAATACGCAATATGTGCCTTTTAAAAAAAATGTTTTTATTTATCACTTATGTACCATGTAACCTGGTGCAGAGATGATAAAAATGATGGAGTCATCAATTCAGTATTACTTAGTGTGAATTTGACTTAAAGTCAATATTCCACTATGGTATGATGTAGCTTGATAAAATTACCAAATGACGGAATCCTCAACAGACTGTAAATACAGTACGGCAACATGACGTCATTCTCGAAAATGTTTTCAAAAAGTTTAATTTACCAAATTGCTTTGGAACGGAATCCTATGATAAGACTGAGGTGAATTATGTTGTTTGGAATAATAATCCAATCTAATAGCGTAAATATTCGCTAAAAATAATTATTACGTTATGCATGACGTAAGTGTACGATAGGCTAATCACCTAAAGTACTAGTAATGGTAGTTTACCTTCTTTGTGATTGTAAACAGACCAAGTAATGTTTTGTTTTATGGTATAAATACCGTTAAAACTATGTGTTCATGGTCTATATGACCCCTCAGCACAATTTGAAAACTTTTACTCTTGTGAGAGGTGTATTGGGTAGCATGTGATATGTGTGAATGGTGTAAGGTGCACGGTGTAAGGTGAATTTTGGGGACGAAATTCTTATAAGGAGGGGTGAATGTGACAACCCGAGAATTTGGATAATTTATTAAAATCTTAAATGATTGATTTAAGGTCAAATAATGACCAAGACAGAAAATAAGTGTATGCATTTTATATTATTAGGTTGAAATTTTGATGATTTAAAAATTCTATGAAGGATATAGGTGAATTATTCATGATTAAGTGTTTATGTGAATATGCTATGTGTATATGGTTAATGATGTGTTTAGAATATGGTTAAGGGTCAGGGGGTGATCAGATAAATTATATATGTGTCAAACCCTAATCGTATATTAAGAACGACAACGTTCAGTTAGAAAACCCAAACGTCTAATAAGAAACCCTAGAAATCAGTTGTGGAAACCCTAGTTTCAGTTTCGGGAGTACGAAATCTTAAATCAGATATTGAAAACCCTAGATTGGGAATGCAATGTATGTATAAGGTTAAACGCCAATAATTTTAATTAATTAGGGAAAACCCTAATGAATTACTGGAAATTCTAGTTGATTATTAGAAAACCCTAATACCAGATCTTAAAACCCTAGTTTCAGATTCTGATAATCTGAAGCCCTAATCTTGGAACTCAATGTAGGATTATAATGCTCAACTGCTATTAAGTATGAGGTTAATTAGGGTAAAGCTTAATCAATTTGAAACTCTAAATCTCAAAATTTTAAACCCTAATTATTCCGTCAAAAACCATATCATGCCATTGTGGATTTAACTGCTATTTTAGCAATTTTAATTAGGATAAATTAATCCTAATTAGCAAGTTTAAGTTATGATTAAGAAAACCTTAGTATAATTAAGGAAATTCTAATTATAATTAGCAAATGATAATTTTTTTATTAGAAACCCTAATCTTTGGGTTGTAAACCCTAATCCGTGATATTGACCCTAATTGCTTAATTAGCGATGGTAATTAGGAAATGCTAAACCTAATTAGAAAGATTTAGGTAATGATTAAGAAATTTTTATATAATTAGAAAATTCTAATTATAATTTTGAAATATTAAATTTCTATTTTTGAAACCTAAATTAGAAATTTTAGAAATCAAGTTGTTAAACCCTAAAGTGTTAAACCCTAAACCCTAAAGGGCTAAACCCTAAACCCTAAGGGATTGTATCAAAAGACCAATCTAGAAATAAAAATTGCATAGAAATGACAAGTATGCCCTTTTGTCACATTTTATAAAATGATGAGTGTAAATCTTACCAAATCTTGAGTTGGTGACCTACTAATTGTAGCTTTTTTGACTAAAATTTCATCTACAATTTGATCTAGAGGGACACCTTGCAATTACATACATGTATTGTATCTAAATTAGAGAATTAAAAGAAATAAAGTCTAGACTTTTTTTCCATTTACTACCAAACACTTAACAAACTCATCCTCTATCTCCATCTTCGAAATCTAGAGTGAGATATAGAGAAAAGTTAAGATAGGTTAACCTCTTATCAAGCCAAGAACAACAATTAGAGGTCAGATTCAAAGGATCAGGCTAAAAAGGAATAAAATCCAAAAATTTTGAAGTATTATGATTTGTTGTTAGATGTTGTAATTAATTGGTTAGATATGTGTAATAGGGTGTCTATAAGTGATCTGGGTTGATAGATCATGGATCTATAACACTTAGATGCACGAATCAAGAATTTTTCAAAATATGGAAAAACTAGAAATTTTTGGCCTGACAGCCATATGTCAGGGCCCATAGATCTTTGTGTGTTAATGATCTCTTGTGTTTGATATTATAGATTTGTAGTATGTCATGTTGTCTGTGATCTGGAACTGAAAACAGAGCTAGATCATGTGTATATTTCATGATATAAGCAGTCAAACTACGTTGACCAGCCACGAAATCAGATTTCTGGGTTACCCAGAAACCCAGAATTCACTGACAGCGTTTTTGCAGGTCAAGAATCTTTCTGTTGTTTGTTAGTTTGGTCAAGTTGTTGTGGGAATGTTGTAGATTGGTATGTAAACTACAAGTTCATGCTATTAGATAACCCATATCTGTATCAGGATCGTATAAATTAAGGGTCAAAACATTGTTGACCAGCTGACCGGATGAAGATTTTTGGGAAACCCAGATCTTCAATAATCGAGTCCTGACCTCTACTTTGACCGGTCCATTTCTCTTATATTATTTGTTGTTATGGTGATCTGATGCTATGTAGTTGTAGCCTGACATTTTCTGTACATTATATAACCATTAGATCTCATAAATAAAACCTAGACTGAAAGTTGCAAGTATCAATAGAAGGCACCTAAGGTTGTTCTTCAAATCTGGAAAACCCAGAATTTGAAGAACAGGTCTGACAACATTTTTCAGAGCCTAGATCTCTCTGTTATGATATGTGATGATCATGAACTTAGTATATTGTTGTAGTATTACATATGTACTACAACTTTAGCATGAATTCCTGCCGAGAAATCAACAAGAACACTATTTTATTTGTGGTCAAACGTAGCACCTTAGCGACTGACAATAAATTCTGGAAATAGCCAAGAACACCAAGAACACCTATAGCGACGGTTCTGTCGCTATAGGACCCTTTAGTAACAGTTTTATTTTCTATTTTCCGAAAAATGAATAAAAAATTAGAAAAATTAGATTTTAATTATTAAAAATACATATTAAATTATGAAAAAATTATTTTAAAGTCTGAAAAGTAGTTTTTAACTATTTTAAGTATATATCAAAAATATTTAATATTTTTGGAATATAAATGGTATTTATTGATTTAATATTAATATTAGATAAATTATTTAAAAATGATTTTAATTCATGAAAAATCATGAAAAATAATATTATGGTATAAGAAAATAGTTTAAGTTATTTTTGATGACTTTTAATATTTTGGGATGAATTTTATTAATTAATCAATATTAATGATAATTAGTTTATTTAATAAATATATTAAATAAATTATGGAAAATTAGAAATAATGATTTAAAAATTATATAAAAATGATTTAAGTATTAGAAAAAATATTTTAAGTTATAAAATATAACTTTTGATATTTTTCATGAAAATATTAATATTTTAATATTAATAGAAATTATCGGATAATGAATTTAGCTGTTTAAAAATCATATAATTATGATTTTAAGGTATTAAAAATACTTTGATATATTATAATTATATTATAATATTATGTAATGATTTTCATTAATATTTTTTATTAAATAAATATTAATGATTAAGAATTTTGTGGTATTTAATTCATTTAAATACGGTTTTAATGATTGAAAAATGGTGATAAATGATAATAATTATCTAGAAATTATTATAAGTCTTTAAAAAAATTATTTTGACTGCTAAGAAAATTATCTATGATAATTGTTAAGTGTCCAGGCAGAGTTTAATTGAACTTAAACTCGATATTCGTCCGATTAGACCGTCGGAATGATAGAATTGTGTCGGTTTCAACTCAGACTGCACTAGTTTGACTTGATACCTAGTCTTATGTGTGTTATAGATTTATAGGGTTATGTGCTATGTGTTTAGGTTATTCTATGTAAATATATATAATAGTATTATACTGTGATGATATTATTCTAATATTGGAGATCTATATTACTAATATTAGGTCTTTGGGTAAAGCGTTATAAATTGTGTTGCGGTAATCAACGGTTCAGGCAAATTTCTTTGTACTTAACTCTAATAAGAGTAATTTCTTCAAGCTTATGGTTAATCATTGCTGATTGCCATGAAATTTGTACTTTGTACATCTTGCATGTATAAGTCAGGTATGAAAGGCTGATCACCTTCATTACCAGTTGGATCAGAAATGTTTGTTCATGCTTAAAACTTGTTTAGTCAAAAATTTGTTCGTGCTAGTTCTCAATTATAATGATGAATTATAGCAAGCTCATTATTCATACTCTTCAATCATGATATATCGTTATATTGTTGTATATAAACTTGTTAGGCAACTTTCATGCTCACCCTTGCTATATCATGATAAAACATTGCAGATAAGGCGAATGCGTTCGGATACAAGAAACGGTTAAAGCCAAGTTCAGCTTGGGATATAAAGTGCGGCTAGTTTGTAATAGCGTATTTTGATAAATGTGTTGTATGATAGAAAGTTTATGAAATATGTATTAAGCTAAGGTTACTCGACCTTGGGGATAAGTGTGTAAAGTTTAATGTATAAACAATTTATGTTTATATCTTCCGCAAATAGTTATAGAAATAGCGTACTGAGTCCGCGGCGATTTGGGCCCGGATTCGGGGCTGCTACGATGTCTAGAAAGTTCTGTCTAAGGAGAGTTTTGGTCACCTAATTGCGCTCCAGTAAGGAGAAATCCTTATTTAAAAGCCCTCTCTTTTCTGGGAACAGTCTGGTTCCCAGTATTGTGATTCTGTAATATTATTTGTGAATAATTAATTATTAATTTACATGATAATGAAAATATTCATTTTATGTGAATATAGATGGAGAAAATATTTAATGTGACAACTGTTGAAAATTGAAATTTTATCTTTTTTGATAAAATAATTTATTTAAATATATTATTATATTTTAATAATATAAACATGGTGATATTTTTACAATGAATGTGGGATATATGAATATATGAGGAGGAAGAATATTTTTGTTGCAAAACTTGTTTAAAACATGTTAAACATATCTTTGGGACCATTTCTTGACTGAAATTTGATTATAGCCTGTAAAATCGCCCGTTTGTGGATTTCAGTCAGTTTCTGTTTGGAATTTGGAAAAACTTTCTTCTGTAAAGTTGTAGAGAATGAAATTTCCTATGAAAAAAGGCATAAGGTTCAAATTTTTCTGACAAAAGGGTTATTTATTATGAATTATTGAAGTTCCGAATTTCTGAAATAATTGATTTTTGAAAGTTTTAATTATTTTTAATATGAATAACGTTTTTGTCGTTAATTGTGGGTCTTGCATGTGATGTAAATTGTTGAATTCAGATCTAAGAAAGTGGGCGTAAGAAATTTGTTAATTATATTATTATTTTATTAAATTTTCTACTTTGGTGTTCTAAGCATTTTTCTATAAATAGGGTGCTTAGGTTAGAATTAAAAATAACACCAGAAACTGAAGTTTTCTCTCTCTATATTATCGAACGTATTCTTGTGAATATTTTGATACTTTAAGTGTTGTTATACGGTGCAAGTTCCCTTAAGCACTATTTCCAGTATTCCAGTCAGAAGTACCGTCTTTTCGAGGTAAGGGATATTATTTTTTTAAAATGATATTATTTCTTCTAATATTATTATGCTGGAATATTGGTATGATTTTTCTTGTGAAATTCTTGTCTTTTAGTGTCGGAATTAATATTCACGTATACGACACTATTCACGTATACGTCACTATTCACGAATACGACACTATTCATAGAAAAATTAAATATTTATTTTTTTGTCCAAAATATCTATTATGGATACTAGCTTTGATTGTATCCATGTTTTGATCATTCTTGAATTTTACTTCACTACGATTATTTATGACGTATTTTTGAACTCGGATTGTTTGAAATATGAATCCTTAATAATTATTCTTTTGTTTCACTGGATTCATTTTCTTTAAAATATTTTTCATCATCCTTAGTCCTAAATGATGATATTAATGAATATCTTTGGCCTGTAGTGCAAAGATAGTTGATTTTCTTATGAATATCTTTGGCCCGTAGTGCAAAGATGTACAGGTGTTGAGATGAACATGACCAACTGATGAATATCTTTGGCCTGTAGTGCAAATATGAATAATTGATTCAAGATGAATATTGATTGATATTACAGTGATAAAATGTTGATGATAGACTTTTAAATTCATAGATTATAGTAGATTTCATTCTCTACGTAACTCATCTATGAATTATTATTTTCGCTGCGAATATTGATCTAAAACTTGTTGTCTATTGTATTTTATCAGATTTTTCCCTGTTGAAGACTAACGATAATTTGTTCTATATTATCTTAGTCATAATATTCTTTACTGAGCTAGTTGAGCTCACCTTTTTTCTTTTTGTTCCATTTTTCTTCTCAGGAGGCGAGAATGTAGCGAGTACTAGTCGGGGTATGGAATGAAGGTTCTAGAAAGTTGTTTAGTAGTCCTCACCATTTTTGTAAAATAATGAATCAACAATTATAATGAGAACTTATTTGGGTGTGAATATTATCTAGATGGCAATATTTGTATTTAAACTCACAATTTTTATGTTGTATTAATAAAGTTGTAGTTGTTTCTGTACCATGTTATTGACGACTCAAAATGGGTGATGTATACCTATTTTGGGGGCGTCACATAAATGATATGCCTAGTAAAAGAATTATTGATGCAAAAGTATATGTATGGCACGAAATTATTAATGCATAAATATATACATTGCACAAAATTATTGATGCATGTAGAATATGCATAGTAAAGGAAATATGTTGCATGTGATTAGTATAAAATTGTGTGTTATATGAAGCATGATAGACTGTTAGACTTGTTGGGATGTCGAGCTCAACCTTGCGTAAATATACTTTTTGCAGGTTAATGATGTAATGCAATATTATTTGCTATGGGGATGATGAATGTAACAAATCAAAATTTTTAATTGTAATTTTAAATATTTATTTAATTAAATAAATATTTTAGTTGATGTGTTTATTGTTAAATAAATACTTATTTAATTTGATTATTTATTTGTTAAATAAATAATTCATGAGTTGTGGGAATTAACTTAATTAAGGTAATATGTTAATTAAGTTGATAATCAGTAATTTGGTATTTTGAAGTTAATTAAAATAAAAGAAGGATTAATTAATTATTATGAGATAATATTCTAAATTAATTAGAGAGTTGATAAGGATTAAATGAATTGTTATAATGTTGTTTTAATTTGATTTAGTAATGAAAGTAATGTACTAATTTATTAAATAAAATTATAAGGAAATTATAATTTTGTGGCAATGTGATTATGTGGCAAATTGATTTAATAAGTTGTTATTAGCTTTAATTTAATTAAATTTGAATATGAAAATTTAATTGAATAAAGTGTGACAATTAACTATTTTATAAATGAGTTATTAAAATAAATTAAAAGAGTTTTAACTCATTTTTGCCAAACAAGGATTAATGAATGTTAAGTCTTTAATTTAAATGTGTTTACCAAATAAGGCTTAATGAATGTTAAGTCTTTATTTTAAAAGTGTTTTGCCAAACAAGGCTCTATGGCTTTTGAATTTAAAATAAAAATAACTGGTATATTAAGTAGAGTTATTATTATGTCATTTTTTATTTTATACTTATCGTCTATTTTTCTTTATACGCTAAGTTTTAGTTTAAGCCTAATACTAAAAAAAGAAGAAAGAACAGAGCAGAGAAAAGAAGAAAACAGAGAGAAAAGAGAGAAGGAAGAAGAGAGAAGTCTGTGAGTTTGAAGGAAGGATTTTGAGAAATCAAAGATGCTAGCTAATCATCCTTGTTGGTTAAACAAGTAAATTGAAGGTATAATTTTAATTTCTAAAGTTTTAGTTTTTATATTTATGAAAAGTTCTTTGTAATTGATTCTTTGTGGATAATTGTTGAAAATATGAGTTTGTATATGTTAATGGATATTTATAACATGTTTTATATCATTCATTCATGATTTAGAGTAATCAAATTCATGGAAATAGGTTTAAAAGTGAAGAAATTGAATTACTGTGAAATATATATGATATGGCTTATTTTAGAGTCAAAATTGATGCTCAATTCATGTAATAAACTGTAAATTATTTGTTGATTATGATAATACCTGAAAAAACGAAAAAAAATATGATTTAAACAGACTGTTTTGATTGTACAACAAATTCACAGTGATTAATTTTGCTAAGAATGTAAAAAAGTGAAGAAATAGTAAAAATAGTGAATTTAGATGTTGTAATTTTGATATTTATGTTAATTATATGGTTATAAATGTGTTAAAAAAATTGTTTATGTTTCTGTAAACTTATTACAGTCTAGTTAAGTTGGATTGGTTGTTAGAAATGAGCTTTTAGGCCTAATTTGGCTTCCTGCTGTGTTCGTTTGCGAACTACAGAAGCTAATACTTGGTACCTCTGCCCCGACGAGAGTTACAAGTGTTTTTTAGTCCTACCCCAGTGGGGGCCTTCCCCGGTGGGTTTTAAGCACAAAAACCCCACCTCGGCGGGGGGTAGGTAGTCTTACAAAAGTTAGAGAAAATCTGAACGGACATATTTTACTAAACTGGGCATAACGTTTTCATACAAACTCCGATCAATGCGATTCAAGATGATCCGGAACGAGGACGAGTAGACCTACAAATTTTATGCTTTAAGTTATTCATTTTGATGTTGTTAGTAGGGGTAAAAAGGGCCATCTTTTGGACTATTATGCACTCAGAGGTAATCGTATGGCGTCGAGATGCACGTATGCAAGTGCAGTCCTTTGTGTGTTAATTTAACCTAATCTAAGGAACATGATAATGTGTTGGAAATGTAATAGGATGATATATCAGGTTGTTAATGTGTATATGGTGTAATGACATGATAATTTGATTTGTTGTAATAGAGCTAAAATGTGATGTGACAACCCGAGAATTTAGATAAATTTTAAAAATCTTAAAAGATGGATTTATGGTCAAATAATAGATCTAGACAGATAATAAGTGTATGCATTTGATATTTTTGGGAAGGAATTTTGAGGATTTCAAAATTCTGTGAAGGATTAGGAGAATTATTCAGGATTAAGTGCATGTATTTATGTTCTGTGTATAAGGTTATGCTTGTGTTTAGAATGTGGTTAAGGGTCAAGGGTTGATCAGATAAATTTTATTAGTGTCAAACCCTAAATATATATTAAGAACATCAATGTTCAGTTAGAAAACCCTAATGTTTGACAAGAAACCCTAGAAATCGGTTCTGAAACCCTAATTTCAGTTATGGGAGTCCGAAACCCTAATTCACAAATTTAAAACCCTAGATTAGAAATGCAAATGCTGGTATAAGGTTTAAATGTCATTAATTATAATTTATTAGGGAAAACCATGATGAATTACTTGAAAACCCTAATTAATTATTAAAAAACCCTAATACTAGATTTGGGAACCCTAATTTCAAATTCAGGGAATTTAAAACGCAAATCTGGGAACTTAACGGAGAATTATAATGTTTAAATGATATTAATTATATTATAAATTAGGGTAATGCTTAATTAATTAGCAAACCCTAACTTTAGATTTTTAAACCCTAATTATTATGTCAGAAACCCTAATGTACAATTGTGGATTTAATTACTAAATTAGCAATTTTAATTAGGAAATATTAATCCTAATTAGAAAACATGAATTATGATATTAAGGAAATCTTAATATAATTAGAGAATCTTAATTATAATTTACAAATGTTAATTTTCTATTTTGAAAACCCTAATTTGGAAATCCTAGAAAGAAGAATTATGGAAAGCTTAGGTTTTAACCATAAAGGTTAAACCCTAAGCGTCAAACCCTAATGTTACGTTTGGTTCGATGGAATAGGACGGAGAATGGAATGAATAATTCCATTGGAATGAAAAAAATGTTGTTTGGTTTGTATATTCCAACGAAATAATGTATTCCTCCTGTAATGATAATTAACTTAAAATTTTAATTTTCATTCCTTGAGGGGTGGTCAGGAATAAATCATTCCATCCATTATTTTTAAGTAATTGACAAATATACCCCTAAAGATATAATAGGGTTTTTTATATATTCATTGAATTCAATAGATCTGGGAACGACGAGAGAGAAGGGGCCGAGATTTGATAATTTCTTCGGAATTTCCATATTTCTATTTCTTCTAATTTACCCCACTTACCCCTACCAGCCACCCCACCCCACCCCTAACCCACATACACACCTACCCCCACCCCTACTAACCTACCCCCACCTACCCCACCCCACCTACTCCCACTCCCACGCTACCCCTTACCCACCTACACCACCCCACCCCACTTACCCCACGCACCTCACCCCCACCTACCCATCCACCCACACCACCTACCCCACCACATCTACCCCAACCCACGTACCCCACTTACCCCACCCTACCCCCACTTACCCATCAACCCACCCCAACTACCCCACTCCACCCCACCCCATCTACCCTACCCCACCTACCCCAACCCACCTACTCCACCCACCCACCCCACTTACCCCCACCCCCAACCAACCTACCCCCACCCAGCCACCCCAACCCACCTACCCTACCAAACAACAAACCCCACCCCACCTACCCCCACCCCCTACCAACCTACCCGCATCCAGCCACCCCAACCCACCTACGCTACCTACCAACCCACCCCACCCCACTTACCCCACCTACCACCACCCCCTACCAACCCACCCCCACCCACCCACCCCAACCCACTTACCATACCTACCCACCTACCCAGCCACCCCACCCACCCACCTACCCCACCCCCCCCCCACCCCCCACCCCTACCCTACCCCACCCCCACCCCACACCACTCACCCCACCCCACCCCCTTTATTTCTAAGAATGAAATATGTGTTAAATTTTTAATATAAATTGAATTTAAGTTAAATTTGAACATTTGAGGGTATTTAGGTTACTTTCTAATTATTTATTTTATTCTTAGATGTATTCCTAACATCAACCAAACATGTACATGGAATATTAAAAAATCATTCCATTCCCTTCCTTATTCCATTCCCTCGTCTATTCCATTCCCTAATCTATTCCATTCCTTCAATCCAAACGTAGCATAACGGTTTCATCAAATGACAATTCTAGAATAAAAATTATATGGAAATGACCATTTTGCCCTTTTTGCAATACTAAAATGAGTTGGTGAGCAGGTCTTGACTTATTTTGGGTTGTTCACCAACCCAAGACCTAACCCTAGCTTATCATGTGACTAAAAACATAATTCATCATCCATGTTCATTGTATTCCTAGTTTATAAATGATTAAAGTGAGAGAAAAATCACTTTACTTTCCTTACGAGCCAAAGCCATCCTCTCGCTCTCTCTAAATTCGAAAATGATTGTGGAAGGGAGAGAGAAGATGATATATGATCAAGTATTAGCAAGCCAAGAACAGATTCAAGGATCAGAAATCAAAAATCCAAGTTTTAAAGGTATAAAAACCGTAACTTAGAAATCCATAGATCTGATGTTTGATGTTGTGATTTGTTGTTTAGAAATGAGTAATAAGGTGTCATTTAGTGATCAGGGTTTTTAAATCCCAGATCCATAACATCAAAGTGCACGAAATAACATTTTTTGAAATCTGGAAAACTTGAAAAGGGAGGCCTGTCAACCGAATGTCAGAGCCCCTGGATCTTTCTGTGACAGATTTTAGTTGTGTTTTATGTTTTGTATCTGTTATATGTCATGTTGTCTGTGTTCTGAAACTAGAAACATGGATAGATCATGATCAGGCAGAGAGATATGATTGGTTAAAGTAGGTTGATCGTTCACGGAAAAGCGAATCCTGGGCAGCCCAGAATTCCAGTAACCTCTGACAAGCCTTTTGCAGGCAATAGATCTTGCTGTGATTTGTTATTTGGGTCATATTGTTGGTTGAATCTAGTAGCCTGACATGAGTTATTCACATCCATGCTTTTATATTACTCAGATAGTGACTAGAATGGGATTTAATCATGGTCAAACGTAGTTGACCGAACTGCTTGAAGAACAATCTGGAAAACCCAGATTTGTTCATGAACATGTTCCTGACTTCTTCTTTGACTAGCCAAAATTGTTAACACATGATGTTGATATGTTGATATGTTGATGTATTATTATTCCTTGACATATCGACTACCAGTTTGAAGCTTTAGATCATACAAAACAGACCTAGAGTTCAAGATATAAAGATCTATATACAGCACCAAGAGTTGTTCTTCATTTTTTGGAAAACCCAGAAATGAAGAACAGCGTTGTCAGACTTTTTGAAGGCTAATAACTCGGTGATATGATGTTGTTTAGTTATGATGTTTGTTTGTAAGTGTAGATTTACATTAATACTACATGTTAATAACATCAAGCAACCCAGAAAACCTTGGTATCATACATCAAAATGTGATCAAACTAGCTAACTCGAACTCTGACATGATTTCTGGGTTTGCTGATGAATGTTCAAGAACATGCCCAAGAACACCATTAGCGACGATTTTGTCGCCTATGGTACCTTTAGTGACAGATAAATTAGAAAATTAATTATTTTCATTAATAAATTGAAATAAATAGTTTTTAATTATTAAAAATACATAATAAATTATGAAAAAATATTTTAAAGCCTGAAAATTA
Organism: Panax japonicus; assembly: GCA_020205505.1. NCBI lineage: Eukaryota > Viridiplantae > Streptophyta > Magnoliopsida > Apiales > Araliaceae > Panax > Panax japonicus. The sequence continues at coordinate 20,194,640 of CM035102.1, read as the reverse complement.
GTTTTAAATTATTTTGAGTATATTTCAAAAATAATTAATATTTTTAGAATATAAAAGGTATTTATTTATTTAATTATAATATTAAATTAAATTATTTAAAAATAATTTTAATTCATGAAAAATTATATTATGGTGTTAGAAAATATTTTATGTTATTTTTGATGACTTTTAATATTTTGTGATGAATTTAATTAATAATTTATTAGTAATGGTAATTAATTTATTTAATAAATATATTAAATAAATTATGAAAAATTAGAATTAATGCTTTAAAAATCATATAAAAATGATTTAAGGGTTGGAAAAATATTTTGAGTTATAAAATATAACTTTTAATATTTTGCCATGGAAATATTTATATTTTAATATTAAAAGCAATTATCGGATAATGGATTTAAGTGTTTAAAAATCATATAATTATAATTTTAAAGTATTAAAAATACTTTGTGATATTATAATTATATTATAATGTTATGTAATGATTTTTTATTAATATTAATATTAAATATTAATGATTAGGGAATATTGTGGTATTTATATTATATAAATATGATATAAGTGATTGAAAAATTATGATAAATAGTAATAATTATCTAAAAATTATTACGAGCCTATGAAAAATAATTTGACTGATAATAAAATTATCTAAGATAATTGTTACGTGTTTAGGCAGAGTTTAATTGAACTTAAACTCGATATTTGTCAAACAAAACCGTCGGGATGTTAGAATTGTGTCAGGTTCAACTCATACTTAAATAGTCTGACTTGATGTTAACTCTTATGTATGTAATAGGTTGATAGGGTTATGTGTTATGTGTTTAGGTTATTCTATGTATATATATATATATATATATATATATATATATATATATATAATATTATTATATTTTTATGATATTATTCTAATATTGGAGAACTATATTACTAGCATTAGGTCTTCGGATAAAGAGATATAGAATGCGTAACGGTAATCAACGGTTCAGGCAAGTTTTTCTTAACTCTACTAAGAATTGTTTCATTCAGATATACTTATGGTTAATCATTTCTGATTACAAAGTAGAATTTTACTCTGTACATATTGCATGTATAAGTCAGGTATGAAAGACTGATCACTTTCATTACCGTTTGGTCCAGATATATTTGTTCATGTTTAATATTTGTTCAGTGAAAAGTTTGTTCGCGATAATTCACAACTATATTGATGAATTATAGCCAGCTTATTATTCAGACTCTTTCAATCATGATATATCTTTATATAAATTTAAACTTGATGGGCAACTTTCATGCTCACCCTTACTATATCATGATAAACATTGCAGATAAGGCGAATGCATTCAGATACAAGAAAAGGATAATGCCAAGTTCTGCTTGGGATAAAATGTGCAGCTAATTTGTAATAGTATAGTTTTGATAATAATGTTATGTGTTAGATAGTTTCTGAATTGTGTATAAGTTAAGGTTACTTGATTTTGGGGAATAGTGTGTAAAGTGTATTGTATAAACAATTTATGTTTAAATGTAATAACCCAATATTTTTAATAAGAAATTTTTTGAATAAATTATATATATATATAGGTGGGAATATGTGCAAAGTAAGGTATATGTATATATATGATAAATAAAATTATTTATTAGATGTAACTAAATTCTTTTTAGAGTTGTTGATCATAGTAGATTATATTTTTTATAATAAATTAATCTTTTAATAAGATATTTATTATTTATTTTCTATGAAAATATGATTATTGTATATATGATATGGATTTTATGATATGTATTTATTATATTAATTAAGTTAATTATTTTAACTTAATTAATAATGGTATCTATGAAGGTTATGTCAGATATGAATTCAAAACCCTAAATCTGGATTGTGAATAAGGAATGAGAATAACAATATAATATTATTTATATTTCAGTAATATAAACATGTCTTATACGTGTGTAATGTTAATGTCTGGAACAATTATAGTAAAATAGTAAAAAATCCTAGCATTATTGATAAACTATAGTACAAAGTCAAATATGACTGTAATGTTTGTTAAGTTATGTGTTATCACTATTAGAAAATCGACCTATAGCGAGGGTCGCCGACCGTCGCTATAGGCATAAAGACCGTCGCTATAGGCTTTAGCGACGGTCGCCGACCGTCGCCATAGAAGTCGTCGGTAAACTCTATAGCGACGGTCTTTAGGCCTATAGCTACGGTCAGCGACCGTCGCTATAGACGTTTTAGATTTCAAAAAAAAAAATCATTAATAATGCACATTTATTCAATAAACACAAATACAATATAAAATAAAACATAAAAATATTATATACATCATTTAAAATCATTCACATTACAAAAATGTGACTGCACCATCCATTCTTACAACAGTTGCATTTAATTCACATTACACCAGTTGCAAGTATCTTGCACCCTCCATTCAAGGTAGTAGCTCACCGCATGACCAAATTGTACTTCTGACTTGAAAAGTCGTGCACAAGTTCCACTGACCCAAGCAACTACTGGTTTATTAATTTTTCCCTGTTTAAGGGCTTCAACTAGGGAATACTCATCATCTCGCCCGCCAAGTTCCCCAAGTCACACGAGCAATTGTATTGTACAATTCATTGGACATACCACCCTGTAGTTTATGAGAATAGTTAGTATTTCTTGCAACCACCTAAAAGCAGATTTTGCTGCTTAGCATTCAGGTAGAGCACAATAATTTTCGAGAATATATAAAAAAAAGTCAACAAAAGTGATAGAGCTTTTTTTTTGTTCGTTTGTTTTGGTAAGACCACACTCCAGTATCATGAAATAGACCTCAACATTACATCATCTACAAGTTCTGCAAAGTAAAAAAATATAAAAAGAAAACTTATGTTGTATCACCAATAATTGGTCATAGAATATTAAAAAACTAAAAGCTAATAAAAAAGTTTTATCTTTGAATTTGGTTACACTGCTTTTACCAGCAGAGATAAAGCCTTCATAATAAGTCACCTAAAAAGGAAAGTGTAAAACATAAATATGCGTAATAAAAACAAACAAGAAAAATTAGGGATGAATACTCATAGATTTGGAAACAAAACCAACAGATCCAGGCCTGTACAGTTTGCACTGAATGATATTATCTATTGTTCCAGCAGTGTCACCAACATAAAAGCCCCAGCTTGAATACCTCCAACAGTAGCTAGGCCAATAACAACCTGCACAAAACATCAAAGTACATCAAGATGCAATCTTAAAACTAAGATACATTGATAGATATCAAGTGCACAAGTAACATTTAAGCCAATTCAGTATGGTTAAAATGTCCTCCATCTATAACTTAAAGACAGCCGAGAGAAAAATTCATCATTTTCTACCTTATTATTCGCTCTTGCAAATGCAATCAATTCCTTGTTGTGAACTTTATAATGACAATAGGTGATCTCTAGTAGACAATAGGAAATTCTTGAAGGACAGAAGGACTTACAGGTTTAATGAGGAATCTGCAAGATAATAAATGCGATGAAATACAAGCATGCAGAGATTGCCGCTCCAGCAATGAAGTTATACAGCAGCTGCCGATTGTCTCGCGTGGGTACAAACAGTGACTTAAGAGTATTTGTCAGTTCAAAAATTCGATATGATATCTGCATAAAAAAGTAAAATAACAGTAGGAATGAAAAGCTCAAGTTTAGTTACCACCTTCTGGTCTTTAAATTCAGAGGGGTTGAATAAATTGCTCACCAAGAAATAAATGGCAGTTGAAAGCATGAAGTTGAGCATAGGATAATCTGGTATGAAACAAAGAAGCCACTTAGGCTGTCCATTAGGCATATTTGATCTGCACAAACATGTCAAAAAGAAGCAAGACTTGGTCTCTTAGCTTGAGAAGTAAAATTTCCTAGTTTTAAAACACTGGCCAGATGAAAGAACATCTGTATTCTTCACATAACTTCTGCTAAAATAAATTTTGGTGAACAAGGCTGAAAATCAAGATATTTAAGTTTCCTATAAATAATTAAAAATAATAATGAAACTTTATGATCGCAAGATTGTGTATCTACATATAGAGTAATAAAACAAAAGTCTTATTCAAAGAAAAAACTTCACCCATCCAATACTTAATAATTTAGTATACTTGACTTCACGCTGATTAACAATTGGTAAAATGGAAAAATGTGAACATCACACACCTCAGCCAGATGTGGAACTGAGAAATATAGGCCTCCAAAGTGATCTTCCCAACCCAACTATTAACACATCAAAGCAATTATATAAATTAGAGTTCGCAAAAATGTCCAAATAATAATAGATGTTAAAAGTCAACAAAATCATGAACAATGAAAGGAGTGGTTCACGGTTGAATGGTTTAACCAAACAAGTAATTTTAGAACTTACGCAAAGAGAGTTAAGGAAAAATTCTGAAGCTCCTGAGTGAAATTTCTCAAGCAAATGTACACACTGGAATAAGAAGGTAGAGAAGCAAGGATAAGGATACTGAAAACTAATACAAAAAATTTAAATCGTTCAGCATGACAAGCCATTAACACTCCTAGAATGAATTTTCAAAGTAAAAAAAACAAGTAATATAATATTAGTAAAAGAAGGTATGAAATCAGATAACTATACTCACGTTATTGAAATCCATGATCTATAGGGGTGAAATTTGTTGTATGTAACCTTGTCCAGCTTGTAAACATATTCATACCACAAATATCCAACCTACACAAAAGATCCCTTAACAATCAACCATACAATTGGAAAATAGGAGAAATTAAAGACGATTCCATATGAAACATCAAAGGCAACTTACAAATAGAGAAACTGCAAGTATACATGTTTTGATTGAACGTCTCCGCTTGATTTCAGACTCCTCCAGTTTCTCCATCCACTTTTCAACCTAATAGAATTAATTATTTATAAATTTAGCAGTTGCATCCAGAAATCAACCTTTTCAACTTAAAAATAATTTATTTTAAAAAACTACAGGATATTACATTGGGGTGACAATAGGCGTATATCATGCCTATAATCCATATATAGCGATCAAGCCCAGATCTGAAATGCCACTTGTGCAATCGAGGTAAATCTGGTTTTGCAGGATCAGTGTACCCTGTAAATGGAAAGTGGTACTTAGTTGTTTAAGCCAGCATGTTCAAGATAAATTAAATATAATCTGTCTCTGCTTGAGCTTGCATAATAATAACATTCATAAGTTCACAACTTTATGAAACTCACAAATTTGAAGTACCTAAACACGTGTGTGTATATGTGAACTCAATTTTTTTCCGAAAAAGATCACAACAATTAAAGAAAAGAAAACATGCAAAAATTGATCAACCATTACAAATTAAATCAACCACTCAATGGGACCAAATATGTACATAACTAGCCAATAAGATTCTCATCCTGATCTAGCATCAAACTACTCAATGGGACCAAATATGGAACACATTCATTCAATCTCGGCTTCAAACCAGCTAAGAGTTGAGATAAAGGTTTATACAGTACCCGTCAAAATAAAAAAAGGCAAAAAACATATCAAACTAAATAATAAAATATTTCAATTAATCCACAAGTGGAGTTCTCAACTTCTCATATGCATCATAATGAAAAAATCAATCTAAATGCAAGTATTGTCAAATCATCTTACAACAAACCACCAAAACCCCTGCAATTTATATCTTACATATAAAAACCATGACAAACTCAACCCAACTTATAATCTTTATACATGTAAATCAACTCAACCAAACCCAAAATAAAATAAAAATATAAAGTTCAGATTCTACTTTCCTGTTTCCATAATCCTCACAAATCATAGCAACCAAATGTAATTAAAAATAAGAAACTAGACTTACATGAGGTTTTGCTGCCAACATGGCAAAAAACAAGGCCTCCTCCAACTCGGGCGAGAAGAACAAGGTCAAGAACGATGGGGTTTTTGATTGGGACTCGACTGATCATCGAATGATTCAGCAGCAACTTAATCGGATGGGGGCGACGCCGTTTCCTACCTCGATCGGGTTGCAGAGGCAGTCCAGTGGAAGTAGTTTCGGCGAGAGTTCGCTCACCGGCGATTATTATGTGTCGTCGCTTTCTGCGCGGTTTGCGATCACGATGGATTGGGTTTGGGACCGTTTCATGACGGTGGAGAATTTCAGGAAACATTTATGTTCAATTTTGCACTAAAACCCTAACTATTGCACCGTTCGTATGTAACGAGAGAGAAAGAGTGAATATACTGAAATGATTTGGGGGAAGGTGGGAGAGTTTTATCTAAAATAAACCTCTATACCGACGGTTCCGTGCCGACCGTCGCTATAGATACCCTATATAGCGACGGTTCCGTGCCGACCGTCGTTATAGCTCGTCGCTATATGTCGAATTTCTAGTAGTGTATGTAATTAATGATTATTGTTATGATTAATGTTAAATAGGTAAACCCTAATTAGTATTTAGAAGCCCTAATTACTAGATTAGGACCCTAATTGCTAGGTTATTAACCTTAGTTATTAATTTAGCAAGCTTAATAGTAATCAGTAGATTATAGAGCCTAATTTGGAAGTCTAAAGTGATTAGGGAACTTAATTTAATTAAGGAACCCTAATTCACCATTTTAGAAACTAAGATTCTTATTTTGCCCTTAATACACAATTTTAGATTTAGAGCTTATGAAACCCTAGGGTTAAACCCTAAGGGTCAAAACCTAATGGGTGTGAGAAGTTACCAAGTTGCCATGCACTTTATAAGTCAAATGTCCAAACTGCCCTTTTTATTATTTTAATAAGGTGGAGTGTAGATATAGCCCTAGTAAGGAATTGGTAACCAACCCTAGGCTAGCCATGTGGTCTAGAAAGCTACTTTAATCAACCAAAAATTGATCACATGCTCAGCCATTACATTTTATCATTTTATATAAGATCAAGGAGAGAGAAGTTACATAAACAAGCCTCATTTGATCACAACACTTAACCAAGACTGTCTCAACTTCAAAAACCCGAAAATTTTTGCTAGACCAGTCCCTAATCAAGTCCCAAGTTCACCCATAACAGATCAAGAAGTCAGATTCAAGATTTTATTCATAAGAGGTATAAACCTAACCCTAGAAATTTGATCTTTAAAGTCATGTTAGATGTTATGTTTAGATGTTTAAATATGTTGTTTTTAGTGTCTTTTAAGGATCTGGGTTATTATAACTTAGATCCATAACACATAGATGCTCAAAATTGATGATTTTAGAAATCTGGAAAAAGTTTAAAATTGTGGTCTGACAATGAATTTCAGAGCCTCTAGATCTTTCTGTGTTAGTTGTTTTGTGTGTTTTATGTTATAGATCTATAGTATGCTATGTTGTCTATGCTCTGGAACTTGAATCAAAAATAGTTTCTGGAAAATGCGTTGACCGAGCACAAAAATAGTTTCTGGAAAACCCAGATTTTTCCAGGTAGCTCTGACAACATCTTTAAGGCCTCCGATCTTGCTTCTGACAAGTGATTTGGCCATGTTTGTGTAATGGACTTGTAGTCTTGTATAAGGACTACACTATCAAGCTTTTATATCACCAAGATCATACATAGAATAAGAGTTATGCAGGGTCAAAGTAACCTTGACCACCAGTTTTATCAAAATCTGGAAAAAAAACCCATAAACATCTTATGCGATTTTTCTGACATAGTTTGACTGTCATTGTTCTGTCATATGTGATGTTGTTGTTAGTACATGATGTTATGTAGTTGTAGCCTGACATGTTCTCTACACGATCCAACCATTAGATCACACAAACAATACATATACTGGAAGCTACAATGATCTAAATATAGCACCTTCGTCTGATCTTCATTTTCTGGAAAACCCAGAAATGAAGAACAGTGTTGTCAGACATTTTGGGGGCTAATAACTCACTGATATGATGCTGTTTAGCCATGATGTTTATTTGTAAATGTAGTATTACACTAATACTACATGTTTATAACATCAAGAAGCCCAGAAAACCTTGGGATCACAGATCAAAATGTGGTCAAAGTTGCTAACTTGTTAACTAACATGAGTTTCTGGAAAGCTCATGAACATGCTCAAGAACACCTATAGCGACAGTTTCGTAGCTATAGGGCCCTTTAGCGACAGTTTATTTATGGAAATTATTATTTTTATTTATAAATAGTGAAAAATAGTTTTTAATTATTTAAAAATACAAAATAAACTCTTAAAAATTATTTTAAAGTTTAAAAATAGGTTTATAATTATTTTGAATATATTTCATTAAAATTTATTATTTTTGGAATATTAATGGTATTTAATTTATTTAATTATGATATTAAATAAATTACTTAAAAATGATTTTAATACTTGAAAAATCATTTAAAATTATATTATGTTATAAGAAAATACTTAAAGTTATGTTTAATATTTTGGTGATGAATTTCATTAATTAAATAATATTAATGATATTTAAGTTATTTAATAAATGTATTAAATAAATTATGAAAAATAGAATTAATGATTTAAAAATTATATAAATATGATTTAAAGGTTATAAAAATATTTAAAGTTATAAAATATAACTTTTGTTATTTTTTCATGAAAAATATTAATTATTTAATATTAATGATATTAGATTTATTTAATACTAATATTAAATAAATAGTTTTAAAATGGTTTTATTAATTTTAAAATCATTTAAAAGGATATAAATGAATTAAAAATATTTTTAAGTTATACTTATTGACTTTTAATATTTTGAGGAATAGTACATTATTATTTTTAATATTAATGGTAATTATTTAAAGATGATTTTAATTGTTTTAAAAATCATTTAAGTATAATATAATTGTTTTAAAAATATTTTGAGTTCTTATAAATGACTTTAATATTTTGGCGATGATTTCATTAATAGTTTAATATAATTTAAATATTAATGATAATTGGATTATTTGATATTTAAATCATTTTATAATGATTCTGGTGTTTGAAAATTTATGATAATTATTTTAAAAATTTTATAAGTCATATGTAAATAACATGACTGATACTTAGGTTGTCCAGAATAATATTAAGGGTATTGAATAGAGTTTTAAACTCGATAAGTATCCGATAGAGCCGTCGGTACACCAAAATGCTACCGAATTTGAATCAAACCTATATAGTTTGACTGTATAAGTGTTTGTTTGTGACTTAATGACTGATATAATTATATGACAATGTGATTAGTTTATGTATTATCTGTAAATAACAATATGATGTGTTATGATATGTTATTCTAATTAATAGAACAATCTTATAAATGATAGGTTATTGAATTAAGGATAGAACTAAGTTGTGTAAGTAGCAGATCAGACAAGTATCCTACCTTTGCATTTTCTTTATGCAATGGACATGAGTAAGAAGTTTCAGAATTATATTATTATTATACTATATTATTAACCCTATTATGATATATTCTATATCCGATCATTGCTTATCAACATGTTAGTATATAGTAATTCAGATATATATTATGTTCGTTAATTTCTAAACATGGTTATACAAGTGTCCCCACTTGGATAATTATTGTATTTAATCACATGTTGATATATATATATATATATATATATATATATATATATATATATATATATATATATATATATATATATATACATACCTATTGATACCAGTATGTATGCATGAAGTAAGAGTCGTCTAAGCTATTCGACTAGCTAGACACAAATTTAGAAATATCATTGAATATGATAAAACCTTTTTGTATCCAATCAAACTACTTTGGTTCAGATTCTAGACTAAGTATGAACATCCCGAATATGGGAAAACTTTTATGTGCCCAAGGCGGACAAAGTGAACGATAATATCGTTCTTGGATGTAGTATTGATCAATATAGGGTACAACGGGTTGATCACCCTCCGTGCCCGTAAGTTATGATGGTTTGCGGATGAAGTTCTACTAAACCTATTCGAAAATTGAGAATAATGTTCATAGTATGTCATCTTAACCCTATTTATATTCAGTACGTAGTTTTAAAAATTTGATAGAGAGAGGTTATGTTATTATTATCGGTTCAGATTACTTTATAACTTTTGATTGGTTGTAGAAGGGTAGTACAAAGAAAACATTTAATCCTTTCAGCTAATATTTATAATTGTTATTACTTACTGGGCACTCAAATGCTCATTCTTGCTTAAATTAAATGTTTTCAGTTAAGTATGATCAACCAGAGGGCTCTGCTAGGAACAAAGGGAAAGGAAAGTTTTCAAAATAAGTTTGTGTAATCTTATGTAATAGCTAAACTTAAATAAGATGATGATATTTATTATCTATTATGTAATGAAATGTTTTAAGGTCGCGTACCTGAGATTTAGAAAACTTTGATATGTAATTTAAGTTTGATATTTATTACATTATTATTATTATTCCACTCATTGAAATGGTATCGTGAAGCACTGAATTCGGGTTCCAAGTACCTGAATTTGGGGGCGTCACGTTATATCTTCCGCAATAGTTATAGAATGATTGTAACAAATATGTGGTGATTTGGGACCTGAATTTGGGTCTGTCACATGTGATGCTCATGAAAAGATGTGATGTTGTTTAAACTTAAATTAAGTTAACGAGCCATACTAAAAGTGTGAACTAAACTCATGAAGTTAATATTAGTGTAACTAATGAGTATTGTCAATACATATGGTATGTGTAGGACTTGTGGTGAATGTGAGTAGTGATTGTTTAACCTACACACGAGGCAAGTTCTCTAATCCTACTTTTACGATTATGTAACTTCCTAAATCTTATTCTTTTCATAGAGCAAATTCATTATCTTATCTTGTCTATTATTATACAATTTTCTTGAACCCTATTTATTGTGTATGATGCAAACCTTATTGATACATTGAGCAAGTTCCTAACCCTACTTATATAACTTGATTTTTTTCACGCAAGCTCTTTAACCTAGCTCTTACTTTGAGAAGGTTTCCTATCTTTATTTTGTTTCTTATTACACAAATTCTAAAATTCTATTATTCTTATGTTGAGCAAGTTTTATTTCTCAACTTGTTATTAATTATGCAAGTTCATTAATTCAATTCTTTTATTGAGCAAGATTATAGCCTTAGCTTGTTGTTGTTCAAGCAAGGTTTGTTATAATATTCAATGCCTTTGCTTTTTAGTTCATTTCTAAAGTATGACATCGATATATACCGTTGATTCCCTTATGATTAATGTATATCCCATATCATATTGTTATCGAACACTTGAAATGATATCAAACTTTATTGATTCAACTAATCCTTAGTTGATGTTCGTTGAACTCTAAATTTCCCTTGAAACCTATCCAAACCAAACTTCCTTTGGTGCGGACTCGTATGTTAAAATTGTGATGAATAACCCAATTATAGGGTATTTATTACGCGTAAGCGTTTAGATGTTGTGCACAATACATGGTACGAAGGGCTGATAACCCTAAGTACGGGGAGTCTCTACAGTCTTATGACTGTTTAGGTTTAAGTTGAAAGAATACTTATAACCTAAGACATAGTTCATGGTCTTGTCACCCTCAGATAAATTTCAAATTTTGATTTCAGTTCTTGATTATCAACGATAGAGAATGTTATTCAGTTTAATTGTGCTTATTCATTGGCAGTTATTATGTTGTTATTATTTATTGCCATTTCAAGTGAGCATTTATTTTGCTCACTCTTGCATATATAACCATTACAGCTAAAGTTGAGAAGGTTGATGAACCTACCACTAGGAAAGGGAAAGAAAAAATGAACAAGTGTTGAAGACTTGTAAATTTATTGACTTTTATGTTGTCAGACTTTTTTTTAATTATTGTGATGTAATTATTTACTTTTCTGTATTTGATGATTGTTAAAGGTTAGATGACATGGGAATTTATTGGTTTTATTTATGTAACCCTTTAATGAAAAGATTTTTTTTTTAATTTTTTTTATATCGGTAATTAAAAATAAATGATTGAACAATGAACACCAAATCATGTGGGAATTAAGTACCTAGATTTGGGGGTGTCACAAAGAAGATCGAGTAATGTACGAAGCAAATACATTTTCTTGTATTAGAAATTCTACAAAGCTATGATTAATAGGTTTGTATATATGTAAATGGCAAATATGTATAGTTTAAAATATTCAATAAGAATATTTACTCTAGATGTATTGTAATGAATACTTTATAAAAATAAAATGATATAGTGACATTACTATATAAAAATAAATTCATATTAAGTTGTGTATATACATATAACTCTAAAAGAATAAATCATATAATAAATACGATTTCATTATAAAGAAGAATTGTAAAGGTTGAGATTCAGGGAATGGATGAATGGCGGAAAGATAGTAAAAAAATCCGTATTTTTAGCTATTTTAACATTAAATAATATTTTAAAGCTAGAACAAGATAGTATTAACACACAAGACTGGGGAAGAGAAATAGTCCTGATTTTAGGGGCGTTATAGAATGCACATACACTTTATTTGCTAGTAAATTACATGTAACACCCCCTTCCCGAAAAGGAAAGGGAGGTCACGTGCAAAACACAACAAACCTCAAAATAAGAAAACAGAGCACTAATAACCTCAAAACATTAATAGTGGTGATCCATTAATAGCGTACTAAATACAATTCTCCAAATAGAGTCAAAATAATCAAAACTTAAAATTCAAAACAACCTAGATGGTCAAAGGCAACTCTCTCATCACACTAGCTAGCCCTGAATCACTCCTGCAAACCTACCGGAAGAAAAACACAGCATGAGCCAATTGCCCAGTACGGATATAAAGATACAAAAGATATACAACTAAAATACAAAATCAACTAAGACAAAATATTGCCTCTAACAAAAATAAAATCTCTGAACATTTGAATGGAATATATCTAAACCAACAGGAATAACGAAACAACAGAGGAGTAAAGAAAATAATGAATTGAAATAACTAACCCAGTTAATTGAAAGGAGACGAAACAAACTGAAACGAAACGAACAAAACTACCACAATAAAACAATAGTCTGAAACAAATGGCTGGGGTTATTTCATACCGATTGAGCTCAGAAATATACCTTGCCACATAGGCAAGTCAAAACAATGCCACACAGGCAAGTCAAAATAATGCCACACAGGCAAGTCAAATGATGCCACACATGCAAGTCAAAATCATGCCACACAGGCAAGTCAAAACCATGCCACACAGGCAAGTCAAAACCATGCCACACAGGCAAGTCAAAACCATGCCACACATGCATATCACACATTGGACCGCGAATCCAAATGTATGCAAATCGGATAGGTGTGTTTGGCACAACATCACCAATCCGCAGAACAGAAAACTAGGGTTAACCCATACGCCTCCCACAACAAAACACCAAACGGCCCACTTCCTCCGGAGCCCAAAACGGAGACGCCGTGGACTAATCACACCGCCACGGAAAGTGTCATGTCTCTCGTGCCAAGACGACATGCCTGTGGTACCCCCACAGGTGGTTATAGCTCAGGTATAACCTACGGTATATTCTAACAAAAATATCATGTCACAACACATGCAACAAAATACCAACAAAAGGATTCTATATGTACATGTTGAACCAAATCAAATTATAATCACAAGGTTTCAAAAAGAATGTAGCAACATGTACCGCTCTATAATTATCGAAATAAATATTAGACATGATAACCTCATTCAAAGAGTAAATATGCGAGTTATATGAATCAACTCCAAAATGAAACTAATATACTTATTTCATAAGAAACAATTATGTGAAATAATAACGAAATTCGAACAAGCGACAAAACGAACAAATCAAATTTAACAAGAGTATCGCAGAAAGAGTACGGAATCCGTACCTGATACTTCCAAATAATTTATGGCACACTCCACAAAATTTTACCCTCAATTGCCAACGATATCAAATACGAAGCGTTATTCGCAACCTAAACATATTCACCTCAAATTAAAAACAATCCAAACTAATAATTCCAAAATAATTCATAATCTATTTAATATGCCTTTAATCATCGCCTTTTATCAATTATTAATACTCCAAAAATTATATTCCAAAATTAAAATAACTCTTTAAATTCCCTCCGTCCAATTCAATAAAAAGTAATAATAATATAATTATAATTTATATTAATATGAAATTAATTTCTCCAATTATATTAATTTATAAAATAAACCCGAATTAAATTATAAATAATCATTTAATCATCACTTTTTTTTAAAAGATCTTAATTAATAGAATGTAAATATAATATTATTATATACTAAAATAAAAAAAAACAAAAAAAAACAATAACTTCATGATTGCAGACCTTTTCTCAATTTATGATTGTTAGCCTATTTAATGAACTCTCTTTATATACATATATATAAATAAATCTAATGCCCTCATTTTCAAGACAAAGCCAACTAAAACAAAAATAAAAAAAAGCCACACATGCTTTCAATATTATACACGTATATAATCCATCCTATGGCCAAATCAATCAAGTGTATGTACGATCAATAACAGTAAAATTTATTCCATTAAAATATTACTAACTTCGTGCAAATATGAAGTTGTTAACACCCACATATATAGATGGATAGATAGATAGATAGATAGACATATGAATATATTAACACTAATTGTTATACTCTAGATAGACTTACAGTTATGATAAAAAGTCAATTGCTAATCGTAGGTCTTGATAGTTCCGCCTCCTTGCACCGTTCCTCTCCACAATTCTTATCAGACGTGATGAAATATAAGTAGGTTTTATATTTATTTATTAACATATCTTATTCACTCTTCTAATTTGAATAGGATTTTAATATTACCCAAATACAAAATAGACTCAATTAGTATAAAAGCTCAAATTAATGTAATCATATACTTATTATAGTTCACACAAATTTAATACAATTTGACCCAAACATAAGAAAGCCCAATTAAAATATTGATTTAAATATTATATAATTATTTTATTTATTATTATTATATTTTATTTTTACCGGGTATTACATTACCTACCCCTTAAAAAGGATTCCGTCCCCGGAATCAAAAGAATGAACATACGTAATTATCAAAAGATGCGGATTCTTCGCTCGAATAGACTCCTCTATCTCCCAAGTAGCTTCCCGCTCCGAATGATTTTACCACGAGACTTTAACAAAAGAAATTATCTTCCTCAATTTCCATCTAATCAGTTATCTAATTATCTACAAAAAGAATTTAATTTTCCAAACAAAACAAGGAAGAAAAGAGGGAAACAAAATCATTTACCTTTTCCAATTTAAACACAATTGTATAAAATAAAAAAAATCAATTATTATTTAATTTAAAAAAAATATGGGTTATTACATTTTTCACCCCTTAAAAATAATTCCGTCCTCGGAATTCAAATAAGCTACAAAAAAAATTTAGTTACGACGTAGAGTCTCCATTTGTAACGATCAACGCGAATAAGTTATCGGTCCACGTAATTATTAGTGTACTTGTAAACGATTCGTCAGCTACCGTGTCAGCCTTGGTAAGGTTGTTCGTGTTGCATCAAATTAGATCCCATGATCCACCGTTAGTGCGGCTGTCGCTAATATCTTTGAATTTCATTCTTGCAAACGTACGTACTCTTCGGAATATAATTCGAAATCACAAAAATTTCTCTTCATCTAAATACGATTCGAATACCCAAAATATTTAAAATTATTTTTAATTCGTAAAACGTTTATGTTCCACACATGATAAAGATCTAACAAATTATTTTTATTTTATTTTACAAAAATTCATACAAAACTCTAAAGACATCAAATAAACAAAACAACTATGCAAACTATATTACCAACTCTCCCCAAGACCTCAAGAGCTTCAAAATATCTCGTCCTCAATTTGTACTATTCATCAAATAATGTTATACCAAAGAATATACTACTAATATCTCTTAGATACCATCTGCATAAGCGAACTACAACCATTTAAGATCTCTTATAATCAATTGAATTTCATCACATACTATCTAATCATTCAATAAATCAATCATTCTCTTAGTGCAAACCTTAATCAAATAAATTTCAATGTCTCCTATAGTATCACAAAGAAACTTCATAAGACATAACTCCAATATCCCACTAGAAAATAGCCACAAAATTGATCATTAACTCCAAATGATTAATCTAATTACCTCGAACCTCTACAACTCCTCAAAATTACAAGAGATCCTCTGTATTTAATAGCTTTCACTTTATCATATAATCTCACCGATACACATACCTCAAATTAACCACAAACTTAACATAATTTAAAGAATAACCCAAATCAAATCAAATTCTAAATTCTAAGATCTCATAATAATTGATACCTGAAATAACTCTAACAAATAATTCTCCAATATAAAATATTCGCTGATATAAGTACTCATATCATAATCGCATCTCGTATAAGATAGTTTCTTATATGCACAAAGTATAGTTTTATTCACCTTAATGATTAAATCACAATTCTTAACCAATACCATTGCTCAATCACCTTACTAAATTATTCCACTTTCCTCAAATCAACTACAAATCAAAAGAAATCGACAGTTAGTCAAAATAGAGACCAACCAAACAAAGAACAAAATCGAATCAAACTCTTACGTCTATCCAATGGTCTACCCACAACTCACAGGTCAAACCTAAATAGGTTTTCTATAAGAAAGAACCTAAGCTCTGATACCATCTCTGTAACACCCCCTTCCCGAAAAGGAAAGGGAGGTCACGTGCAAAGCACAACAAACCTCAAAATAAGAAAACAGAGCACTAATAACCTCAAAACATTAATAGTGGTGATCCATTAATAGCGTATTAAATACAATTCTCCAAATAAAGTCAAAATAATCAAAACTTAAAATTCAAAACAACATAGATGGTCAAAGGCAACTCTCTCATCACACTAGCTAGCCCTGAATCACTCCTGCAAACCTACCGGAAGAAAAACACAGCATGAGCCAATTGCCCAGTACGGATATAAAGATACAAAAGATATACAACTAAAATACAAAATCAACTGAGACAAAATATTGCCTCTAACAAAAATAAAATCTCTGAAGATTTGAATGGAATATATCTAAACCAACAGGAATAACGAAACAACAGAGGAGTAAAAAAAATAATGAATTGAAATAACTAACCCAGTTAATTGAAAGGAGACGAAACAAACTGAAACGAAACGAACAAAACTACCACAATAAAACAATAGTCTGAAACAAATGGCTGGGGTTATTTCATACCGATTGAGCTCAGAAATATACCTTGCCACATAGGCAAGTCAAAACAATGCCACACAGGCAAGTCAAAATCATGCCACACAGGCAAGTCAAAACCATGCCACACAGGCAAGTCAAAACCATGCCACACATGCATATCACACATTGGACCGCGAATCCAAATGTATGCAAATCGGATAGGTGTGTTTGGCACAACATCACCAATCCACAGAACAGAAAACTAGGGTTAACCCATACGCCTCCCACAACAAAACACCAAACGGCCCACTTCCTCCGGAGCCCAAAACGGAGACGCCGTGGACTAATCACACCGCCACGGAAAGTGTCATGTCTCTCGTGCCAAGACGACATGCCTGTGGTACCCCCACAGGTGGTTATAGCTCAGGTATACCCTACGATATATTCTAACAAAAATATCATGTCACAACACATGCAACAAAATACCAACAAAAGGATTCTATATGTACATGTTGAACCAAATCAAATTATAATCACAAGGTTTCAAAAAGAATGTAGCAACATGTACCGCTCTATAATTATCGAAATAAATATTAGACATGATAACCTCATTCAAAGAGTAAATATGCGAGTTATATGAATCAACTCCAAAATGAAACTAATATACTTATTTCATAAGAAACAATTATGTGAAATAATAACGAAATTCGAACAAGCGACAAAACGAACAAATCAAATTTAACAAGAGTATCGCAGAAAGAGTACGGAATCCGTACCTGATACTTCCAAATAATTTATGGCACACTCCACAAAATTTTACCCTCAATTGCCAACGATATCAAATACGAAGCGTTATTCGCAACCTAAACATATTCACCTCAAATTAAAAACAATCCAAACTAATAATTCCAAAATAATTCATAATCTATTTAATATGCCTTTAATCATCGCCTTTTATCAATTATTAATACTCCAAAAATTATATTCCAAAATTAAAATAACTCTTTAAATTCCCTCCGTCCGATTCAATAAAAAGTAATAATAATATAATTATAATTTATATTAATATGAAATTAATTTCTCTAATTATATTAATTTATAAAATAAACCCGAATTAAATTATAAATAATCATTTAATCATCACTTTTTTTTTAAAAGATCTTAATTAATAGAATGTAAATATAATATTATTATATACTAAAATAAAAAAAAAACAAAAAAAAACAATAACTTCATGATTGCAGACCTTTTCTCAATTTATGATTGTTAGCCTATTTAATGAACTCTCTTTATATACATATATATAAATAAATCTAATGCCCTCATTTTCAAGACAAAGCCAACTAAAACAAAAATATAAAAAAGCCACACATGCTTTCAATATTATACACGTATATAATCCATCCTATGGCCAAATCAATCAAGTGTATGTACGATCAATAACAGTAAAATTTATTCCATTAAAATATTACTAACTTCGTGCAAATATGAAGTTGTTAACACCCACATATATAGATGGATAGATAGATAGATAGATAGACATATGAATATATTAACACTAATTGTTATACTCTAGATAGACTTACAGTTATGATAAAAAGTCAATTGCTAATCGTAGGTCTTGATAGTTCCGCCTCCTTGCACCGTTCCTCTCCACAATTCTTATCAGACGTGATGAAATATAAGTAGGTTTTATATTTATTTATTAACATATCTTATTCACTCTTCTAATTTGAATAGGATTTTAATATTACCCAAATACAAAATAGACTCAATTAGTATAAAAGCTCAAATTAATGTAATCATATACTTATTATAGTTCACACAAATTTAATACAATTTGACCCAAACATAAGAAAGCCCAATTAAAATATTGATTTAAATATTATATAATTATTTTATTTATTATTATTATATTTTATTTTTACCGGGTATTACATTACCTACCCCTTAAAAAGGATTCCGTCCCCGGAATCAAAAGAATGAACGTACGTAATTATCAAAAGATGCGGATTCTTCGCTCGAATAGACTCCTCTATCTCCCAAGTAGCTTCCCGCTCCGAATGATTTTACCACGAGACTTTAACAAAAGAAATTATCTTCCTCAATTTCCATCTAATCAGTTATCTAATTATCTACTAAAAGAATTTAATTTTCTAAACAAAACAAGGAAGAAAAGAGGGAAACAAAATCATTTACCTTTTCCAATTTAAACACAATTGTATAAAATAAAAAAATCAATTAATATTTAATTTAAAAAAAATATGGGTTATTACATTTTTCACCCCTTAAAAATAATTCCGTCCTCGGAATTCAAATAAGCTACAAAAAAATTTTGTTACGACGTAGCGTCTCCATTTGTAACGATCAACGCGAATAAGTTATCGGTCCACGTAATTATTAGTGTACTTGTAAACGATTCGTCAGCTACCGTGTCAGCCTTGGTAAGGTTGTTCGTGTTGCATCAAATTAGATCCCATGATCCACCGTTGGTGCGGCTGTCGCTAATATCTTTGAATTTCATTCTTGCAAACGTACGTACTCTTCGGAATATAATTCGAAATCACAAAAATTTCTCTTCATCTAAATACGATTCGAATACCCAAAATATTTAAAATTATTTTTAATTCGTAAAACGTTTATGTTCCACACATGATAAAGATCTAACAAATTATTTTTATTTTATTTTACAAAAATTCATACAAAACTCTAAAGACATCAGATAAACAAAATAACTATGCAAACTATATTACCAACTCTCCCCAAGACCTCAAGAGCTTCAAAATATCTCGTCCTCAATTTGAACTATTCATCAAATAATGTTATACCAAAGAATATACTACTAATATCTCTTTGATACCATCTGCATAAGCGAACTACAACCATTTAAGATCTCTTATAATCAATTGAATTTCATCACATACTATCTAATCATTCAATAAATCAATCATTCTCTTAGTGCAAACCTTAATCAAATAAATTTCAATGTCTCCTATAGTATCACAAAGAAACTTCATAAGACATAACTCCAATATCCCACTAGAAAATAGCCACAAAATTGATCATTAACTCCAAATGATTAATCTAATTACCTCGAACCTCTACAACTCCTCAAAATTACAAGAGATCCTCTGTATTTAATAGCTTTCACTTTATCATATAATCTCACCGATACACATACCTCAAATTAACCACAAACTTAACATAATTTAAAGAATAACCCAAATCAAATCAAATTCTAAATTCTAAGATCTCATAATAATTGATACCTGAAATAACTCTAACAAATAATTCTCCAATATAAAATATTCGCTGATATAAGTACTCATATCATAATCGCATCTCGTATAAGATCGTTTCTTATATGCACAAAGTATAGTTTTATTCACCTTAATGATTAAATCACAATTCTTAACCAATACCATTGCTCAATCACCTTACTAAATTATTCCACTTTCCTCAAATCAACTACAAATCAAAAGAAATCGACAGTTAGTCAAAATAGAGACCAACCAAACAAAGAACAAAATCGAATCAAACTCTTACGTCTATCCAATGGTCTACCCACAACTCACAGGTCAAACCTAAATAGGTTTTCTATAAGAAAGAACCTAAGCTCTGATACCATCTCTGTAACACCCCCTTCCCGAAAAGGAAAGGGAGGTCACGTGCAAAGCACAACAAACCTCAAAATAAGAAAACAGAGCACTAATAACCTCAAAACATTAATAGTGGTGATCCATTAATAGCGTATTAAATACAATTCTCCAAATAAAGTCAAAATAATCAAAACTTAAAATTCAAAACAACATAGATGGTCAAAGGCAACTCTCTCATCACACTAGCTAGCCCTGAATCACTCCTGCAAACCTACCGGAAGAAAAACACAGCATGAGCCAATTGCCCAGTACGGATATAAAGATACAAAAGATATACAACTAAAATACAAAATCAACTGAGACAAAATATTGCCTCTAACAAAAATAAAATCTCTGAAGATTTGAATGGAATATATCTAAACCAACAGGAATAACGAAACAACAGAGGAGTAAAAAAAATAATGAATTGAAATAACTAACCCAGTTAATTGAAAGGAGACGAAACAAACTGAAACGAAACGAACAAAACTACCACAATAAAACAATAGTCTGAAACAAATGGCTGGGGTTATTTCATACCGATTGAGCTCAGAAATATACCTTGCCACATAGGCAAGTCAAAACAATGCCACACAGGCAAGTCAAAATCATGCCACACAGGCAAGTCAAAACCATGCCACACAGGCAAGTCAAAACCATGCCACACATGCATATCACACATTGGACCGCGAATCCAAATGTATGCAAATCGGATAGGTGTGTTTGGCACAACATCACCAATCCACAGAACAGAAAACTAGGGTTAACCCATACGCCTCCCACAACAAAACACCAAACGGCCCACTTCCTCCGGAGCCCAAAACGGAGACGCCGTGGACTAATCACACCGCCACGGAAAGTGTCATGTCTCTCGTGCCAAGACGACATGCCTGTGGTACCCCCACAGGTGGTTATAGCTCAGGTATACCCTACGATATATTCTAACAAAAATATCATGTCACAACACATGCAACAAAATACCAACAAAAGGATTCTATATGTACATGTTGAACCAAATCAAATTATAATCACAAGGTTTCAAAAAGAATGTAGCAACATGTACCGCTCTATAATTATCGAAATAAATATTAGACATGATAACCTCATTCAAAGAGTAAATATGCGAGTTATATGAATCAACTCCAAAATGAAACTAATATACTTATTTCACGAGAAACAATTATGTGAAATAATAACGAAATTCGAACAAGCGACAAAACGAACAAATCAAATTTAACAAGAGTATCGCAGAAAGAGTACGGAATCCGTACCTGATACTTCCAAATAATTTATGGCACACTCCACAAAATTTTACCCTCAATTGCCAACGATATCAAATACGAAGCGTTATTCGCAACCTAAACATATTCACCTCAAATTAAAAACAATCCAAACTAATAATTCCAAAATAATTCATAATCTATTTAATATGCCTTTAATCATCGCCTTTTATCAATTATTAATACTCCAAAAATTATATTCCAAAATTAAAATAACTCTTTAAATTCCCTCCGTCCGATTCAATAAAAAGTAATAATAATATAATTATAAGTTACTTACTAATTATAATTTATATTAATATGAAATTAATTTCTCCAATTATATTAATTTATAAAATAAACCCGAATTAAATTATAAATAATCATTTAATCATCACTTTTTTTTAAAAGATCTTAATTAATAGAATGTAAATATAATATTATTATATACTAAAATAAAAAAAAACAAAAAAAAAATAACTTCATGATTGCAGACCTTTTCTCAATTTATGATTGTTAGCCTATTTAATGAACTCTCTTTATATACATATATATAAATAAATCTAATGCCCTCATTTTCAAGACAAAGCCAACTAAAACAAAAATAAAAAAAAGCCACACATGCTTTCAATATTATACACGTATATAATCCATCCTATGGCCAAATCAATCAAGTGTATGTACGATCAATAACAGTAAAATTTATTCCATTAAAATATTACTAACTTCGTGCAAATATGAAGTTGTTAACACCCACATATATAGATGGATAGATAGATAGATAGATAGACATATGAATATATTAACACTAATTGTTATACTCTAGATAGACTTACAGTTATGATAAAAAGTCAATTGCTAATCGTAGGTCTTGATAGTTCCGCCTCCTTGCACCGTTCCTCTCCACAATTCTTATCAGACGTGATGAAATATAAGTAGGTTTTATATTTATTTATTAACATATCTTATTCACTCTTCTAATTTGAATAGGATTTTAATATTACCCAAATACAAAATTGACCCAATTAGTATAAAAGCTCAAATTAATGTAATCATATACTTATTATAGTTCACACAAATTTAATACAATTTGACCCAAACATAAGAAAGCCCAATTAAAATATTGATTTAAATATTATATAATTATTTTATTTATTATTATTATATTTTATTTTTACCGGGTATTACATTACCTACCCCTTAAAAAGGATTCCGTCCCCGGAATCAAAAGAATGAACGTACGTAATTATCAAAAGATGTGGATTCTTCGCTCGAATAGACTCCTCTATCTCCCAAGTAGCTTCCCGCTCCGAATGATTTTACCACGAGACTTTAACAAAAGAAATTATCTTCCTCAATTTCCATCTAATCAGTTATCTAATTATCTACTAAAAGAATTTAATTTTCCAAACAAAACAAGGAAGAAAAGAGGGAAACAAAATCATTTACCTTTTCCAATTTAAACACAATTGTATAAAATAAAAAATATCAATTAATATTTAATTTTAAAAAAATATGGGTTATTACATTACAACTATCATTTTATTCCAATTTGATGAAGCCCTACACTTTTACTAGTACTTTAGGCTGCAGGAGAAAGTGGTGTTGATGTAGACTTTATGGAATAATTATGGTATTGTCTAAAATGTATATGGATGTAAAAATTGTAATTAAACTAAGGACAAAGACTGAGTTTTAACTCTACATCAGGACAAAGGTGTCTGGAATGACATCTGTAGCAGAAAGCATTGCAGAAAGCATCGCAGAAAGCATCGCAGAAACCATACTCGTCAGATGATGGTTCAGGTTAGTATCTCTGATTGTTCTGAATTTATCACCTCTTGTGCTTTTTAATAATTATTGGTTCTTTGACATGATGGACACTTCAGATTTCTCACATATCTAATGTATATTTTATAGGAGATTGAAAGAAGTGGAGCACACTTATGGCATTTGGTATGTTTTTTTATTGCCAGAGATGCTTAGATTCGCTGGAGTATGTAAATTCACTGCTTTTGCATCTGCTCTTATAGTCAGCCCTTTTTGGTCATTCTTTCACTTGTGTGGCTCTATCTATGAGTTTGAATTTGAAAATTTAATTATTTTACGACTTTAGTATCCTAACTAAAGAAACCTCATAACCATGTCAGCTATTTTTTAGAATTATGAAGCATTCAGTTATGGAGTGAAAAAGAGTGTATATCATAAATTGTTTGTTGATAAGTTGTCATGTTGGAGTAATTATGGATTTTAATAATTTGTTAGAGTTAAAATTTGATATTTTTCTTTCTGATCAAAGTTCTTTTGCTGCCATAAAAGCTGCTATGGTTGGTAATATTAGTTATTACGACTTTATTATGAAGTTTGAAATCTAAAAATTTATTGATTCTACAACTATATCGTCCTAGCCAGAAAAGCTTCATAATTATATCAGATATCTCTTAGAATTATGAAGAATTAAGTTGTGAAATGAAAAATGTTGGAGTTATTGTGGATTTTTAATAAGTTGTTAGAGTTAACATCATGATACTTTTCCTTACTCTACTTGTTTTTGCTTTTCTTTTAATCTTTTTGGTCAAAGTTATTTTCGAGTCATTTTTTAATTTTCAAAACTAATTGCAGATGATCACCTATCATCATTCTTTAGTTCTATGATCTGCATATGTTTTGAAGCAATGTACTAAATTATGTATAGATATATTATTGCGGAGGAATCAACTGAAGTACTAAGAAAGATTGAAAGTGAATAAAAGGGAATCAATCAATAATAATGAGAACTTGGAATCTGCTCTTCACAATGCAGCGCCAAGATGTACTTGACAGGTTTAAACAAAAGTGTCCAAATTCATTGCCAAGATGATGCATATATAGCTAGTAAAACTCAACTTAATAAGTTTGAAGTTCTTTATCCAGTTTCTTCAGTAGCACAAATTGTTCTTTTATAATTGATAGTTGATTGTAAAGATGATGAATGATCATGTATTGGATGATTTAATTAATAATATTTGAGTTTTTTGTATTTATGCAATAATTTTTTATGGGGTCATGAGCCACGATTTACTTTGTTTATAAAATAATTTTGACATTCGTTACAAAATAAAGTAAATAATGAATTTGACAACGATACAGTGTCGTTGCAACTTGACAACAACTTTCTTTGCTCTCAAAAAATAATCATTATCAAACAATATCGTTGTTAATTGATCATAATTATTCATAACAAAACCAACGTCAACGAATAATTTTATTGCAAATTACTATATGACTGGTTTATTTTGCACATTAAGCAACGAACATCATTACCAAGAAGTATACAATCAGCAACAAAAACTAGTTAAGAAAAAAATTTCCATATTACTCAGCAATGGCAAAAATCGTTGGCAAATGTGTATCAAACGTAACGAATTTCATTTTTTGATGACAAAAAAAAGTTCTTTTCATTGCCAATTAGGCAGATTTTGCAACGAAAATTATTTTTCAGTAACAATTTTTTAATAAATTTGCTACAAAATATGTAGTTGCTAAGTGATCTATGATTTTACACGAAAACAAACTTTCGTTGCGAAATATCTCACTTTCTGTAATGACATTTTTGTTTTGTTGCTAGAAAATTAGCAACGCTCATTACACAATGAATTGTCCAACGATCGAAAAATCGTTGCAAAATGACCTTTGGAAACGAAATTTTGCACATTTAGCAACGAAGACTGTTTGTTGCAAAATCACCATTTTTTAGTAGTAGCTAGGAGTATATTTAGGAAAATTCTTTCTGTATTTAGAAACTATATTACACTGTGATGACAGTTTGTGATTTTATAAATGAAAAATATGTAAATATTTGATTATTTAATAAATAAAGAAAATTTGTTTTGAGAAGAGAATGTGTAATAGTGATTACTATGTATTGAAAAGTAGTATAGTGATTATACTACATACAAAAGGAATATGTTTGAAGAGATGAGTTGTATATATTCATATCTTACTTTGATAAAATAAATCATAAAATAAATATGATTTTGAAATAAGGGAATCGTAAAGATTGCGATTCAGGGACGAATGAAAGACAAAAAGAAAAGTTTTAAATTATCCGTAATTTTATCAATTATAATATTGATAACTAGAACTAGATAGTCGTTAACGCACAAGGTGATCAGGATTAAGTTAGTCCTAATTTTAGATTAAGTTGGTCCAGATTTGGGGTTGTTACATTTAGTATCAGAGCTATGAGTTATAAACCTTATGTAAGAATACCATAGTCTATAACCGTAATTAAGATAGATGAACAAAAAAGGAAATGCTAAGTATAAACTCGATAGAAGTTTAAATGATATTCAAATGAATTTAGAAATTCTTAAAGAATGTGTTAATATAATATGCAGAGATTCAAAGAGGAATCTTGAAAATCCATAGGATAATGGGACACCTGATTCGAATAATCATAAAATAACATGTTTAGAAAATAAGATAAGAAGATCGTTAAAATGAAATGGTCATAAAGAAAGATTAATTGTAAGGTAAGACGATTGTAGAAAAGGATAACAATGTGATCTAATTACGTCATAAAATGATAAATTATCAACTAAATGATTGAAATTTATAGCAAAATGTTGTACAGGAAAGGTACTATAAAATAGTACAAAGAAAAAAACTCAGAATTAGTTATAAAGATGATGGAATACGAATTAAAGAAAAAAAATCGCATTGAGCAAAGAGCGAGATAAGATTTGATAGTATTGGGTGGGATTTCAACTAAGGACTAATGTGATAACTGAGTTGTACAAACCTTTGTATATGAAGAGGTTTTGTGCTTGGTTTAACGACCACATAGTTTATTACATTAATAATCTTTGAAGTATTGGCGTCGCACTATCGGTATATGTATGGTGAGAAGGTGATTCTTTTTTCATATGTATATTTGATAGTTAGAGATATTAAAATTTGGTGTGAGTTCTTAAAACTCATGCTTATGTGAACCCTTAAACGTATGGACAGTCTGTAACGACCCCAAAATAAGTCCATTCCATCCAACCCATTCTGAGTAGCCAAATACATGGTACAGAAAATAACTACAACTTTATTACAACAATTATCGTGTAAAATACAACAACACATATGCTGTGAGTTTGGATACAAATATATATCAACTGTGACTCATATTCCAACCATGGACAGCATCTCATAATGACACCTTACATAAAGGTATAGTCAAAAACTGTTTTAGAAATTAGAATCTTTGGGAAGTGCTCAAGGAAACCTTCGTACATGGGAGGCCATGCTTCTAGATTATGATAGATATCATATGGCCACAGAATTATCCTCGGTTAACCCAATAGACCCCAAAAAAACGAGAAGATTACTATCATATTCTTTCCAATGGTGAGTCTTCTCTTGATTTATCATTATCTCCACTGTCTTAAATTGAGAATTATACTTCAAACAAACACCAAGATTATATAGGTAGTGCTCGTAAATATACTCAGCAAGTGGATGAGCACAACCCTGTCTTATGATGACACGAGGTTGTATGTCATTAGACATCTTGTATGAAAGTGGCAAAACACCCTTCCAACGTTGGGTTCGCCTCTCCCTATATGATTCACCAAATATAACTACTAAAAGATGTATACAACACACTTGTCTATACTGTTTAGGGAGAACTCCACAGCTAGAGACCACCATTCTATTCCCCTGTTACTCCCGCTCGACCCAGCTACACTCTTATTACCTGAAAGGAACTGTAAAGCAAAAGGGTGAGCACAACTAGCTCAGTAAAGAATATCATGACTAAAGATAATTAAATTATCAATAGCCTTTATCAATAATAAATTAGAGATTTAGAACATATGGTAGATGATAAAAATTTTAACCATAGTTGCCGTGGAACGAGCAATCCATTAGAAGAGTCAAATAGACTATAAAGTCTATTATCTTCTCCATGTTAAAAATCCATCAACAATGTTTTATCCCTGTAACATCAATCAACAATTCTGGTCCACAATCATATGAATAACTCATAATCATAATTGTAGTTCTAAATTCCTCTTCTCATCCAGGACGAAGATAATTTTCATCACATATCTTTACCTGAAATATCAAAGATCATAGTTACACCAAATCACATTTCCTGTTCATAATCATACTAATAATTTCATCTTTGCACTACGACAAAAGATATTCATTTGTATCACCAGTTGGTCATGTTCATCTCAACACATGTTCATCTTTGCACTACTGGCCAAAGATATTTAACAACATGTCATCTTTGCACTACGGGCCAAAGATATTCATCAACAATTCATCTTTGCACTACAGGCCAAAGATATTCATCAACAATTCATCTTTGCACTACAGGCCAAAGATATTCCTCAACAGTTCATATTTGCACTACAGGCCAAATACATTCATTAACAGTTCATATTTGCACTACAAGCCAAATATATTATTATCTCAAAGAAATATATAATCATTTCAGAATTTGAGCAAATTCCTTAACGTGAGTTTTAATTTATAGCATACGCACAAGGCAAATTCCTTAACCTAAACTTTGATTGAGCAAGTTCGTTATTCCTAAACTTAATTTGAGCAAGCTCTAACCCTAATTTTTGTTCGAGCAAGTTTTGAACTCTAATCGTTGTCTGATTTATTCTAACTTGTTTATAGTTAAGCAAGTTTATTTAGTTTCATTCTTTTTATATTGAATGCAACTTCTTGAACTCTAATCTCTAATGTTGAGTTGTTCTATTTCATTTACTTTCTGCAAATTAAAATCTTATTGTCATTTTGAGCAAGTTTCGTTCTCAGCTTATTATTCATTAATGCATGTTCAATAAATTAATTCCCTTATTTGAGAAGATCATAACCTTAGCTTATTATTGTTCAAGCAAGGTTTATTGTTTCATTCAATGCTTATGCTTTTTAGTTTATTTCTAAGCATGAGTTTGATATATAGTTGGTCCGCCTATGATTCTTAATTGTTCCACATTATGTTGTCATTGATCACTCGTAGTGTTATTAAACTTTGTTCATTCAACTAATCCTTTAGTTTATGATTGTTAAACTCTAAATTACCCTTGAAGCTTATCCAAACCAAACTTTCTTTGGTGCGGACTTGTACTCTAAAACTGAGAAGAACAACCCTATTATAGGGGAATTTATTTTACGCAATGCGTTTAGATATTTGTGCACAATACATGGTACGATGGGATGATCACCCTAAGTACGGGGAGTCCCTAAAGTATGATTGTTTAGATTAAAGTTGAAAGAGTACTTGTAACCTTGGACATAGTTCGTGGTCTTGTGACCCTAAAAAATATTTCATATTTTGAACTCTATTTTTTTTTTATCATTTATAGAGTATTATTCAATTCTATTGAGCCTAGTTATTGGCAGTTATTATGCTATTGTTATTCATTGCTATTCTAAGTGAGCATTTGTTTTGCTCACTCTTACATAAATATAATTATTGTAGCTAAGGTTGAGAAGGTCGATGAACCTACCACTAAAAGAGGAAAAGGAAAAATGAGCAAATGATGAAGACTTGTAATTTATTTAATGTTATGATGATAGACTTTATTTTTAAAATATGTTATGCAATTATTTTATTTCCACACTTGATTTATGTTAAAGGTTAGATAACCTGGGAGACTTATTGATTTAATGATGTAACCCTTTTACTGGGAGGATTAAGTTTAAATTCTACTATATTTGGGTAGTTAGATGTGAGTGCATGAAAAGTGAACACCAAGTCTTTTGGGAATGAAGTATCTATATTTGGGGGTATCACAGTAAACGTTCCGAATATTATATTTGGGCACAATCGAAGACAAGTTCGATAATATATATATATATATATATATATATATATATATATATATATATATATATATATATATATATATATATATATATATATAAGTACTTATCTGAATTTTGTAAAATAAAAGTATTCAATTTTTCTATTTTGGTAAATAGTTAAATTGATAAAAGGTTAAAGCTAAGGGTGATATTTGAAAATTTTACAAATTAAGCAAGTTGATATAAAATATTCGTTGTGTCGGGGAATATCCGTTTTAACAGGGAATATCCGTACGACGGCACAGTAATTGGTGGACCCCACAACGGAAGTATTGTCGTAGTTAGAAAACGACAGAAATATCTTTTTATAAAAATAACAGCGAAATTTTTACCGTTAAACTGTTGAACTACTAGGTAGTAAAAGTACAGTAATACGCGTGGTTGTATAGTAGCTCACGGTATTGATTATTGATGTTTACGTAAGAAGTCACTCAGTTATACTCAATTATTACTACATTAATTGCTGTATCATATCTCTCATATTATTGATTCAATTGTTGTCACAGTATCATCTGCATAATCTTTTATATTATTAAATCAATAATTGAGGCAACAAAGTTATTCATATTATTATTTGCAATATTGACAATGTCTAGAAGTTCTGTCAAGGAGATGTTTGGTCACCTAATTGCTCGCCAAAAAGGAGAAATCCTTATCGGAAAGCCCCCTCTTTCCTGGGAACGACCTGGTTGTTAAATATTGTGAGTTATAATAATGATGATGAATAAGTTCGTGTTGATTAAAGATGAGATTGATAGTTTGTTGGGTAAAATCTATATACGCACAACACTCAAGTATACGTGGTCAACAAGTAATAGAGTGATGAGTAGAGTATCATTCCCACAAAGACTAACCAGCAATAATCTTAACTTACAATTACCAATTTCCTATTAACCCTAATTTTATTAAACAAGTCAAATCAATAATAAAAATTAAAGACTCTAAATTAAAGAATAATTAAACTATCACAAAATAATCACAAATATCAAAATCTGGAATTTCAAACAATTAATGGAGAATTAGACTTATGAGTTTACCCTAAGCTTCACTATGATCTC
Organism: Panax japonicus; assembly: GCA_020205505.1. NCBI lineage: Eukaryota > Viridiplantae > Streptophyta > Magnoliopsida > Apiales > Araliaceae > Panax > Panax japonicus. The sequence continues at coordinate 20,163,640 of CM035102.1, read as the reverse complement.
AACACCTTAATTCCAATTCAATTCAATATCCCAGTTTAATAATCAAGACCACGAACGTAGTATTATCCACCTCTCGATGCACTAATACCGTAAATCCACAAAAAAGATAGAAACACGTTAAACACCTTAATCAACTAACTCACTAATATCTCTATGTGAATTACAATTAAAGAAGGTTTAAGATTAAGTTCTCTATCCGATTACATGCGATGTCAAGCATATCTCTACCTTAACATTCATCAAGATTCTTCTATTCACAAAATCCATGAACACATGCTATATTAATTAGGTCTAGATTGGAATATCCTCTTTCGATTCCATTCAAATCAATAAAGAACAGTTGATCAGGCAATTCATAAATTTAAGCTCAAATCAATATAGATAAACTGGAAATAGATTATTAAAATTGAAATCAAAGGTTTCAAAATCATCGTTTCACTTAGAGATCCATCATAAGCCTAAAAAGTGAATTAGTTCATAATAAACAAATTAAACGTTGAATAAATCATAGAAACCATTCTTGTGATTACACATAATAGCCTAAGACGAAGAATATTGAAAAACACCATTCTCGTAGCCTAAAACCGTAATCGTCTTAAAAATATTCTCAAATACTCCTCCAACCTTATTATCAAAAATCGAGATTCGATCTTTGTCTTCTGCCTTGTGTGTTGTTGTATGCATTATTAATTGAGTAATAGATGTCCAACACACAAGTCCCGGCCGAAATTCTCTTCAATTAGAGTTCCACTTGCTATCCAAATACTAGAAACCATGCCTAAGAAGAATTTCAATTATAGAAGGACAACTTTAGAATCGACACCCCCCGCCCCGGCGGGGGTTCATGTGCTATCAACGCCCGCCCCAGTGGGCCACCTTTCTGTCAAGCTCGAATGAAGACCCCTCGCCCGGCGGGGGTGTATAGTCTAATAATGCAGCCTCAGCGGGCTACTTATCTGCTAACTGAAGATTAAGACCCCCTTCCGCCCCGGCGGGAGAACATAGTATAACAATGCCCGCCCCGGTGGGCCTCTATTCTGCTGAATGACATGCTGAACTTCCAAATTTCTTCCAACTTTGTACAAATTAACTCCATATCACACCAAATAGTTCTAAATGTATGTTAAATGCCACAACCACCATCCTACACATATAATAAAATAAAACGAGTAAAAAGGAACATGATCACAAGAATTTAGAAACAAATAAGCATGAAATGGACATTGATTCGCGTATATAAATTCCACTTATCAAAATCCCCCAAACTTAAACTGTGCTAGTCCTCGAGCACAAAACACTATATACAATGAAATGCAATGCAATGAAATCAATATGACCTCACATATATGCTTTCGAATCCAACAATATCGCAGAATCAAGATTAACTTAACGGCCTCAGCGAAAACAAGCAACTATACAATATCAACCACCGAAAACCAATCTACAATTTCGTTTCAATCCTCCAATCTCTAGCCATCATCACTGGTATAGTGTGTGTGCAACATCTATGATAACTGATACGGTCTCAAATTTAATACATAATCAATCTCTTAGAAGGAATCATACAACGCAAAATTAAAAATTTCAAAAATAGATAACTTCACTAAAACTAAACAATCACTAATCTCGGGAGTTCAAGCAGGGTACTTATACTTTATTTTCATATATTTTTTCCACGGGGGCTTTTTGCACTTTTCCTGTTTTATTCATTTTTTCCTTTTTACATACATACGTGACTGTGCAATGTCTCATTCCATTAGGCTGACAGTGCTACCCCTTAGCGAGCTTTCAACGAACGACTCCCATACCATAAAAGACCTTAGGGCGCTAGGTGTAAAGACAATCCCCTCGGGCGTACTTGCCCAAGTAACAAAGGCCCCAAAACAAGACTAGTCACGACATAAATATACTCTTTTTTTTTCTTTTTTTAAACTGAAAATAAGCTTATATACCCCATATATCATCCCCCAAACTTAGGTTCTTGCTTAAGTTTTTTGCCTTCACTGTCTATCATTGTCGTTTTCTCATTTACTCTAGCATTATCCTTTAGAGACTATTTATGTATCAATTTGAACTGACCAATCAACACAGATATTTATTAATCGTGCTATCCTTTTATACCAGTTTCATACAAGCTCAAGATTCGATTCATAATAGAAATTGTATCACAGTTCTAATAATCAATACTATAATTGTTAACTTATTATCAATCACATCATTAGCCCACAAATAATATGAACTACAACATTGACGGACTTACGCAAACACAATATTTAACTAACTAATTTTTTTATTTTTTTTAGATATATAGATAACAAAATGCACTATTTACAAAACTAATTACTATGCAATGACCAACATTAACCTAACTACTATGTATGCACCTAAGCTATCATGAAATACTAAAATTAAGATGCAATACTGAAATTTAAATGACAAAATACAACCTAAGTACTATATATGCATGCAAACATGTATTTAAATCCCTCAAACTTAAATAATACAATGTCCTCGTTGGATGAATAATCAAAATAAGTACTTGAGGACTTCCTTGCTATCGCTTAAGCCTAAGGAGGTGGTTGTTGTTCTTCTTTGTCCGAATCACTTGGTGGAAACCTCGGCATTGGTCCAGGTTGCTGGTAAGGAAATTGTGCTGTCGGGTTGAAACATTGAAGAGTTGTGTTCAGAGAAGCAAAAGATGCATTCATAGCATCGATTATGTAATCTTGCCTCATTGCCAATCGTTGTATTTCCCGATGTGTTGCCTTATTGTGCGCATTCATTTGATTTTGAAAATCAAGGAACTGAGAACTGGATATGGCCTCGACATGCGATACCTATTCAGCCCCTTGATCGCCCATTGCTTCATCGTCATCCCCTGATGTCTCTGTAGCATCAATGTCATCTTTTGAATCCGACGAGAAAATGAACCCCAGACCACGCGGATGTGACTCATCCCCTGCCCATACGGAATACCGCGCTATCATTCTAGAATCAAGTTATGTAAGAGGCATCTGTGTGGGCTCGTCATCAGACCATCTAACCCCGACATTGTGACACAACCCACAAATGAGTGATGGGTGTGGCAAGCCTCCAGAAAAATTTCCACATAAGTACCCGCGGATGGAGGAACAGATAATGGCCCCGACGTCGATAATGAAATCTTGCATAATGCAGTACAACAGTAGCGCCTTCTCTTTGGTGACATCCGAGGTATGTTGGGACGGAAGCAATTTTTCACATAGGAATGCGTACTAGATTTTTCCATACCGGCTAAGGTCCTTGCTATGGAACACGGTTCCTCCTTTTCAACCCTTAATCTAGGATGTTCCTGGCTTTGTCATCTCCGTGATTATAGCATCATAATCTGGATCAGAATTACGTAGATGATCATAATGGTAGTGGCGAGGTACCTGCAGTTGGTAGTAAGTGTTGATTGCATCGGCGATGAATGGAACCAAATGACCTCGCACAAATGCGTGGAATGGTTCTTTGTCTTCAGCATTTGCATAGAACTCTTTGACAATGTTAACAACGGCTAGTTCTGGCTCCTCGGTGAATTTGGTCCATCCCTTTTGGTAAATTTGAGTAATCAGCTCCCCGTCATTAGGATCTGGTGCCAACCCCCGCTTCGGTGTAAGGGTTTTGGTGAGCATGTAGTCATACCGGTCGGCGGCGGCAGCACTTGCAAATTTTGGCGATCGAAGGTACGGGTTGGTTGAGATGGCCGTGAACTTTTTCCCGTTTGGCGTTTAGAAGATTATTGTGAATCCATTTTCTCGCTCTAGTGCTTGACTTGCTTTAGCTTTCCCCCAAACTTTTCACTTTGATCCTCTCTAACTCTCAAGTAAACTCTATGAATGTTCTATATGAATTGTTGTGAGAGATTTGATATGAGAGGTAGTGATATATATATAGGTGGAAGGATGGCTACCATTGGTGGAGTCAAGAGGGGGAGGAGTAAACGAGTTAATGGGAAGTAGAAATGGTGATAGTGGGTGGTGGTTATGGGATTTAATTGTTGTAGTGGGGAAGTAGAGAAAGTGGGGTTTTATTGGGAATGGGAGAAGTCTGTGTGCAAATGCCAAAGTTGGTTGAATTCCAGGACCCCCGCCCCGGTGGAGGGTATTGTACAAGAAAGGTCCGCCTCGGCAGACTTGTGTTCTGTCAACTGGGTTTGGGGAACCCCGGTCCGGCGGGGGTTGTAGTGCTTTTGATGCTCGCCTCGGCGGGCTACCTTACTGTCAAACATTTTTGGAGACCACCCGCCCCACGCGGGGGTTATAGTGTAAAAGGGGCCCGCCCCGGCGGGCTATGCTACTGTCAGATTCCCTTATTTTCTTACTTTGCTTCATTGTAGCTCAATTAATGCTCCATTTTCCATCCTTCAAGATATACACATGAGATATAGTGAGTTATTGATAACATAATGTAGTGTGGAGAGATTAACGAGACTTTTATTATTCTTCTACCTAGTAATTTAATGACGACTATGATTAAGCAAATAGGAATTGAAAATATGATAAATAAACTAAAGATTGGGTTACCTCCCAATTAGCACTTGATTTTAAGTCTTTCAGCTTGACTACTTCCTGCTCATGTTGTGTCGGTCAATGTGATTACGATCACGTCGGTGTTGGCTTCTCCACCCCAATAATGCTTTAAACGGTGTTCGTTTACTTTAAACATATCTAGTGGATTGCGACTGTAGAGTTCCATTGTTCCATGAGAGAAAACCTGTTTGATAGTAAATGGTCCCGACCATCTCGATTTAAGCTTTCCAGGGAACAATCGCAGTCTTGAGTTGAACAATAGTACTGATTGACCCGGCTCGAATGTTCGATACATAATTTTCTGGCCGTGCCATCTTTTTACCTTTTCTTTGTATAATTTGGAATTCTCATAGGCGTGAAGGCAAAATTCGTCGAGTTCATTCAATTGAAGTTGTCTCTTCTCACCTACAGCTGCTTGATCAAAATTGAGTTTTTGCACCGCCCAATATGCCTTATGTTGTAGCTCGATCGACAAGTGACATGCCTTCTCGTACAGTAGTTGATATAACGAAATCCTGATTGGTGTCTTGTATGTAGTCCGGTATGCCCATAATGCATCATCCAATCTAAGCAACCAATCTTTTCGACTCGGATTCACCACTTTCCCTAATATCTTCTTGACTTCTTTGTTTGATACCTCAGCCTGTCCACTTGTTTGAGGGTGATATGATGTAGCTACCTTGTGGTTGACTCCATACTTAGCCAAAAGAACTGTAAATGATTTATTAAAGAAGTTACTACCTTCGTCACTTATTAGTGCTCTTGGTGTGCCAAACCTCGTGAAGATGTTTTTTTGTAGGAATTTGAGGACCACCTTGGAATCATTGAATCGTAATGCTGCAGCATCAACCCAATTCAATATGTAATCCACTGCGAGTAGAATATATTGATTGTTAAAAGACGTACGAAGGGAATGGCCCCATGAAATAGATACACAATACATCAAAGATTTCCACTTCAAGAATCGTTAGTAATGGCATCTCATTCCGTTTCAAAAATTTTCCCACTCTTTGGCACATATCGCATTGTTTGACAAAATGGTGGGCATCCTTGAATAATGTAGGCCAATAAAAACCTGCTTGTAACACCTTCGCTGCTGTCCTCTCACTCCCATAATGTCTACCATACGCAGATGAGTGACATTCATACAGAATGTTCTTCATTTCACTACAGGGGACGCACCGTCGAATCATTTTGTCGGCGCATTGCTTGAACAAATATGGTTCGTCCCACATGTACCATTTCACTTCATGAAGAAATTTTATTTTCTGTAGCCTTGTGAGGTTAGGTGGTAGAATGTTGCTGACAAGGAAATGTGCATAATCCCCATACCAAGGAATCTCTACTGAAATCCCAAACAATTGCTCACTTGGGAATGACTCATTAATCTCACATCTGTCGTCTTTCGCTTTCCCTTGGTTTTCCAACCTAGAAAAGTGATCGGATACTTGGTTCTTCGTCCCCTTTCTATCCTTTATTTCTAAGTCAAACTCTTGAAGTAGGAGAATCCACCGGATAAGGCGTGGCTTAGCATCTTTTTTCGCTATAAAGTACCGAATCGCCGCATGGTCTGTGTAGACTATCACCTTAGTCCCGATCAAGTAAGCTCAAAATTTGTCAAACACATACACCACTGCAAGCAATTCCTTTTCTGTGGTTGTGTAATTCATTTGAGTCTTTGTAAGTGTTTCTTTTGTATAGTATATGGCGTGAAACACCTTGTCTCGATGTTCGCCCAATACAGCCCCAACTGCATAATCACTTGCATTACACATAAGCTCAAATGGCATGCTCCAATCCGGTGCGACTATCGCGGGGGCTGTAGTCAATTTCTTCTTTAATAAATTAAAAGTTATCTTGCATTCTTTATTAAAGCTGAAAGTCGCATACTTCTCTAAAAGACTACATAGTGTTTTTGCAATTTTAGAGAAGTCTTTTATGAACCTCTTTTAGAACCCAGCATATCCCAAGAAACTCCTAATTTCCTTAATTGACCTCGGTGGAGGCAGTTTTTTGATAGTTTCAAGCTTTTCTGTGTCAACCTCCAATCCTTGAGACGTTTCCTTATGGCCCAAAATTATGCCCTCTTCAACCTTGAAGTGACATTTTTCCCAATTTAGTACGAGATTCGTATCCTTACATCGCTGCAACACAATGACCAGATTCTTTAAACAAATATCAAAGTTGTCCACATATGTAAGATCCCAAATTATAAATAAATGAAATTTAATTTTCTCTATTTATTATTTTGAAATTGTAAGGGTTGATTTAATTAATGTGGTTAGTTGTGGGTAAAATGCGTAAATATTTTAAATAAGCAGGTGGTTATAAAATATTCATTGTTGTCGGGGAATATTAGTTTGGTCGTGGAATATTCTTGCTGTCGAGGAATATTCGTACGACGGCACAGTCTTTTGTGGGCCCCATAATGGAAAGCGATTGGATGAAGAAAACGACAAGTATAAGTTGTTTATAAATAACGGCGCAGTTGTTATCGTTAATATTGTTGGAATACCTAGTGGTTAAAACACAGTAATACGCGTTGTTGCACACGGTATTGCACCAATTATTGATTCTACGTAAGAAGGCACTACTCAATAATTATTACATTAATTACTGTTCAGTATTTTATTTTATTGATTCAATAATTGTTGCGTTGATTTTTTTATATTACTGTTATTTCAATAATTGTCACTACATAGTATTTTTCATTATCGGAGCAATAATTCATATTATCTGAATAATATTATTAGATAACATTATTGGCAATGTCTAGAAAGTTCTGTCTAAGGAGAGATTTGGTCACCTAATTGCACGCCAGTAAGGAGAAATCTTTATTGGAAAGCCCCCTATTTCCTTGGAATGGCCTGGTTGCCAGTACTATGATTCTGTAATATTATTTGTGAATAATTAATTATTGATTTATATGATGAGGAAAATATTGATTTTATGTGGATATAGATGGAGAAAATTTTTAAAGTGACAATTGTTAAAAATTGATATTTTATCTTTTCTGATAAAATAATATTTTATTATATTATTATAATATAATACTGATGATATTTTTACAATGAATGTGGGATATATGAGTATATGAGGAGGAAGAGTATTTTTATTACAAAAGTTGTTTAACACATATTTTGTGTGTCGGTGGACTCCATTTCTTGACTGAAATTTGATTATAGCCTGTAAAATCGTCCGTTTATGAATTTCGGTCACTTTCTGCTTGGAATTTGGAAAAACTTTCTTCTTCAAAGTTGTATAGAATTGTATTTCCTATAAAAAAACGGGAGATTTGAATTTACTTATAAAAGGGTTATTTATTATGAATTATTAAAGTTCCGAAGTTCCAAAATAATTGATTTTTGGAAGTTTTATTTATGTTTTAAAAGAAAACATTTTTGAATGTTTGTGGACATCTTTAACATGTACTAGATGGCTGAAATCAGATATCAAAGTGGGCGTAGGAATTTATTTTATATATAATATTATTATATTCAATTTTCTGCTCTGGTGTTCTAAACATTTTTCTATAAATAGGGTGCTTAGGTTAGAATTAAAAATTACACCAGAAACTGAAATCTTCTCTCTCTTTCTCTCTCTCGATATATTGAGCGTATTCTTGTGAGTATTTTAGTACTTTGAGTATTGCTATACGGTGCAAGTTCTTTTAGCACTATATCCAGTATTCCAGTCAGAAGTACTATTCTTTCTGAGGTAAGGGATGTTATTTTCTTCGTAAATGATATTATTTCTTCAATATCATTATGCCGAAATATTGGTTGGAATTTTTAACAAATTTGGAATTTTTCACGTCGGGATTACTATTTATGAGTTACTATTCATGACCTACTATTCATGAGTTACTATTCATGACTACTATTCACGAAGCGTGATGATGTTTTTTGTGAAATTTCTATCTTTTGGTGTCGGAGTTACTATTCATCTATATGGAACTATTCACGTATACGACACTATTCACTAATACGGTACTATTCACTGAAAAATGAAAATTTTTTTTGTCCAAAATATCTATTCTGGATACTAGCTTTGATTGTATCCATGTTTTGATCATTCTTGAATTTTACCCCATTCTGGTTATCTATGAATCATTTTTGAATGAGAATTGTTCAATGTACGAATCCTTAATATTTGTTCTTTTGCTTCACTGGATTCGTTTTCTTTAAAATATTTTTTTTCATCATCCTCAGTCCTAAATGATGATATTACTGAATATGTTTGGCCTGTATTGCAAAGATGAATGATTTCTTGATGAATATATTTGGCCCGTAGTGCAAAGATGAACAGGTGTTGAGATGAACATGACCCACTGATTAATATCTTTGGCCCGTAGTGCAAAGATGATCAGGTGTTTAGATGAACAAGACCAACTGATGAATATCTTTGGCCTGTAGTGCAAAGATGAATATTTGATTCGAGATATATATTGATTGATGTTACAGAGATAAAATATCGACGATGAACTTTTAAATTCATATATAGAAGATAGTAGTTTGCATTCTCTACTTAACTCTTCTAATGAATTATTATTTCCGCTGCGAAGATTGATTTTAAACTAGTTGTCTATTGTATTCTATTAGATTTTTCCCTGTTGAGGACTAACGATAATTTGTTCTATATTATCTTAGTCATAATATTTTTTACTGGGCTAGTTGAGCTCACCCTTTTCCTTGTTGTTCCATTTTTCTTCTCAGGAGGTGAGAATGTAGCGAGTACTAGTCGGGGTGTGGAATGATGGTTCTAGAAGTTGTTCAAGTAGTCCTCACTATTCTGTAAAATAGTGTATTAATAATTGTAATGAGGACTTATTTGAGTGTGGATATTTTCTAGATGATAATATTTGTATTTAAACTCACAATTTTTATGTTGTATTAATAAAGTTGTAGTTATTTTTGTACCATGTATTTTGACGACTCGGAATGGGTGTTGTATATCTATTTTGGGGGCGTCACACCATATACCAAAAAGTCATCCATGAAGACTTCAACATTTTTCTCCACCATATCTGAAAAATGGCCATCATACACCGTTGGAAAGTTGCAGGTGCATTGCATAACCCGAATGACATCCTCCTGAATGTAAATGTGCTGTAAGGGCACATGAATGTCATCTTATCTTGATCCTCCGGAGCGATGACTATCTGGTTATAGCTCGAGTATCCATCCAACAAACAGTAATATTAATGTCCCGCCAATCTATCCAACATTTGATCAATAAAGGGCAGCGGGAAATGGTCTTTTCGGGTTGCCTTGTTCAATTTTCTATAATCCATGCAAAACCTCCAACATGTCACTTTTCTAGTCGGTATTAATTCGTTGTCCTCATTCTGCACCACCGCCATTCCTCCCTTTTTCAGTACGCACTGGACCAGACTAACCCATTTGTTGTCGGAAATTGGGTAGATGATACCGGCATCCAACCACTTCAAAATTTCCTTCTTCACAACTTCCTTCATAATCGGGTTAAGTCACCACTGTTGTTCCACTGTTGGTTTTGCTTCATCTTCCATCAAAATCTTGTGCATGCAAAATAAAGGGCTGATTCCCTTTATATCTGCGATCGTCCACCAAATAGCTAATTTCTGTTCCTGAAGCACCCTCAACAAGTTTTCTTCCTGCAATACGTTAAGTGCATCAGAAATAATAACAGGTAAAGAATTTGAATTGCCTAAATACGCATACCTGAGGTGTTTAGGGAGTGGCTTAAGTTCCAACTTTGGTGGCTCTTCCAATGATGGTTTCAGTTTTTCTGAGGCTACTTCTTCCGTGTTCAATGGTTCAAACGGTGTTATAAATCTGGAATCACGTGGCAATGAGTCTAGCATTTGTAAGTAATCCACTAATTCTGGGTCGTCGACCCATTCATCCCCAATAAAGTTGTTTCTAATGGATCGTTGACCAAATTCTTACTCATATCTTCACTAATGATTTGCTCAATGTAATCCATTTGAAAACATTCTTCCGCATCCGTAGGGAATTACATGGCCTTGAACATATTGAATTTTATTTCTTGATCTTGGACCCTCATAGTCATTTCTCCTTTTTGTACATCTATGAGTGTCCTACCCGTAGCTAAAAATGGTCTCCCTAGGATAATTGGGATGTTCTTGTCCTCCTCAAAATCCAGAATGATAAAGTACGCAGGGAATATAAACTTATCCACTTTCACTAAAATGTCCTCTACTATGCCTCTCGGATATATGACTGACCTATCCGCAAAATGTAATGAAATATTTGTAGGTCTTGGCGCTGGTAAACCTAATTCTTTGTATACTGACAATGGCATGAGGTTTGCACTCGCCCCCAAATCACATAAACACTTTCTGAAATGCATATTCCCGATCGTGTATGGAATAGTGAAGCTCCCCAGGTCCTTGAGTTTTGGTGGTAATTTCTGCTGTAATACCGCACTACACTCCTCTGTTAGTGCAACTGTCTCAAAATCTTCCCATTTCTTCTTCCTTGACAGAATCCCTTTCATAAATTTTGCGTAGACCAGCATTTGCTCTAGGGCTTCTGCAAATGGTATGTTGATCTAAAGTTTCTTGAATACTTCCAAAAATAATTGGCTCATTGTTCAGCTTTATCTCTTCATTCTGCTTATCCTCACCCTTGTTTCTTTCAATCACGTGACTGTTTTTCATTCGGAGTCGCTGAATTTTCTGCATTAGTACCCTCAAGATGTTTTCCACTCCGCAATGTAATTGCCTGACACTATTCATGGTTACCCTTCTAATTTCTATCTGTATCACTTGGTAGGGTCCCTTGTTGCCTGTTATTTAGTGTTAATGCAATTTGCCCCATCTGATTTTCCAAGTTCTTAATGGCTATTGCTTGAGTTTTCATGGTTGCCTCATTACTCGATATATATTTCGACACCAATTCCTCAAAATCTAATTTCCTTTCATGATGTTAGGCTAGTTGTTGGTAATTCTAAAAACCTGAGGAATATGACTGTCGTGGAGCTTGATGTTGCTGATTATTGCTCCACGAGAAATTCGGATGATTCCTATTTCCTTGATTGTATGTGTTCTGATATGTGTTCTGCGAAATTCTGTTATAATTGGCCACAAACTGCACAGATGTTGGATTTATCGCGCATTGATCCGTTGGGTGCTCTCCCGCGCACAACTCATGTGACAACCCAAGAAATTAGACAATTTAAGAAAATCTTAAATAATCGATTTAAGGTTAAATAATAGACCTAGACAGAAAATAAGTGTATGCGTTTGATGTTATTTGGGATTGAATGTTTAAGATTTCAAAATTCGGTGAAGGATATAGGTGAATTATTCAGGATTAAGGATTTATGTAAATATGCTCTGTGCATATGGTTAATGATGTGTTCAGAATGTGGTTAAGGGTCATGGGTTGATCAGATAAATTATATCTGTGACAAACCCTAAGTTTAAATTAAGAACTTTAACGTTCAGTTAGAAAACCCTAACGTCTAATAAGAAACCCTAGAAATCGGTTCTAGAAACCCAAATTTCAGTTCCGGGAGTATGAAATCTTAAAACGGATATTGAAAACCCTAGATTGGGAATGCAATGTATGTACAAGGTTAAACGTCATTAATATTAATTAATTAGGGAAAACCCTAATGAATTATCTAAAATCTTAATTGATTATTTGAAAACCCTAATACCAGATCTGAAAACCCTAATTTCAGATTCTGATAAAATGAAAGCCTAATCTAGGAATATAACAGAGAATTTTAATGCTTTAGTGCTATTAATTAAGTACTAATTAGGGTAAAGGTTAATTAATTAGCAAACCCTAATTTCAAATTATCGAACCTTAAATTGTTCCGTCAGAAACCCTAATGTACAGTTGTGGATTTAATTGCTAAAATTAACAATGCTAATTAGGAAACCCTAATCCTAATTATTTCAATTTATGAGTAATTAGAAAACTCTAATCTAATTACGAATATTTAATTTCTACTTTAGAAAATTATTTTCTATTAGAAAACCCTAATTTGTGGTTTGAAAACCCTAATGACCATTTTGAACCCTAATTGTGCGGTGATGGATTTAATTGTTATATTAGCAATGTTAATTAGGAAATATAAATCCTAATTGTCTAGTTATTAGAAACCCTAATCTAATTAGGAAATCTAATTTTTAAAATTGAAATATTATTTTTCTTATTTTTAATCCTAAAATGTGGTTTTGAAATCTAATGTACAATTGTGGCCCTAAGTGCTAAATTGGCAATTTTAATTAGGATAAATTAGTCCTAATTATCAAGATTGATATATGATTAGGAAATTGTAATGTAATTAGAAAATTCTAATTACGATTTTAAAATTGTTAATTTTCTATATCGAAAACCTTAATCCGAAAATCTTAGAATTACAAGTTGCTAAATCTTAAAGGGATAAACCCTAAAACTCTAAAGATCTAAACCCTAAACCCTAAGGGTTTGATCAAATACCAATTTTGGAATTAAAATTGTGTGGTAATGACATTTATGCCCTTATGTCACATTTTATATTATGTTGCTTGCAAATCCTACCATATATGTAGTAGTTGAACTACTCTTGACTTCCCATGAGATCATTAAATGCCAGAAAATCAGCAACAAGCAACTAATATCTGCCAATGCTTGTATCCTACAATTATATATAAAGAGTTAGAGAGAGAAAAGTGTTCTTAGTTGCTCATTTTTTTCACAACCATCATCCAAGACATTCTCTCTCAAACACCTACGAAATTTAGTGCTAAATCAGTCATATATTGAAGCCCTACGTGTACCAGAAACAGATCAAAAAGTCAGAATCGAAAATCAAAGCTCAAAAGGTATAAAATCCCAAAATCTAGAAATCCTATGATTCTTTGTTAATTGATGAAATTGATTTGTTAAAGTTATGTAATATGATGTTTATAAGTGATCTGGGTTGATAGATCAAGGATCTATAACATCTAGATGCACGATTTTGGTGATTATTGAAATCTGGAAAATGGAAAATTTTTCGTCTGACAGCTATATGTCAGACACAATAAATCTGTGTGTATTAAGTGTTTTTGATGTTTAAAGCTTTTAACATGTAGTCTACTATGTGGTATTTAAGATGCAAAAAGAATTAAGTCCATATCTGTTGTAGATCGGGAGTTATTATGAGTCAAAACCCGTTGACCGACCATGACCAACTGAGAATCTGGGCAAGCCCAGAAACCCAGAACGGTCTGACAGCATTTTTGAATGTCTAGATCTGGCTGTATCTTGTTAGTTTGGCTAAGATGTTGTTGTTATGTTGTATTCTGGTATGTATACTACATATTAAAGTCATTATATCCCCTAGATCGTAACTGGAATGACAGGAAATTATGGTCAAAATATTGTTGACCGACTGTTTTGATGAATTCTGGAAATTCCCAGAAAGTTGAAGAACACGTGTCTGACAGCATGTTTGACCAACTAGATCTTACACATGTGATGTTGTTAGTCTAATTTTATATTATAATGTTATACCTTGTCATGCGTACTAAAAGATTAAAACTTTAGATCACACAAATAATATGGAGACTGAAAGTAACAAGGAATCAAAGTAAGCACCTTAGGCTGTTCTTCAAATCTGGAAAACCCAGAATTTGAAGAACAGATCTGACAACATTTTGGAGAGCCTAGATCACTCTGATATGATGTTGTTTGGCCATGAAACAAGTTGGTGATTGTAGTATTACGTTAGTACTATAATTTTAACACGAATTCCAGTCCAGAAAACATTAGGATCATAACTTAAAAGCCGGTCAAACCAGCCCCTCGCACACTGATTTGTCAGTGTTCTTGAATGAAGAACACCAATGGCGACAGACAAGTGTCGCTAAAGGCCTATAGCGACAGTTTATTTATTAATTTCCGGAAATTAATTAAAAATTAGAAAAAAATAGTTTTTAATTATTAAAAATACAAAATAAATTCTAAAAAATTATTTTAAAGTCTGAAAAATAGTTTTTAACTATTTTGAGTATATTTTGAAAATATTTAATATTTTTGGAATATAAATGGTATTTATTTATTTAATTATAATATTAAATAAATTATTTAAAAATGGTTTTAATTCATGAAAAATCATGAAAAATTATTTTATGGTATAAGAAAATATTTTAAGTTATTTTTGATGACTTTTAATATTTTAGAATGAATTTCATTAATTAATCAATATTAATGATAATTAGTTTATTTAATAAATATATTAAATAAATTATTGAAAAATAGAATTAATGTTTTAAAAATCATATAAAAATGATTTAAGTGTTATAAAAATATTTTAAGTTATAAAATGTAACTTTTTATATTTTTGCATGAAAATATTAATATTTTAATATTAATAGCAATTATCGGATAATGGATTTAAGTGTTTAAAAATCATATAAATATGATTTTAGGGTATTAAAAATACTTTGATATATTATAATATTATGTAATGATTTTCATTAATATTTTATATTAAATAAATATTAATGGTTAAGCTATTATGTTATATTTAAATACGGTTTTAAGGATTGAAAAATGTTGATAAATGGTAATAATTATCCGAAAATTATTACGAGCATAGGAAAAATGTTTTGTCTGATAAGAAATTATCTGTGTTAATGGTTAAGTGTTTAGGCAGAGTTTAATTGAACATAAACTCGAGTGTTGTCCGACTAGACCGTCAAGATGATAGAATTGTGTCGGTTTCAACTCAGACTGCAATAGTTTGACTTGATACTTAGTTTTATGTGTGTTATAGACTGATAGGATTATGTGCTATATGTTTAGGTTATTTTGTGGATATAAATATAATAGTATTATACTGTGATGATATTATTCTAATATTGGAGATCTATATTATTAATATTAGGTTTTCGGGTTAAGCGTTATAAATTGCGTTGCGGTAATCAACGGTTCAGGCAAGTTTTCTTTGTACTTAACTCTAATAATAGTGTTTTATTCAAGCTTATGGTTAATCATTACTGATTGCCACGAAAATTGTATTCTGTACATCTTGCATGTATAAGTCAGGTATGAAAGGTTGATCACCTTCATTACCAGTTGGTTCAGAAATGTTTGTTCATGTATAATACTTGTTCAGTCAAAAATTTGTTCGTGCTAGTTCTCAATTATATTGATGAATTATAGCAAGCCCATTGTTCATACTCTTCAATCATGATATATCGTTTTATTATTGTATATAAACTTGCTGGGCAACTTTCATGCTCACCCTTGCTATATCATGATAAAACATTGCAGATAAGGCAAATGCGTTCGGATACAGGAAAAGGGTTAAGGCCAAGTTCAGCTTGGGAAATAAAGTGCGGCTTGTTTGTAATATTATATTTTGATAAATATTGTTGTATAATGGATATTTTATGAATGGTGTTTAAGTTAAGGTTACTCGAACTTAGGTAAAATAGTGTGTAATGTATTGTATAAACAATTTATGTTTATATCTTCCGCAAATAGTTATAGAAATAGCGTACCGAGTCCGCGGCGATTCGGGGCCCGGATTCGGGGCTACTACAGTTTGTATCAGAGCTGTTGGTTATGAAGCTTAGGTAAGACCAATAACCGCAGTGATTAGGATAAGATCTAACTCACATAGAGTTAGTTGGTCGGTAAGATTCAAAGATGAATCTCGGTGAGTGTAAAGACACAGAGTTCCCTAACTCTGATAATAAAGTTGAACAGTAATGGTGAATAGATCGAGTCTAAAAGACTGAAAGTGCAGGAATAGGAGATCGTAAAACAAAACGATCATAGGCATATAAATAAATCGTAATATATACGATAAGATCACCCCGTGATCTGATAAGGTTATGACAGTCAGAAAGAATCAATCTTATGATTGAAAAGTTTACAGCACGATGCTGTGCGTAAGTTGTACTATGAAATTATACTATGAAAACTCATGAAAGAGTTATGGATTATGAATACGAATTGAATTCGTATTGAAAATGGGGGTTAAGATTAGGTGGGGATTTCAATGAGGACTCGTGTCAGCAACTGAGTTGTATGATTCCTTGTATGGGCGGGGAATTGTACTTGGTGTAAAAACTACTTAGTTGGTGGCATTGGAAATAATTGAAATGTTGTGTCACGCTAGTTGTTATATATAGATAAATAGGTCATAGGTAGAGAATATAGGATTAAGTACGAGTTCTTAGAACTCATTCTTATGTGACATTCTTAATGCATAGTTATATGAAATGTTTATGAGCCCCTCAACGAACAGACGCCAAAGGTCAGACTAGGGTAAGTTCGTAAACTCATATAATTGTGGCCATGTTATGAACTCATAAGTGTGGTTTTATGAACTGGGTATAGTTGTGTGTGAATGGAGTGTTAAGGATTATATGAACAGATAGATTGTTAAGCATATGATTATTAGAGGAGATTTAGGTTTTCCTAAACCCCTAGCATTGCTAAACCTCAATTTTTGACATCAAGCTAAATACACACTATGTGCCTTTTTTAAAAAATATTGTTTTTATTTATCACTTATGTACCATGTGACCTGGTGCAGAGATGATAAAAAAATGATGGAGTTATCAATGCAGAATTACTTGGAGTTGGATGTGATCTAAGGATCGTCAGCCCACTACAGTCTGATGTTGTATAACAAAGTCACAAAATGACGAAATCCTCAATGGACTGTTAAATACAGTGCGTCATCATGACGTCATTCTCAAAAATGTTTTATTGAAAGAAATTTCCCAAACCAAATTGTTTTGCTGTGGAATCAAATAAGACTGAGGTAAAATTTTTGTGCCTTTGGCAGTGATGGGAAAACAGATAAAATCAGTACTTGGCCAGTACAGGGCATATCGGGCTAATCACCCTTTTTGTCCGTAAGTAATGACGATTTGCGGATGAATTTCCATAAAACCTTTGCGAAAATGAAAAACAAACAGTCTATACGATTCCTCAGCACAATTTTAAAAATTTTACCCTTGTGAGTGGTGTATTGGGTAGCATGTGAAATATGTGTGATGATGTAAGCTGTATGGTGTAAGGTGTAAGGTGAATTTCGGGGACGAAATTCTTATAAGGAGGGGTGAATGTGACAACCCGAGAAATTAGACAATTTATGAAAATCTTAAATAATCGATTTAAGGTTAAAAAATAGACCTAGATAGAAAATAAGTGTATGCGTTTGATGTTATTTGGGATTGAATTTTTAAGATTTCAAAATTCGGTGAAGGATATAGGTGAATTATTCAGGATTAAGGATTTATGTAAATATGCTCTGTGCATATGGTTAATGATGTGTTCAGAATGTGGTTAAGGGTCATGGGTTGATCAGATAAATTATATCTGTGACAAACCCTAAGTTTATATTAAGAACTTTAACGTTCAGTTAGAAAACCCTAACGTCTAATAAGAAACCCTAGAAATCGGTTCTAGAAACCCTAATTATGTTCCGGGAGTATGAAATCTTAAATCGAATATTGAAAACCCTAGATTGGGAATGCAATGTATGTACAAGGTTAAACGTCATTAATATTAATTAATTAGGGAAAACCCTAATGAATTATCTAAAATCTTAATTGATTATTTGAAAACCTTAATACCAGATCTGAAAACCCTAATTTCAAATTCTGATAAAAAGAAAGCCTAATCTGGGAATATAACGGAGAATTTTAATGCTTTAGTGCTATTAATTAAGTACTAATTAGGGTAAAGGTTAATTAATTAACAAACCCTAATTTCAAATTATCGAACCTTAAATTGTTCCGTCAGAAACCCTAATGCACAGTTGTGGATTTAATTGCTAAAATTAGCAATGCTAATTAGGAAACCCTAATCCTAATTATTTCAATTTATGAGTAATTAGAAAATACTCTAATCTAATTACGAATATTTAATTTCTACTTTAGAAAATTATTTTCTATTAGAAAACCCTAATTTGTGGTTTGAAAACCCTAATGACCATTTTGAACCCTAATTGTGCGGTGATGGATTTAATTACTATATTAGCAATGTTAATTAGGAATTATAAATCCTAATTGTCAAGTTATTAGAAACCCTAATCTAATTAGGAAATCTAATTTTTAAAATTGAAATATTATTTTCTTATTTTAAACCCTAAAATGTGGTTTTGAAACCTAATGTACAATTGTGGCCCTAAGTGCTAAATTGGCAATTTTAATTAGGATAAATTAGTCCTAATTACCAAGATTGATATATGATTAGGAAATTGTGATGTAATTAGAAAATTCTAATTACGATTTTAAAATTGTTAATTTTCTATATCGAAAACCTTAATCCGAAAATCTTAGAATTACAAGTTGCTAAATCTTAAAGGGTTAAACCCTAAAACCCTAAAGATCCAAACCCTAAACCCTAAGGGTTTGATCAAATACTAATTTTGGAATTAAAATTGTGTGGTAATGACATTTATGCCCTTTTGTCACATTTTATATTATGTTGTTTGCAAATCCTACCATATATGTAGTAGTTGAACTACTCTTGACTTCCCATGAGATCATTAAATGCCAGAAAATCAGCAACAAGCAACCAATATCTGCCAATGCTTGTATCCTACAATTATATATAACGAGTTAGAGAGAGAAAAGTGTTCTTAGTTGCTCATTTTTTTCACAACCATCATCCAAGACCTTCTCTCTCAAACACCTACGAAATTTAGTGCTAAATCAGTCATATATTGAAGCCCTACGTGTACCAGAAACAGATCAAAAAGTCAGAACCGAAAATCAAAGCTCAAAAGGTATAAAATCCCAAAATCTAGAAATCCTATGATTCTTTGTTAATTGATGAAATTGATTTGTTAAAGTTATGTAATATGATGTTTATAAGTGATATGGGTTGATAGATCAAGGATCTATAATATCTAGATGCACGATTTTGGTGATTATTGAAATCTGGAAAATGGAAAATTTTTCTTCTGACAGCTATATGTCAGACACCATAGATCTATGTGTATTAAGTGTTTTTGATGTTTAAAGCTTTTAACATGTAGTCTACTATGTGGTCTTTAAGATGCAAAAAGAATCAAGTCCATATCTGTTGTAGATCGGGAGTTATTATGAGTCAAAACCCGTTGACCGACCATGAGCAAATGAGAATCTGGGCAAGCCCAGAAACCCAGAACGGTCTGACAGCATTTTTGAACGTCTAGATCTGGTTGTATCTTGTTAGTTTGGCTAAGATGTTGTTGTTATGTTGTATTCTGGTATGTATACTACATATTAAAGTCAGTATATCCCCTAGATCGTAACTGGAATGACAGGAAATTAAGGTGAAAATATAGTTGACCGCCTGTTTTGATGAATTTTGGAAATTCCCAGAAAGTTGAAGAACACGTGTTTGACAGCATGTTTGACCAACTAGATCTTACAAATGTGATGTTGTTAGTCTAATTTTATATTATAATGTTATACCATTTCATGCGTACTAAAAGATTAAACCTTTAGATCACACAAATAATATGGAGACTGAAAGTTACAAGGAATCAAAGTAAGCACCTTAGGCTGTTCTTCAAATCTGGAAAACCCAGAATTTGAAGAACAGATCTGACAACATTTTGGAGAGCCTAGATCTCTCTGATATGATGTTGTTTGGCCATGAAACAAGTTGGTGATTGTAGTATTACGTTAGTACTATAATTTTAACACGAATTCCAGTACAGAAAACATTAGGATCATAACTTAAAAGCCGGTCAAACCAGCCCCTCGCACACTGATTTGTCAGTGTTCTAGAATGAAGAACACCAATAGCGACAGACAAGTGTCGCTAAAGGCCTATAGCGACAGTTTATTTATTAATTTCTGGAAATTAATTTAAAATTAGAAAAAAATAGTTTTTAATTATTAAAAATACAAAATAAATTCTAAAAAATTATTTTAAAGTCTGAAAAATAGTTTTTAACTATTTTGAGTATATTTTGAAAATTTTTAATATTTTTGGAATATAAATGGTATTTATTTATTTAATTATAATATTAAATAAATTATTTAAAAATGGTTTTAATTCATGAAAAATCATGAAAAATTATTTTATGGTATAAGAAAATATTTTAAGTTATTTTTGATGACTTTTAATATTTTGGAATGAATTTCATTAATTAATCAATATTAATGATAATTAGTTTATTTAATAAATATATTAAATAAATTTTGGAAAAATAGAATTAATGTTTTAAAAATCATATAAAAATGATTTAAGTGTTATAAAAATATTTTAAGTTATAAAATGTAACTTTTGATATTTTGGCATGAAAACATTAATATTTTAATATTAATAGCAATTATCGGATAATGGATTTAAGTGTTTAAAAATCATATAAATATGATTTTAGGGTATTAAAAATACTTTGATATATTATAATATTATGTAATGATTTTCATTAATATTTTATATTAAATAAATATTAATGATTAAGCTATTATGTTGTATTTAAATACGGTTTTAAGGATTGAAAAATGTTGATAAATGGTAATAATTATCCGAAAATTATTACGAGCCTAGGAAAAATGTTTTGTCTGATAAGAAATTATCTGTGTTAATGGTTAAGTGTTTAGGCAGAGTTTAATTGAACATAAACTCGAGTGTTGTCCGACTAGACCGTCAGGATGATAGAATTGTGTCGGTTTCAACTCAGACTGCAATAGTTTGACTTGATACTTAGTTTTATGTGTGTTATAGACTGATAGGATTATGTGCTATATGTTTAAGTTATTTTGTGGATATAAATATAATAGTATTATACTGTGATGATATTATTATAATATTGGAGATCTATATTATTAATATTAGGTCTTCGGGTTAAGCGTTATAAATTGCGTTGCAGTAATCAATGGTTCAGGCAAGTTTTCTTTGTACTTAACTGTAATAAGAGTGTTTTATTCAAGCTTATGGTTAATCATTGCTGATTGCCACGAAAATTGTATTATGTACATCTTGCATGTATAAGTCAGGTATGAAAGGCTAATCACCTTCATTACCAGTTGGTTCAGAAATGTTTGTTCATGTATAATACTTGTTCAGTCAAAAATTTGTTCGTGCTAGTTCTCAATTATATTGATGAATTATAGCAAGCCCATTGTTCATACTCTTCAATCATGATATATCGTTTTATTATTGTATATAAATTTGCTGGACAACTTTCATGCTCACCCTTGCTATATCATGATAAAACATTGCAGATAAGACGAATGCGTTCGGATACAGGAAAAGGGTTAAGGCCAAGTTCAGCTTGGAATATAAAGTGCGGCTTGTTTGTAATAATATATTAAGATAAATATTGTTGTATAATGGATATTTTATGAATGGTGTTTAAGTTAAGGTTACTCGAACTTTGGTAAAATAGTGTGTAATGTATTGTATAAACAATTTATGTTTATATCTTCAGCAAATAGTAATAGAAATAGCGTACCGAGTCAGCGGGGCTTCGGGGCCCGAATTCGGGGCTACTACAGTTGGTATCAGAGCTATTGGTTATGAAGTTTAGGTAGGAATACCTGAGACCAATAACTGCAGTGATTAGGATAAGATCTAACTCACATAGAGTTAGTTGGTCGGTAAGATTGAAAGATGAATCTCGGTGAGTGTAAAGACACAGAGTTCCCTAACTCTGATAATAAAGTTGAACAGTAATGGTGAATAGATCGAGTCTAAAAGACTGAAAGTGCAGGAATAGGAGATCGTAAAACAAAACGATCATAGGCATATAAATAAATCGTAATATATACGATAAGATCACCCCGTGATCTGATAAGGTTATGACTGTAAGAAAGAATCAATCTTATGATTGAAAAGTTTACAGCACGATGCTGTGTGTAAGTTGTACTATGAAATTGTACTATGAAAACTCATGAAAGAGTTATGGATTATGAATACGAATTGAATTCGTATTGAAAAAGGGGGTTAAGATTAGGTGGGGATTTAAATGAGGACTCGTGTCAGCAACTGAGTTGTATGATTCCTTGTATGGGCGGGGAATTGTACTTGGTGTAAAAACTACTTAGTTGGTGGCATTGGTAATAATTGAAATGTTGTGTCACGCTAGTTGTTATATATAGATAAATAGGTCATAGGTAGAGAATATAGGATTAAGTACGAGTTCTTAGAACTCATACTTATGTGACATTCTTGATGCATAGTTATATGAAATGTTTATGAGCCCCTCAACGAACGGACGCCAAAGGTCAGACTAGGGTAAGTTCGTAAACTCATATAATTGTGGCCAGGTTATGAACTCATAAGTGTGGTTTTATGAACTGGGTATAGTTGTGTGTGAATGGAGTGTTAAGGATTATATGAACAGATAGATTGTTAAGCATATGATTATTAGAGGAGATTTAGGTTTTCCTAAACCCCTAGCTTTGCTAAACCTCAATTTTTGACATCAAGCTAAATACACACTATGTGCCTTTTTTAAAAAATATTGTTTTTATTTATCACTTATGTACCATGTGACCTGGTGCAGAGATGATAAAAAAATGATGGAGTTATCAATGCAGAATTACTTGGTGTTGGATGTGATCTAAGGATCGTCAGCCCACTACAGTCTGATGTAGTATAACAAAGTCACAAAATGACGAAATCCTCAATGGACTGTTAAATACAGTGCGTCATCATGACGTCATTCTCAAAAATGTTTTATTGAAAGAAATTTCCCAAACCAAATTGTTTTGCTGTGGAATCAAATAAGACTGAGGTAAAATTTTTGTGCCTTTGGCAGTGATGGGAAAACAGATAAAATCAGTACTTGGCCAGTACAGGGCATATCGGGCTAATCACCCTTTTTGTCCGTAAGTAATGACGATTTGCGGATGAATTTCCATAAAACCTTTGCGAAAATGAAAAACAAACAGTCTATACGATTCCTCAGCACAATTTTAAAAATTTTACCCTTGTGAGTGGTGTATTGGGTAGCATGTGAAATATGTGTGATGATGTAAGCTGTATGGTGTAAGGTGTAAGGTGAATTTCGGGGACGAAATTCTTATAAGGAGGGGTGAATGTGACAACCCGAGAAATTAGACAATTTATGAAAATCTTAAATAATCGATTTAAGGTTAAAAAATAGACCTAGATAGAAAATAAGTGTATGCGTTTGATATTATTTGGGATTGAATTTTTAAGATTTCAAAATTCGGTGAAGGATATAGGTGAATTATTCAGGATTAAGGATTTATGTAAATATGCTCTGTGCATATGGTTAATGATGTGTTCAGAATGTGGTTAAGGGTCATGGGTTGATCAGATAAATTATATCTGTGACAAACCCTAAGTTTATATTAAGAACTTTAACGTTCAGTTAGAAAACCCTAACGTCTAATAAGAAACCCTAGAAATCGATTCTGGAAACCCTAATTTCAGTTCCGGGAGTATGAAATCTTAAATCGGATATTGAAAACCCTAGATTGGGAATGCAATGTATGTACAAGGTTAAACGTCATTAATATTAATTAATTAGGGAAAACCCTAATGAATTATCTAAAATCTTAATTGATTATTTAAAAACCTTAATACCAGATCTGAAAACCCTAATTTCAAATTCTGATAAAAAGAAAGCCTAATCTGGGAATATAACGGAGAATTTTAATGCTTTAGTGCTATTAATTAAGTACTAATTAGGGTAAAGGTTAATTAATTAGCAAACCCTAATTTCAAATTATCGAACCTTAAATTGTTCCGTCAGAAACCCTAATGCACAGTTGTGGATTTAATTGCTAAAATTAGCAATGCTAATTAGGAAACCCTAATCCTAATTATTTCAATTTATGAGTAATTAGAAAATACTCTAATCTAATTACGAATATTTAATTTCTACTTTAGAAAATTATTTTCTATTAGAAAACCCTAATTTGTGGTTTGAAAACCCTAATGACCATTTTGAACCCTAATTGTGCGGTGATGGATTTAATTACTATATTAGCAATGTTAATTAGGAATTATAAATCCTAATTGTCAAGTTATTAGAAACCCTAATCTAATTAGGAAATCTAATTTTTAAAATTGAAATATTATTTTCTTATTTTAAACCCTAAAATGTGGTTTTGAAACCTAATGTACAATTGTGGCCCTAAGTGCTAAATTGGCAATTTTAATTAGGATAAATTAGTCCTAATTACCAAGATTGATATATGATTAGGAAATTGTGATGTAATTAGAAAATTCTAATTACGATTTTAAAATTGTTAATTTTCTATATCGAAAACCTTAATCCGAAAATCTTAGAATTACAAGTTGCTAAATCTTAAAGGGTTAAACCCTAAAACCCTAAAGATCCAAACCCTAAACCCTAAGGGTTTGATCAAATACTAATTTTGGAATTAAAATTGTGTGGTAATGACATTTATGCCCTTTTGTCACATTTTATATTATGTTGTTTGCAAATCCTACCATATATGTAGTAGTTGAACTACTCTTGACTTCCCATGAGATCATTAAATGCCAGAAAATCAGCAACAAGCAACCAATATCTGCCAATGCTTGTATCCTACAATTATATATAACGAGTTAGAGAGAGAAAAGTGTTCTTAGTTGCTCATTTTTTTCACAACCATCATCCAAGACCTTCTCTCTCAAACACCTACGAAATTTAGTGCTAAATCAGTCATATATTGAAGCCCTACGTGTACCAGAAACAGATCAAAAAGTCAGAACCGAAAATCAAAGCTCAAAAGGTATAAAATCCCAAAATCTAGAAATCCTATGATTCTTTGTTAATTGATGAAATTGATTTGTTAAAGTTATGTAATATGATGTTTATAAGTGATATGGGTTGATAGATCAAGGATCTATAATATCTAGATGCACGATTTTGGTGATTATTGAAATCTGGAAAATGGAAAATTTTTCTTCTGACAGCTATATGTCAGACACCATAGATCTATGTGTATTAAGTGTTTTTGATGTTTAAAGCTTTTAACATGTAGTCTACTATGTGGTCTTTAAGATGCAAAAAGAATCAAGTCCATATCTGTTGTAGATCGGGAGTTATTATGAGTCAAAACCCGTTGACCGACCATGAGCAAATGAGAATCTGGGCAAGCCCAGAAACCCAGAACGGTCTGACAGCATTTTTGAACGTCTAGATCTGGTTGTATCTTGTTAGTTTGGCTAAGATGTTGTTGTTATGTTGTATTCTGGTATGTATACTACATATTAAAGTCAGTATATCCCCTAGATCGTAACTGGAATGACAGGAAATTAAGGTGAAAATATAGTTGACCGCCTGTTTTGATGAATTTTGGAAATTCCCAGAAAGTTGAAGAACACGTGTTTGACAGCATGTTTGACCAACTAGATCTTACAAATGTGATGTTGTTAGTCTAATTTTATATTATAATGTTATACCATTTCATGCGTACTAAAAGATTAAACCTTTAGATCACACAAATAATATGGAGACTGAAAGTTACAAGGAATCAAAGTAAGCACCTTAGGCTGTTCTTCAAATCTGGAAAACCCAGAATTTGAAGAACAGATCTGACAACATTTTGGAGAGCCTAGATCTCTCTGATATGATGTTGTTTGGCCATGAAACAAGTTGGTGATTGTAGTATTACGTTAGTACTATAATTTTAACACGAATTCCAGTACAGAAAACATTAGGATCATAACTTAAAAGCCGGTCAAACCAGCCCCTCGCACACTGATTTGTCAGTGTTCTAGAATGAAGAACACCAATAGCGACAGACAAGTGTCGCTAAAGGCCTATAGCGACAGTTTATTTATTAATTTCTGGAAATTAATTTAAAATTAGAAAAAAATAGTTTTTAATTATTAAAAATACAAAATAAATTCTAAAAAATTATTTTAAAGTCTGAAAAATAGTTTTTAACTATTTTGAGTATATTTTGAAAATTTTTAATATTTTTGGAATATAAATGGTATTTATTTATTTAATTATAATATTAAATAAATTATTTAAAAATGGTTTTAATTCATGAAAAATCATGAAAAATTATTTTATGGTATAAGAAAATATTTTAAGTTATTTTTGATGACTTTTAATATTTTGGAATGAATTTCATTAATTAATCAATATTAATGATAATTAGTTTATTTAATAAATATATTAAATAAATTATGGAAAAATAGAATTAATGTTTTAAAAATCATATAAAAATGATTTAAGTGTTATAAAAATATTTTAAGTTATAAAATGTAACTTTTGATATTTTGGCATGAAAATATTAATATTTTATTATTAATAGCAATTATCGGATAATGGATTTAAGTGTTTAAAAATCATATAAATATGATTTTAGGGTATTAAAAATACTTTGATATATTATAATATTATGTAATGATTTTCATTAATATTTTATATTAAATAAATATTAATGATTAAGCTATTATGTTGTATTTAAATACGGTTTTAAGGATTGAAAAATGTTGATAAATGGTAATAATTATCCGAAAATTATTACGAGCCTAGGAAAAATGTTTTGTCTGATAAGAAATTATCTGTGTTAATGGTTAAGTGTTTAGGCAGAGTTTAATTGAACATAAACTCGAGTGTTGTCCGACTAGACCGTCAGGATGATAGAATTGTGTCGGTTTCAACTCAGACTGCAATAGTTTGACTTGATACTTAGTTTTATGTGTGTTATAGACTGATAGGATTATGTGCTATATGTTTAAGTTATTTTGTGGATATAAATATAATAGTATTATACTGTGATGATATTATTATAATATTGGAGATCTATATTATTAATATTAGGTCTTCGGGTTAAGCGTTATAAATTGCGTTGCAGTAATCAATGGTTCAGGCAAGTTTTCTTTGTACTTAACTGTAATAAGAGTGTTTTATTCAAGCTTATGGTTAATCATTGCTGATTGCCACGAAAATTGTATTCTGTACATCTTGCATGTATAAGTCAGGTATGAAAGGCTAATCACCTTCATTACCAGTTGGTTCAGAAATGTTTGTTCATGTATAATACTTGTTCAGTCAAAAATTTGTTCGTGCTAGTTCTCAATTATATTGATGAATTATAGCAAGCCCATTGTTCATACTCTTCAATCATGATATATCGTTTTATTATTGTATATAAACTTTCTGGGCAACTTTAATGCTCACCCTTGCTATATCATGATAAAACATTGCAGATAAGGCGAATGCGTTCGGATACAGGAAAAGGGTTAAGGCCAAGTTCAGCTTGGAATATAAAGTGCGGCTTGTTTTTAATAATATATTAAGATAAATATTGTTGTATAATGGATATTTTATGAATGGTGTTTAAGTTAAGGTTACTCGAACTTTGGTAAAATAGTGTGTAATGTATTGTATAAACAATTTATGTTTATATCTTCAGCAAATAGTAATAGAAATAGCGTACCGAGTCAGCGGGGCTTCGGGGCCCGAATTCGGGGCTACTACAGTTGGTATCAGAGCTATTGGTTATGAAGTTTAGGTAGGAATACCTGAGACCAATAACTGCAGTGATTAGGATAAGATCTAACTCACATAGAGTTAGTTGGTCGGTAAGATTGAAAGATGAATCTCGGTGAGTGTAAAGACACAGAGTTCCCTAACTCTGATAATAAAGTTGAACAGTAATGGTGAATAGATCGAGTCTAAAAGACTGAAAGTGCAGGAATAGGAGATCGTAAAACAAAACGATCATAGGCATAGAAATAAATCGTAATATATACGATAAGATCACCCCGTGATCTGATAAGGTTATGACTGTAAGAAAGAATCAATCTTATGATTGAAAAGTTTACAGCACGATGCTGTGTGTAAGTTGTACTATGAAATTGTACTATGAAAACTCATGAAAGAGTTATGGATTATGAATACGAATTGAATTCGTATTGAAAAAGGGGGTTAAGATTAGGTGGGGATTTCAATGAGGACTCGTGTCAGCAACTGAGTTGTATGATTCCTTGTATGGGCGGGGAATTGTACTTGGTGTAAAAACTACTTAGTTGGTGGCATTGGTAATAATTGAAATGTTGTGTCACGCTAGTTGTTATATATAGATAAATAGGTCATAGGTAGAGAATATAGGATTAAGTACGAGTTCTTAGAACTCATACTTATGTGACATTCTTGATGCATAGTTATATGAAATGTTTATGAGCCCCTCAACGAACGGACGCCAAAGGTCAGACTAGGGTAAGTTCGTAAACTCATATAATTGTGGCCAGGTTATGAACTCATAAGTGTGGTTTTATGAACTGGGTATAGTTGTGTGTGAATGGAGTGTTAAGGATTATATGAACAGATAGATTGTTAAGCATATGATTATTAGAGGAGATTTAGGTTTTCCTAAACCCCTAGCTTTGCTAAACCTCAATTTTTGACATCAAGCTAAATACACACTATGTTCCTTTTTTAAAAAATATTGTTTTTATTTATCACTTATGTACCATGTGACCTGGTGCAGAGATGATAAAAAAATGATGGAGTTATCAATGCAGAATTACTTGGTGTTGGATGTGATCTAAGGATCGTCAGCCCACTACAGTCTGATGTAGTATAACAAAGTCACAAAATGACGAAATCCTCAATGGACTGTTAAATACAGTGCGTCATCATGACGTCATTCTCAAAAATGTTTTATTGAAAGAAATTTCCCAAACCAAATTGTTTTGCTGTGGAATCAAATAAGACTGACGTAAAATTTTTGTGCCTTTGGCAGTGATGGGAAAATAGATAAAATCAGTACTTGGCCAGTACAGGGCATATCGGGCTAATCACCCTTTTTGTCCGTAAGTAATGACGATTTGCGGATGAATTTCCAAAAAACCTTTGCGAAAATGAAAAACAAACAGTCTATACGATTCCTCAGCACAATTTTAAAAATTTTACCCTTGTGAGTGGTGTATTGGGTAGCATGTGAAATATGTGTGATGATGTAAGCTGTATGGTGTAAGGTGTAAGGTGAATTTCGGGGACGAAATTCTTATAAGGAGGGGTGAATGTGACAACCCGAGAAATTAGACAATTTATGAAAATCTTAAATAATCGATTTAAGGTTAAAAAATAGACCTAGATAGAAAATAAGTGTATGCGTTCGGATACAGGAAAAAGGTTAAGGCTAAGTTCAGCTTGGGATATAAAGTGCGGCTTGTTTGTAATAATACATTTTGATAAATATTGTTGTATAATAGATATTTTATGAATGGTGTTTAAGTTAAGGTTACTCGAACTTGGGTAAAATAGTGTGTAATGTATTGTATAAACAATTTATGTTTATATCTTCTGCAAATAGTTATAAAAATAGCGTACCGAGTCCGCAGCGATTCGGGGCCCTGATTCGGGGCTACTACAACTCACATATAAATGCCACTTGCTGTGCTTGTTGAGCTTCTACCCCTGTAATAGAATCCAACTTCTTCGAAAGTCCTGAAATCTGTGCTTGTATAGCTATCACACTATCCACTTCTAAAACCCCAGCTGCATTTGCCTGTGTCATTCTTGCTTTGGGCATCTGGTAGTTGTTAGCCGCCATGGTTTTCTGAGTAATTCTTTGTATCTCTCCCATGCCTCATATAACGACTCCCCATGCTGCTGCTCTAACATTGTTATCTCGTTCCTCATCGTTATAGTTTTCGCCGGTGGAAAGAATTTGGCGAGGAATTTCTGAGCTAAGTCCACCCATGTAGTTATTGATCCGGGTGGTAGAGAATGCAACCAACTCTTTTCCTTGTCCCGTAGAGTGAATGGGAACAGGCGAAGCCTAACCGCATCATCTGACACCCCATTGTACCTAAAGGTGTTGCAAATTTCTAGAAATTTAACTAGATGCTCATTCGGATCATTATTTGTCAATCCCCCAAAATGAACTGAATTTTGAATCATTTGAATCATACCAGGCTTGATTTCAAATGTGTTAGCAGCTATTTCAGGCCTGGTGATGCTTGACTGCAGTTCAGTCACCTTGGGTGTGGCGAAGTCCCTTAACGCTTTCTGATCTTCGGCTGCCATTTCCTCTTCCTTTTCAGATGTTTCAAATTCTTGCCTTGTTTCCTTGATCCACTTACTCAACCTCTGAAACCTTTTCTCTATGTCATCCTCAAAAGGCAGCAAGTCTGGATTTTTGGACCGAGTTTGCATAAACTGTTTCCAACACCTGAAATAGAAGGACAAACAAAAATAAAAATGTCTAAGTAAAACTGGATTAATTAAACTGATATTTTAAAACTATTAAGATTTATACTAAATGATCCCCGACAACGGCGCCAAAAACTTGTTGGGTAAAATCTATATACGCACAACACGCAAGTATACGTGGTCAACAAGTAATAGAGTGATGAGTAGAGTATTGTTCCCATAGAGACTGACTAGCATTATTCTTAACTTACATTTACCAATTTCCTATTAACCCTAATTTTATTAAACAACTCAACTCAATAATTAAAATTAAAGACTCTAAATTAAAGAATAATTAAACTATCACAGAACAATCACAAATATCAAAATCTGGAATTTCAAACAATTAATGGAGAATTAGCCTTATGAGTTCACCCTAAGCATCACTCTGATCTCAACACCTTAATTCCAATTCAATTCAATATCCAAATTTATTAACCAAGAACTCGAACGTAGTATTAACCACCTCTCGATGCACTAATACCTTATTAACATAAATCCACAATGAAGATAGAAACACGTTAAACACCTTCATCAACTAACTCGCTATATCTCTATGTGAATTATAATTAAAGAAGGTTTAAGAATAAATTATCTATTCGATTACATGTGATGTCAAGCATATCTCTACCTTAATATTCATCAAGATTCTACTATTCACAAAATTCATGAACACATGCTATATTAATTAGGTCTAGATTTGAATATCCTCTCTCAATTCCATACAAATCCACAAAGAATTGTTGATCAGGAAATTCATAAATTCAAGCTCAAATCAATATAGATAAACTGGAAATAGATTATTGAAATTGAAATCAAAGGTTTCAAAATCATCGTTTCAATTAGAGATCCATCATAAGCCTAAAAAGTGAGTTAGTTCATAATAAACAAATTAAACATTGAATAAATCATAGAAATCATTCTAGTGATTACAAATAATAGCCTAAGACAAAGAATATTGAAAACACCCTTCTTGTAGCCTAAAATCGCAATCGTCTCGAAAATAATCTCGAAATACTCCTCCAACCTTGCTATGAAAAACTAAGATTCGATCTTTGTCTTCTGCCTTGTGTGTTGTTGTATGCGTTATTAATTGAGTAATAGATGTCCAACACACGTCCCAGCCGAAATTCCCTTCAATTAGAGTTCTATTTTCTATCCAAATGCTAGAAACCATGCCCAAAAAGAATTTCAATCATAGCAGGACAACTTCAGAATTGACACCCCCCGCCCCGGCGGAGGGTTCATGTGCTATCAACGCCCGCCCTGACGGGCCACCTTTATGTTAAGCTCAAATGAAGACCCCCCCCATCCCGACGGGGGTGTATAGGCTAATTATGCCCGCCCCGGTGGGCTACCTGTTTGCTAATTGAAGATTAAGACCCCCCCGCCCTGGCGGGGATACATAGTATAACAATGCCCGCCCCAGCGTGACTCTATTCTGCTTAATGATATGTTGAACTTCAAAATTTCTTCCAACTTTGTACCAATTAACTCCATATCACACCGAATAGTTCTAAATGTACGTTAAATGCTACAAGCACCATCCTACACATGAAATAACATAAAACGAGTAAAAAGGAACATGATCACAAGAATTTAGCAAAAAATAAGCATAAAATGGACATTAATTCGCGTATATAAATTCCACTTATCACCGTTGTGTTGGGATTATTAGTGTTAGTGAAATTCGAAATTTATTTCGATAATAATTGTTGTTTGGAAGTTATACTGACCAATCGGGTAAGTAATCGGATAAATGAGCAATTAATTGTTATTAATTCACATGCTTATAACTATTTGTTCAAATGTGTGTACTAATGATTCATATTCATGTACTATTAGGGGAGGTGGTGCAAAATTGATAATACTTGCATGACTAAGTTAAAAATAGAGGTATAGATGGAGGTACTATACTGTGGTTCGTATTTTCACATGTATAGAACTATTGATTCACATGATTGTACTATTGAATCACATGATATACTATTAGGGAAGGTGGTGCAAGTTTGATAATACTTGCAGGACTAAATTAAAAATGAACGAAAAGATGAAGGTTCTATAATGTAATATTTCGAGCCCCAAAACATGCAATTATCGAAATAATATTTTCCTATAAGTAGAAGCTCATTCTTCTTTCATTCTCACCAATTTACTAAGACTCACAAGAGCAATTATAGAGAGAGAATCTATAGAGAGAGAAGCTATAGGGAGAAAGAAGAAGAGTAGTCTGCTACTTCACTACTCTAGTATCCAATCTTCTTCTGAGGAAAGGGGTATTATTTATTTCATATTCTGAAGAGATATTATTTTTCGTATTCGTATGAATATTATTTTTGTTTAATATTCGTAAGGAATATTATCTTCGTTTAATATTCGTAGGAATATTATCTTCGTTGAAATATTATTTCCGTTCAAGGGATGTTATTTTTGTTCAATATTCGCTTGAGGTAATATTTTCTTCCATACTCTGTAGTGTGTAAGTAATATTATTTCATTTCAGCTTTTGAATTCTATATTCATTTTGTTGAAGTTTTGGCTTCTATACTCCATGAAATTAGTAGAATAATCCTTGATATTTGCGCTTCATCCAATATCTTTTCATGAAAATATTATTCTGAGCTTTCTTGATAATTATTGATCTTTTCATGATGGAATACTATTCATGAGTTACTATTTACCTGGTTACTATTCACTCAAATATTATTCACTCGGGTATTCGGGGCACTTTTCATGCCAGAGTACTATTCACGGGTTATTATTCACCCAATTACTATTCACCTGAATATTATTCACTCAGATATTTGGGGTATTTTTTATGTCGGGGTACTATTCACGAGGTACTATTCCCAGAGTACTTTTCACAGGATACTATTCACGTGGTACCATTTACCTGAAAAATATATTTCATTTCTGTCCAAATTATTTTTGGTACATGAATATTATTCTTGAATTTTACTCCACAAAGCAGTATCATGTTGACAATTTGGATATTTTTAAACTATGGATAAATTTAAAGTCTTTAATATTTGTCCTTGATTTCGTTTGATTTAACTTCGTTTGCTTAATGCTTATATCATTGTCATCATTCTCATGCTTATATTGTGATTAAAGTCATCTTTGGTTTACGTGCAAATATGGACTGTTGATTATTGATTTTACAGTTGTATATCTTTGGCTTATGTGCAAAGATGAACTATTAATTGATGAGTATCTTTGGCTTATGTGCATAGATGAACTGTTGGTTGGTATGATTATGACCAGGGATCATTTGGTATAATCATGACCCATAATGTTACAAATGATGTGGTTAAAGTCCTCATTGGCCCGTAGTGCATTGATGGAAAGTTTTTGGTATGATTATAACCAGGGATTATTCGATATAATCATGACCATTGTTGAAAAAACGAATATCCTTGGCCCGTAGTGCATGGATAATTCGTGGTCAAATACTAATGAATATCCTTGGCCGTTGATAAGTAGGTTTTATACCTACTTATTCGGTATCTTTTACTTGAATTAGTTGTTTTTATTCATGTGTCTTTGTTACTTTTCATGCATTTTGTGTTCGTTTTGTAGGTTATACGTTTGGAAGCGATGTGAGTGATTATTGGTAAGGAAAAGCACGGAAAATGCAAACAAAAGCAAGCCGGATATCGTTTTTTCTTTCATGTCATTTCATGTTCTTGGCTTGGAGCTTGGACTATATTTTAGAGCGTTTTCTTAGCTTTCCGTAACATCTTGAATCATTCCAATCGGAGTTCGGATGAAAGAGTTGTGGCATTTCTACCAACGGACGTCATTGAACTTCACCGTTTTGCGTGGTCATTTACACAGCAGTCACTTCTAGTCCAATTTCGACCATCATGCGTTTGTTATTTCTGAAAACTCAAAGAATGAAAGTTGTAGATCTCGTCGATAGCTTCGATTTGATAGGTAGTGGACCCCGTAACTCCTCACGGTTTAAAAGTTATGGCAGTTTTAGCAGAGGAGGTTCCAACAGAAAATTAATTGGCAGATTGGTACCCAGCCGGGGCTGGACGCTTTTAGCCTTAGGATCCAGCCGGGGCTGGGGTCCTGGGCGTTTTAGCAGTCCACTACCCAGCCGGGGCTGGGTTTTTGCAAGGGAAATGGCCAGCCGGGGCTGGTCTATGCGAAAAAGAGGAGATTTTGTCCGAATTTGAGTCCGAAAAGGATTATTTTCGAGTTGTTTGATTCAAGGACTTCCAAGAAGACTTAAAGACATCTATAAAGGCTTATAAAAGGAGGGGAATAACACAGATTAGAGGAGATTATGAGGAGATTAGAGAGCATTCTATTAAATTAGATTAGAGTAAATTAGAGAAAAACACTAGCTTTTATGAGATTTGGAGATTGATGCAACTTGGAGACCATTGAAGATTCAAAGGAGGAGCAAGGAGGGAGCGTCAAATCTACACACAATAGATTATTTCTTCTCATCTTCTTCTATTTTTATCTTTTTAATGTGTATTCAATTGTGGATTCTTAGTTTTAATTCAATAATCATGAACTAATTCTTTGTTTAAGATTACAATGGATCTTATTGTGTAGTTTATTTTAATATGCTTTGTTATCAATTATTATGTTCTATTGAGAGGATTGTCTATTGTGATTTGGACTTAATTGTTTAATTGTTTGGCCATCAATTACCGTGATAATCTATATGAACTCGAGAGATGAAGTATAGATTTAGATCTAATCATGATAGCATGTGTTCAGGATTTTGTTAATAGCTTAAACTTGATGAGTGTTAAGGTAGAGATATGCTTGACATCATATGTAATCTTATAGAGAACTTGTTCTTCAACCTTCTTCAATTGTAATTCACATAGAGATATAGTGGGTTAGTTGATTAAGGTGTTTAACGAATTTCTATCTTAATTGTGGATTGACGTTAATACGGTATTAGTACATCGAGAGGTGGTTAATACTACTTTCGTGTTCTTGATTAATAACTCGGGATAGAGAATAATTGATGAGAAGTGTGTTAACCTAAATGAAGCAATAAGTGAAGTTGTGATCTTAAATCTCCATAATCTGATTTTTAATTAGTGGTAATTAGAATTAGTTTAGTTAAATATTTTAATTTATAACATTAAATTCATTTATTTAAATAAGATTGAGTTGGTTACGGGTTAGTACTTGGTGATTTTTATTAACTAATTCTCTGTGGGAACGATACTCAACTTATCACTTTATTACTTGTTGACCACGTATACTTGCGTGTTGTGCGTAACTAGATTTTACCCAACAAATTTTTGGCGCCGTTGCCGGGGAATTAGTTTAATACAGTTTTACCAATATTAGCTTCAATCAAATTAGTCTTAATTTAAACATTTTTATTTTTATTTTTAATTCTATTCCTATATTTCTCTCTTTTCAGGTACCATGGATGACTTTGCGTATCAATGGCCATACACGAACATGACTCAACCAAAAGAAGCGGAGATTGACAGACTCGCGACACTCTCCGTAATGTCAGCACAAATTGAATAACTTTCGAGGAAGTTGGACGTTATCATAGCCCAACAGAGTCGAAGGATGGCAGTTACCTGTGGCTATTGTGCTGGCAATCACCCGAGTAATCAATGCACCATCAATCTTGGGCCGATACAGTATGGTGGTAACTACCTCAATCAGTATGTATATGATAATTATCATCAAGTTTGGGGGTATCACCCGGATTTTTCATGGAGTTACAACTATCAAGACCAATACTCTACTCCAAATCCAACATACACACCGGAATTCTCATATCAACCTCCATTAAAAGAAGAAAAGTCAAAGTTGGAGGAATTGTTGTCCAAGTTCATAGCATCAAATGAGGAGAAGAGGATTGATCAAGAGATATCAATGCAAAATTTGCAGAACCATGTGGATCAAATACTCAAAGCCTTGAACAACTGTCCTCAAAACAATCGGTGTTATGATGAGGATTCCGAGATTGATGAAGTGCCCGAGCCAAATCTACAACTGGATGAGACACGAGATGTTGAAAAAGAGGAGACAAGTGGGGATAATGAAAATAAGGTCGGTGAAGAACTAACTATGAGTACCAACGAGGATGAGCCGATGTTATTAGTGCCCCAAGTTCCTTCTCCTCCAAAGATCAAGGGTCCAGTTAGATTTGCAAAACCGTGCCCGCTTGGTAGTCATGTCGTCGGCAAGGCTCTTTATGACATGAGAGCTACTACAAATGTGAAGCCATGGTGGGATGAGGAGGAAAAGATAGAAGAAGAGCCCGTTGTTCTTGCCAAGCCTCAAAGCCCCAATCGAATAATAGGCTCAACGGACGGAAAAGCACCTAGTTATTCAACATTCTCAATTGGGCATATATTTAAACAAAGTATGCTAGGTGACTTTAACTCGATGGCTATCACAAATGGGAACCTACCAAAAGCTATATTATTTCTGATGGATGGAGGGTTCCTCAAATTTCGAAGAGGAATTGGATAGCATTGACCAGACAAAGTCAGGCTGAAAGACTATAAATCAAGCGCTGACTGGGAGGCAACCCAAGAATTTTTTATATTTATATGCTTTACTAGTTTATTTAGTAGATAGGAATTAAGTTGCTTATTAAGTTCTCTTATAATCTAATCCATGTTGTCTCTCTTCATTGTAGGTATTGGAGGTCCAATGGATAACAAAATGATCGTCGCCGCCATCGCCACCATCATCTCACGCTTAGTTGATTACAGGGAAGTTCTCTTCTACTTACTGCTATATTCTTACAATGAGGACATTGTAATTGCTAAGTTTGGGGGAGCTTTGTTTAGGTTCATTATCGCATGTTTAGTTTATGTTATGTTATATTGCATATGTTGTTAATTTAGTTTAGGTTCATTATAAAAAAAATCAAAAAAAATCAAAAATTTCAAACATAATAGGTAGTTTCTATGTTCATCTTGCATGAGTCCAGTTGTTAGATAGTTCAGTTTATTTTGGCCAATGATGAGAATGGAATTGAGTAGACAAGTATAATACTGATTATTAGAGCTTTTGATGTGATTTCTTGTTATGAATTGAACCTTTTTCTGTTGGAAACTGGTATAATAAGGATAGCACAGTAAAAAACAATTTGTTGACTGATTAAGTTTAAATTGATACATAATGGACTTCTTAAGGATAATACTAGTTTGGATTAATGAAAGACATGAATAGGCGGAGATGACTGAATTTAGATAAAAACTTAAGTTTGGGGGAAAAATTTGGGATATATAAGCTTCAAAGAAAAGAAAAAAAATGAAAAAAAATTATACCGTGACTAGTCTTGTTTCGGGGCCTTTGTTACATGAGCAAGTACGCCCGAAGGGGTATCTTAAAACCTAGCGCCCTAAGGTTTTATATGGTCTGGGAGTCGTTGGTCGAAAGCTCGCTAAGGGGTAGCACTGTTAGCTTAATGGAATGAGACATTGCACAGTCATGGTTAAAAAGAAAAAAAAAAGAAAAAAAAATAATAAAATGGGAAAAGAGCAAAAAGCCCCCGTAATGAAAAATAAAGCATAAGTATCCCGGATTGGACTCTTGAACTTGGTGGATGTTTGACTTTAGTTGGATCTAGCTTGTTCGTGAATTTTTTTTGATTTTACATTGTATGATGCCTTTGAAGAGACTTGTTATGTGTTAAATTTAATTTTATATCAGTTAACATTGTTGTGGAGCACACACGCACTATACCAGTAATAACAGTTTAAGATTTGATGATTGACTAGGAAATTGTTGATTGGTTTTGATATGAAGTATTATCATGTTTACTTGATTGCTCTAAGGTCGGTTGAATAGATTTGTGTTTATCAATACTGCTGGATTCATAGGCATGTAGATTATTTCCATTCCATTGCATTGCATTTTTGTTTTGTTTTTGCTTGAGGACAAGCAAAGGTTTAAGTTTGGGGGTATTTGATAAGTAGGTTTTATACCTACTTATCCGGT
This sequence comes from Panax japonicus, assembly GCA_020205505.1. Classification (NCBI taxonomy): domain Eukaryota; kingdom Viridiplantae; phylum Streptophyta; class Magnoliopsida; order Apiales; family Araliaceae; genus Panax; species Panax japonicus. The sequence goes on along the minus strand of CM035102.1, from coordinate 20,125,037 downwards.
ATCTTTTACTTGAATTAGTTGTTTTTATTCATGTGTCTTAGTTACTTTTCATGCATTTTGTGTTCGTTTTATAGGTTATACGTTTGGAAGCGATGTGAGCGATTATTGGTAAGGAAAAGCACGGAAAATACAAACAAAAGCAAGCCGGATATCGTTTTTGCTTTCATGTCATTTCATGTTCTTGGCTTGGAGCTTAGACAATATTGTAGAGCGTTTTCTTAGCTTTCCGGAACATCTTGAATCATTCCAATCGGAGTTCGGATGAAAGAGTTGTGGCATTTCTACCAACGGACGTCATTGAACTTCACCGTTTTGCGTGGTCATTTACACAGCAGTCACTTCCAGTCCAATTTCGACCATCATGCGTTTGTTATTTCTGAAAACTCAAAGAATGAAAGTTGTAGATCTCGTCAGTAGCTTCGATTTGATAGTTAGCGAGTCCTGTAACTCCTCACGGTTTAAAAGTTATGGCAATTTTAGCAGAGGAGGTTCCAGCGGAAAATTAATTGGCAGATTGGTACCCAGCCGGGGCTGGACGTTTTTAGCCTTAGGATCCAGCCGGGGCTGGGTGTCCTGGGCGTGAAATCAGTAGCCTATCCAGCTGGGGCTGGGTTTTTGCATGGGAAAAGTCCAGCCGGGGCTGGCCTATGCGAGAATGAGTAGTTTTTGTTCGAATTTGAGTCCGAAAAGGATTGTTTTCGAGTGGTTTGATTCAAGGACTTCCAAGAGGACTTAAAGACATGTATAAAGGCTTATAAAAGGAGGGGAATAACACAGATTAGAGGGGATTATTAGGGGATATTAGGAGATTAGAGAGCATTCTATTAAATTAGATTAGAGTAAATTAGAGAAAAACACTAGTTCTAATTTGATTTGGAGATTGAAGCAACTTGGACACCATTGAAGATTCAAAGGAGGAGCAAGGAGGCAGCGTCAAATCTACAGACAATAGATTATTTCTTCTCATCTTCTTCTATCTTTATCTTTTAATGTGTATTCAATTGTGGATTCTTAGTTTTAATTCAATGAACTAATTCTTTGTTTGAGATTACAATGGATCTTATTGTGTAGTTTATTTTAATATGCTTCGTTATCAATTAGTATTTTCTATTGTGAGGATTGTCTATTGTGATTTGGACTTAATTGTTTAATTGATTGGCCATCAATTACCGTGATAATCTATATGAACTCGAGAGATGAAGTATTGATTTAGATCTAATCATAATAGCATGTGTTCAGGATTTTATTAATAGCTTAAACTTGATGAGTGTTAAGGTAGAGATATGCTTGACGCCATATGTAATCTTATAGAGAACTTAGTCTTCAACCTTCTTCAATTGTAATTCACATAGAGATATAGTGGATTAGTTGATTAAGGTGTTTAACGAATTTCTATCTTAATTGTGGATTGACGTTAATACGGTATTAGTGCATCGAGAGGTGGTTAATACTACTCTAGTGTTCTTGATTAACAATTCGGGATAGAGAATAATTGATGAGAAGTGTGTTAACTTAAATGAAGCAATAAGTGAAGTTGTGATATTAAATCTCCATAATCTGATTTTTAATTAGTGGTAATTAGAATTAGTTTAGTTAAATATTTTAATTTATAACATTAAATTTATTTGTTTAAATAAGATTGAGTTGGTTACGGGTTCCAAAACTTGTTGGGTAAAATCTAGTTACGCACAACACGCAAGTATACGTGGTCAACAAGTAATAAAGTGATAAGTTGAGTATCGTTCCCACAGAGAATTAGTTAATAAAAATCACCAAGTACTAACCCGTAACCAACTCAATCTTATTTAAACAAATGAATTTAATGTTATAAATTAAAATATTTAACTAAACTAATTCTAATTACCACTAATTAAAAATCAGATTATGGAGATTTAATATCACAACTTCACTTATTGCTTCATTTAGGTTAACACACTTCTCATCAATTATTCTCTATCCCGAATTATTAATCAAGAACATGAAAGTAGTATTAACAACCTCTCGATGTACTAATACCGTATTAACGTCAATCCACAATTAAGATAGAAATTCGTTAAACACCTTAATCAACTAACCCGCTATATCTCTATGTGAATTACAATTGAAGAAGGTTGAAGAGCAAGTTCTCTATAAGATTACATAGGATGTCAAGTATATCTCTACCTTAACACTCATCAAGTTTAAGCTATTAACAAAATCCTGAACACATGCTATCATGATTAGATCTAAATCTATACTTCATCTCTCGAGTTCATATAGATTATCACGGTAATTGATGGCCAAACAATTAAACAATTAAGTCCAAATCACAATAGACAATCCTCTCAATAGAACATAATAATTGATAACGAAGCATATTAAAATAAACTACACAATAAGATCCATTGTAATCTCAAACAAAGAATTAGTTCATGATTATTGAATTAAAACTAAGAATCCACAATTGAATACACATTAAAAAGATAAAAATAGAAGAAGATGAGAAGAAATAATCTATTGTGTGTAGATTTGACGCTCCCTCCTTGCTCCTCCTTTGAATCTTCAATGGTCTCCAAGTTGCATCAATCTCCAAATCTCATAAAAGCTAGTGTTTTTCTCTAATTTACTCTAATCTAATTTAATAGAATGCTCTCTAATCTCCTCATAATCTCCTCTAATCTATGTTATTCCCCTCCTTTTATAAGCCTTTATAGATGTCTTTAAGTCTTCTTGGAAGTCCTTGAATCAAACAACTCAAAAACAATCCTTTTCGGACTCAAATTCGGACAAAATCTCCTCTTTTTCGCATAGGCCAGCCCCGACTGGCCATTTACCTTGCAAAAACCCAGCCTCGGCTGGGTAGTGGACTGCTAAAACGCCCAGGACCCCAGCCCCGGCTGGGTCCTAAGGCTAAAAACGCCCAGCCCCGGCTGGGTACCAATCTGCCAACAAAATTTTCTGCTGGAACCTCCTCTGCTAAAACTGTCATAACTTCTAAACCGAGAGGAGTTACGAGTCCCGCGACCTATCAAATCGAAGCTATCGACGAGATCTACAACTTTTATTTTTTGAGATTTGAGAAATAACGAACGCATGATGGTCGAAATTGGACTGGAAGTGACTGCTACGCAAAATGACCACCCAAAACGGTGAAGTTCAACGTCCGTTGGTAGAAATGTCATAACTCTTTCATCCGAACTCCGATTTGAATGATTCAAGATGTTCCGGAAAGCTAAGAAAACGCTCTAAAATATGGTCCAAGCTCCAAGCCAAGAATATGAATTGAACATAAAAGCATAAACGATGTCCGGCTTGCTTTTGTTTGCATTTTTCGTGTTTTTCCTTACCAATAATCGCTCACATCGCTTCCAAACGTATAACCTATAAAACGAACACAAAATGCATGAAAAGTAACTAAGACACATGAATATAAGCAACTAATTCAAGTAAAAGATACCGGATAAGTAGGTATAAAACCTACTTATCAGCCGTAGTGCAGGGATGATTCGATGATGTGAATTATTTATTAAGCTGAGTCTCAACGATAAAATATTGATAATACACTTTTAATTCGTAGAAGATAGTAGATATTATGCTCTACTTGACTCTTCTAAAATACAGTTTGTCAGGAATAAACATGTGAATGATATTCCTATTTATATATGATTTGATTATGATATATATGTAAATGAATATGCAAGTATGCTTGCATTAAAAAGAGCTGTAAAGTCCTCTGATAGATTATAGAAGCATATGTACAAGGACTATAAATATAGAAAGATCAAGCATGTTAGGTTGATCCTATGATGTAATAGATAGGCTTTTCTGATCGTCGAGCATTGCACCAGAAATCGTAGTCTACTAGGAGTGTCAAGGATAACTCAAGAGCTATCGAGGCAGAATCGTAGTCTATAAGATAGTAGATCTCAGAGTTCATAGACTTCCAAGAAAGACGATAAAGGATTGTAGTGTGTCGAGTAAAGCTTCCTTGGAGCCGTAGTCTACTGGGGAAGTTATGTTCAGAACCGTAGAGACAGCTGCCTACGAGCCGACCGAGCATCTGTCAAATCCAGTCAAGAATCGTAGACTGCTAATGTCAATGCCAATTCAAGAATCGTAGACTGCACTCAGAATCGTAGAGTCTACTGGTCGTATTAAAGGCAGAGATCATAGTGCAGCAAGATCAGATGAAGACAACAAACACAACGACAGAAATCGTAGTGTCAAGATCTAATCTCAAAGTCGTAGTGTCTGTACAGCCAAAGCTGAATCATAGAGTGCAGAGCTAAGACCTTAAAAGATGTGCTCACAAAGCCAAAGTAGAATCGTAGAGCAAACACGATTCTCAACGATTGAGCACTCCCAGAATATCCAAAGGAATGAAGCCTCTAGTTGGTAATGAAAAGATACATCTCACCTTAAGGAAGCCAGAGAGCACTTAACGAATGGCATGCAAGCTAATAGAAGATCTAAGCATCAACTCAATTAATATCCAGATTGAGTTGAAAAGCCATTCAAGGTAAAGTCTTCCACAATATGATCATAAGAAGACTTTAGCAGCTGACTAAGGAAAGTCAGCATATGCAGTGGCTCTCAAGTTGAAAGATGACAACGATCCTGAAAGTAACCAGGATCGTAGTGTTTGCCAAACAAAGAAGAAACTTATGGAGTATACACAAAGATACTGCTCAGCCTCTGAATAACAAGGCTAAAGTGATTAAGCATTGGGTCAGTCTATTGATGATAAGTGAACGGGAGATCCCACCCATGACGAAGATAATTTTCATCGATGCAAGGACAACCTTTGATCAAGAAATTAGAAGGGAGAAATAAAGTCGACGACCTGCCCAAGACATCAAAGTAACATGTCTGATGGGGTAGGTGAAACAATAGACTGCAGTGTCAGAAAGTCTGAAAAAGATGTCATGTCACATCTACAGTCTGCACCAAATAACTCGAGATCTGCAAAGAAATTTGATTAACTTTCAATGGCTACTTTCCAATGGGAAGATTGGGAAGCAGTATAAATCAACAGAGCTTCAAAGATCAAGAGTTGTTGATGATTGCTAAGTTGCAGAATCGTTAAGTTATTGGAATGCTATATTGTTGAGTCTACGAGTTTCACCAGAGCTAAACTGAACAAGTCTCAATGACAGTGAGGGTATAAAGGTGAAAGTGAAGCAGCTTTGAATAAGGATTTAAACAGACTAAAGCTTCACTCAACAAAGATGAGAATGCCACTGAAGATGACAGCTAAGCTAAGAGCCGAGAAGGCCATGAAGTTAGCATTCATAAAAGTGGCAGAGTATAAAGAAGATAAGGAGAGCCACTCTACGAATCACCATGAACCTAAAGCTGAAACTGGACAAGTTCAGAACCATGTCTGCAAAACATTCAAGAAGGGTTCAGGGATTGCTAAGTGCTAAAAGAAGTCTAGAAAAAGCTCAGGGACTTAACAAATCTGGATGGTAATGGTGCACTGCTAACATCAGATGAAGATGAGCAGAAAAGAGTAAAGATCAGCTGCACCAAATAAGATGTGGTCCAGACTCGAAGTAGAATGCAAAGAGGACCACACCAAGCTGCTAAGTACAAAAGATGTTCAGAGCTCAATGACATCTTAGCAGCTCAGCACCAACAACATCAACAACTACAGCAACAAAAAGCCAGGGTCTGAGGGGTCCTTGTCCGAAGGGACTAAATGAAGATTCCAAGCCTGATGGGCTTGAAGAGTTCCAAGGGAACTAGAGAAGTTCCAAGGCTGTTTGCCTTGAAGAGTTCTTAGTGAACTGAATTTCTAAGGCTGTTGGCATTGAAGGAATCTTAGTGATTTAGTGTGCTGTCCTTCCTTATTGGAAATCCTGCTAGTTGAAAACAGAAGAGTGGATTAGGAGCTTGAGTCTCTGAACCACTTAAAACCATTTGTGTTTTTTACTTTATGTCGTTTACATTATGTACATTAACTGCTATAATTTCTATGTATGTTTTAACTGCTTACTACTAAAGTAACTCTACGAGCAATGTATGTCTGATTATGAATATATTAATGAAGGGGATCTTTTACTTATTCCGTTGTGCTTGAAAAGATTCTTATGTTTGTCATTTGCTACTTAATGAGCAATACAACTTAATTAAGAAAAAGTATTTGAAATTCTAAGGATCTATTCAACCCCCCCTTCTAGATCTATATTGTGGATACTGGGAACTAACACAGTTGTATGTCTTTGGCCTGTAGTGCAAAGATGAATTGTTAATGAATATCTTTGGCCGTAGTGCAAAGATGAATTTATTAGTATAATTATAAACAATAATTGTGATTTGGTTTAACTTTGATTTTTGATGTTTCAGGTAATGGCAGGTGATGAAAATTATCTTCGTCATGGGTGTGAAGAGGAATTTAGAATCACAATTATGATTATGTGTTATTCACATGATTGTGAACAAGAATTATTGATTGATGTTACAAGGATAAAACATTATTGGTGAACTTTTAACATAGAGAAGATAATAGACCTTATGGTCTATTTGACTCTTCTAATGGATTGCTCGTTCCGCTGCAACTATGGTTGAAAAGTTTTATCATCTACCATATGTTCTAAATCTCTGAATTATTACTGATGAAGGCTATTGATAATTTAATTATCTTTAGTCATGATATTCTTTACTTGGCTAGTTGTGATCACCCTTTTGCTTCACAATTCCTTTTAGGTAATAAGAGTATAGCTCGGTCGAGCAGGGGTAACAGAGGATTAGAACGATGGTCTATAGTTGTTGAGGTTTCCCCTAAAACAGTATGGAAATAATTTTATTGAGAATTTCATATAAGTATGTAGTATTTTATACGTCATTTTAACCGTTGATTTTGGTGAACCGAATAGGGAGAGGTGAACCCAACTTTGGAAGGGTGTTTTGTCACTATCATACAAGATATCTAAAGACAGAAGACTTCGTGTTATCATACGACAGGGTTGTGCACATACACCTGTTGGTTATATCTATAAGCACTACCTATATAATCTTAGAGTTGGGTTGAATTATAATTCTCAATTGGAGACAATAGAGATAATTATATATCAAGAGAAGACTCTGTGACAACCCGAGAATTTAGACAATTTATTAAAATCTTAAATGATTGATTTAAGGTCATATAATAGACCTAGACAGAAAATATGTGTAGGCGTTTGATGTTATTGGGAAGGAATTTTGAGGGTTTCAAATTCTGTGAAGGATTTAGGCGAATTATTCAGTACTAAGTGTATATATGTTTATGTTTCGTGAATATGGTATTATGTGTTCATATTATGTGGTTAACGTTCAAGGGTTAACCATATAAATTTTATCAGTGTCAAACCCTAGTATTATTAAGAACAACAACGTAAGTTAGAAAACCCAAACGTCTGATAAGAAACCCTAGAAACTGGTTTTGAAAACCCTAGTTTCAGTACCGAGAGTCCGAAACCCTAATTCGGTATTTAGGAAACCCTAGATCAGGAATGCAAATGCTATGAATAAGTTTAAAACGTCGTTAATTATAAATTTATTAAGAAAAACCTAATGAAATACTTGAAACCCTAATTGCTTATTAGAAAACCCTATTATCGGCTATAGGAAACCCTAATTTATAATTAGGGAAAACCTGTTTGTTAGTTTAATAACTTTAATGTTAATTAGAAAACATTAATCCTAATTTTCAAGTTATAAGAAAACCCTGATTTAATTAGGAAATCTAATTTCTAAATTAGAAGTATTCTTTTTCTATTTTCTGTAAACCCTAACGTATAATTTTGACCACAATTGCTAAATTAGCAATTTTAATTAAGAGTTAATAATCCTCATTAGCAAGATTGAATTTCTTGATTTTGAAAATCTTTTTATAATTATAGAACCCTAATTGCAATTTAAAAAATATTAAATTTCTATTTTGAAACCTAAATTGGAATTATTAGAAATCAATTTGTCAAAACCTAAAGGGTTAAATCCTAAACCCTAATGGTCAAACCCAAAGGGTTGAAACCTAATGATTATGGGAAATTACCAACTTGCTTTGCACTTTATGAACCAAATGACCAAAGTGCCGTTTATATTATTTTAATAAGGTGGAGTGTAGATCTAGCCCTAGTAAGGAGTGGGTGACCAACTCTAGCTAGCCACATGGTCTAGAAAGCAACCTTTAATCAGCCCACAACTGATCAAATGATCATCCCTAGACATTGCATCATTCTATAAATAGATTAAAGAGAGAGAAAGGGCCACTTAAGTTTTCATTTTTCCCTAGACCTTGTTTCTCTAAAATTCTGTAATAGGGAGTGAAATTGAGTGAGAAACAAAACCAATGTCAACCTTTAATTTGCCAAGAACAAACATCAAAGTCAGAATCAAGATCAAGCTCAAAAAAATAGGTATAAACCCTAAATTTCGAAATCTTAGATTTGATGTTAGATGTTATGATTTGTTGTTCAAAGTTGTGTTAGAGAGTGTTAATAAGTGATCTGGGTTGTTAAATTCCCGATCCATAACATGTAGATGCTCAAAATATGAGTTTTTATAAATCTGGAAAAAATTTAAAAGATGGTCTGACAGCCTAATGTCAGGGCCCATAGATCTGTGTATGTTAAGTATTTGTTGTGTTTTAAGTTATAGACTTGTTCTTTACCATAAGGAGAGTATACTAGAAGTGGAATCACATCCATACCATGTCTAGATCTCAAGATATAAGTAGTCAAACATGGTTGACCGAATACAAAACCAATTTCTGGAAAACCCAGAAAAATCTCCATATTTCCAGAAAGCTCTGACAAGCAAATGTCAAATCTTCTAGATCTATCTCTGTTAATTGTTTATGGTGTTTTATGTTATGAATCCATAGTATGTCATGTGTTCTTTGTTCTGAAACTTGAATCAGAGTCATAGCATGTTTAGAACGAAAGTTATGAGCAGTCAAAACCCTTTGACCGACCACGAAATCTGGAATTTGGACAACCCAGATTTGCCCAGATGGTTTCTGACAACTTTTGCAGGCTCTAGATCTCGCAGTATGTTAGTGTTTTGGACAAGTTGTTGTATTCATGTTGTTCTCTGTCATATGGACTACAAGCATATGCTTTTAGATCACCCATATCTGTACCAAAATCAGAGAAATTCACGGTTAAACCATGGTTGACCATCACGCAGGATGAAGATTTCTGGGGAAACCCAAATCTTCAAGAATAGTTATTGGCCTTCACTTTGACCAGCTTTAATCTTGGGAACCTGTTGTTGTTAGACCGACCTATTTATATATTATTGTATCTTGACATCTCTCCTACAAGACTGAACCATTAGATCACAGAAACACTTCACAGATTGCTAATTATAAGGATCTAAAATAGGTACCTCGACTGTTCTTCAATTTCTGGAAAACCCAGAAATTGAAGAACGGTGTTGTCAGACATTTTGGGGGCTAATAACTCATAGATTTGATGTTGTTTAGCCATGATATATGTTTTTATGTGTAGTATTACATACATACTACAAGATTAATGTTTTAAACTTCTCAGAAATCTTATGATCACGAAATTAATAGTGGTCAAACTTAACACCTTAGCGTCTGACAGGTGTTTCTGGGCTGGCTCAAGAACACTCAAGAACACCTATAGCGACGGTTCTGTCGCTATAGGGCCCTTTAGTGACAGTTTATTTTCTAAAATTAATATTTTATTAAATAATTTGAATTAAATTGTTTTAAATTATTAAAAATACATATTAAATTATGAAAATTTATTTTAAGGTCCGAAAAATAGTTTTTAATTATTTTGTCTATATTTCAAAAATATTTAATATTTTTGGAATATAAAAGGTATTTATTTATTTAATTTTAATATTAAATAAATTAATTAAAAATTGTTTTAATTCATGAAAAATTATATTATGGTGTTAGAAAATATTTTAAGTTATTTTTGATGACTTTTAATATTTAGTGATGAATTTCATTAATAATTTATTATTAATGGTAATTATTTATTTAATAATTATATTATGGAAAAATAGAATTAATGTTTTAAAAAATCATTTAAAAATGATATAAGTGGTATAAAAATATTTTAAGTTATAAAATATAACTTTTGATATTTAGTCATGAAAATATTAATATTCTAATATTATAGCAATTATCGGATAATTGATTTATCTGTTTTAAAATCATATAAATATGATTTTAAGGTATTAAAAATACTTTGATATATTATAATATTATAATATTATATTATAATTTTCATTAATATTTAATGATAAATAAATATTAATAATTAAGGAATTATGTGGTATTTAATTCATTTAAATACGATATAAATGATTGAAAATTGTTGATAAATGATATTAATTATTTGAAAATTATTGCAAGTCTTTGAAAATTATTTTGACTGATAATATAATTATCTAAGATTATTGTTAATTGTTTAGGCAGAGTGTAATTGAACTTAAACTTGATATTTGTCTGATTAGACCGTCGGGATGATTGAATTGTGTCGGTTTCAACTCAAACTTAAATAGTTTGATTTGATGTTAAGTCTTATGTGTTGTATAGACTGATAGGATTATGTGATAATATTTTTAGGTTATTTTATACTGTGATGATATTATTCTAATATTTGGAGAACTGTATTATCTATATTAGGTCTTCGGATAAAGCTAAGTTATATTTCGTAACGATAATCAACGGTGCAGACAATTTTGTTTTTCTTAACTCTACTAAGAGTTTTTCATTCAGATATTCTTATGGTTAATCGTTACTGATTACCATATAGAATTGTGTTTTGTACATCTTGTATGTATAAGTCAGGTATGAAAGGCTGATCACCTTCATTATTAGTTGGTCCAAATATATATTGTTCATGTTTAATAATTGTTCAGTCAAAGGTTTGTTCATGCTAATTCACAACTACATTTTGAATTATAACCAGCTTATTATTCAGACTCTTTCAATCATGATATATCCTTAAATTGTATTTAAACTTGATGGGCAACTTTCATGCTCACCCTTGCTATATCATGATAAAACATTGCAGATAAAGACGAATGCTTCGGATATAAGGAAAGTTAAAGACAGTTCCAGCTTAGAGTTAATATGCGCAATTAGATTTGTAATAGTCTTGTATGATGATAATATCATGTGTCAGATAAGTTATGAAATGTGTATAAGTTATGGTTACTCGACCTTGGGGATAGTGTATAATTTTTAATATATAAACAATTTATGTTTATATCTTCCGCAACAGTTATAGAAATAGCAAACCGGATTCGCGGCGATTCGGGGGCTCTACATTTGGTATCAGAGTTGTTGGTTATAAACCTAGGGTAGAGTTACCTTAGACTAATAACCGCAGTGATTAGGATAAGATCTAGCTCACATAGAGTTAGTGTGTTGTTAAGATTCTAAGACAAATCTCAGAGATTTATAAAGATATGGAGTTCCGTAACTCTGGTAATAAAGGTGAACAATATTAATGAATAGATAGAGTCTAAAAGGCTAAAAGTACAGTGATAGGAGATCGTAAAAAAAACGACCAAGTTATAGAAATGAATCGTAATATATACGATGAGATCACCCCGTGATCTGACAAGGTGATAGTTTGGGATTAGAATCAATCTGATGATTGGAATGCTTAAAGCAAGATTGTTGTGTGAATGGTACAGATTCAGGAAAGGATTATGAATACGGATTAAGTGAAATTCGTATTGTGAATGGGGGTTAAGATTAGGTGGGGATTTCAATTGAGGACTCATGTCGGCAACTGAGTTGTCTGATTCCTTGTATGGGCGGGAAATTGTACTTGCTGTAAAAACTATTTAGTTTCTGACATTGATAATCATTGAAATGTTGTGTCGCGCTATTTGCTATATGCATGTTAAGATGGTGATTCCTTTCTCATGTGTATATCAAATAGATAGGTCATAGGTAGAGAATATAGGGTTAAGTACGAGTTCTTAAAACTCATACTTATGTGACATTATTGATTCATAGTTATATGAAGTGTTTATGAACCCCTCAGCGAATGGACGACAAAGGTTTGACTAGGGTAAGTTCTTAAACTCATATAATTGTGGCCAGGTTATGAACTCATAAGTGTGGTTTGACGAACTAGGTATAGTTGTGTGTGAATGTAAAATGGAGGATTATAGGAACAGATAGATTGTTAATTAATGATTATTAGTGGAGGCATTAGGTTTTCCTTAACTCCTAGCTATGCTAAACTTCCAAAATTTTGACATCAAGCAAAATACGCACTATGTGCTTTAATAAAAATGTAGATTCGTAACCATTTTTGAAACGGTTTAATGTACAGTCTATGCTACTTATTTCAACTAGACGCAAATGATTTGAAATATCAAAAGTTATTTTATTTATCACTCATGTACCATGTAACTTGGTGCAGAGATGATAAAAATGTGATGGTGTTGTAAATACAAGAATACTTAGTGTGAATTTGACCTAAAGTCGCTATTCCACTATTGTATGATGTGTTATGACAAAGTCATGCGATGATGGCATCCTTAAATGGACTATTAATACAGTACGACATCATGATGTCATTCTCGAAAATGTTTTTAAAATTTAAATTTTACAAACGGGGTTTGGCTACACCTAAATATTTCGATTGAGTTGAATTATTGATATGAGTCTATGTTATTCGATTCAGCTAGACAAATGTTTTGAAAACTCTAAGTGTTCATTGAAAGGAATTTCCCGAACCAAATTATTTTGGTGCGGAATTCTATGATAAGACTAAGGTGAATAATGTTGTTTGGATAAATAATCCAATATGATAGCGTAAATATTCGCTAAACATAATTAATATGTTATGCATGACATAAGAGTACGATAGGCTAATTACCTAAAGTACTATCATCGATAGTTTACCTTCTTCGTGATTGTAAACCTACTGTTAACTTTTGTAAGGGTAGATTACCTTTTTCTTAATGGAAATGGGTAGCAGGTAGTAATACCTATAAACCTCAGTAGTTCATGGTCTATTTGACCACTCAGTTCAATTTGAAACCTTTTACTCTTGTTAGTGGTGTATTGGGTAGCATGTGATATGTGTGAATGGTGTAAGGTGAACGGTGTTAGGTGTAAGGTGAATTTCGGGGACAAAATTCTTATAAGGAGGGGTGAAAGTGACAACCCTAGAATTTAGACAATTTATTAAAATCTTAAATGATTGATTTAAGGTCATATAATAGACCTAGACAGAAAATAAGTGTATGCGTTTGATGTTATTGGGAAGGAATTTTGAGGGTTTCAAAATTCTGTGAAGGATTTAGGCGAATTATTCAGGACTAAGTGTATATGTGTTTATGTTCCGTGAATATGGTATTATGTGTGCATAGTATGTGGTTAAGGGTCAAGGGTTGACCAGATAAATCTTATTAGTGTCAAACCATGATATTATTAAGAACGACAACGTTATGTTAGAAAACCCAAACGTCTTATAAGAAACCCTAAAAATTGGTTCTAAAACCCTAGTTTCAGTACCGGTAGTCTGAAACCCTAATTCGGTATTTGGAAACCCTAGATCAGGAATGCAAATGCTATGAATAAGTTTAAAACGTCGTTAATTATAAATTTATTAGGAAAAACCTAATGAATTACTTGAAACCCTAATTGCTTATTAGAAAACCCTATTACCAGCTATTGAAACCCTAATTTATAATTAGGGAAAACCTGTTTGTTAGTTTATTAACTTTAATGTTAATTAGGAAACATTAATCCTAATTTTCAAGTTATAAGAAAACCCTGATCTAATTAGGAAATCTAATTTCTAAATTAGAAGTATTCTTTTTCTATTTTCTGTAAACCCTAACGTATAATTTTGACCCTAATTGCTAAATTAGCAATTTTAATTAAGAGTTAATAATCCTCATTAGCAAGATTGAATTTCGTGATTTTGGAATTCTTGTTATAATTATAGAACCCTAATTGCAATTTAAAAAATATTAAATTACTATTTTTGAAACCTAAATTGGAATTATTAAAAAATAATTTGTCAAAACCTAAAGGGGTAAATCCTAAACCCTAAGGGTTAAACCCTAAAGGTTGAAACCTAATGATTATGGGAAATTACCAAGTTGCCTTGCACTTTATGAACCAAATAACCAAAGTGCCCTTTATATTATTTTAATAAGGTGGAGTGTAGATCTAGCCCTAGTAAGGAGTGGGTGACCAACTCTAGCTAGCCACATGGTCTAGAAAGTAACCTTTAATAAGCCCACAACTGATCAAATGATCAGCCCTAGACATTGCATCATTCTATAAATAGATTAAAGAGAGAGAAAGGGCAACTTAAGTTTTCATTTTTCCCTAGACCTTCTTTCTCTAAAATTCGGGAATGGGGAGTGAAATTGAGTGAGAAACAAAACCAATGTCAACCTTTAACTTGCCAAGAACAAACATCAAAGTCAGAATCAAGATCAAGCTCAAAAAAATAGGTATAAACCCTAAATTTTGAAATCCTTAGATTTGATGTTAGATGTTATGATTTGTTGTTCAAAGTTGTGTTAGAGAGTGTTAATAAGGGATTTGGGTTGTTAAATCCCAGATCCATAACATCTATATGCTCAAAATATGAGTTTTTATAAATCTGGAAAAATTTCAAAAGATGGTCTGACAGCCTAATGTCAGGGCCCATAGATCTGTGTATGTTAAGTATTTGTTGTGTTTTAAGTTATAGACTTGTTCTTTGCCATAAGGAGAGTATACTAGAAGTGGAATCACATCCATACCATGTCTAGATCTCAAGATATAAGCAATCAAACATGGTTGACCGAACACAAAACCAATTTCTGGAAAACCTAGAAAAATCTCCAAATTTCCAGAAAGCTCTGACAAGCAAATGTCAGATCTTCTAGATCTGTCTCTGTTAATTGTTTATGGTGTTTTATGTTATGAATCCATAGTATATCATGTGTTCTTTGTTCTGAAACTTGAATCAGAATCATAGCATGTTTGGATCGAAGGTTATATGCAGTCAAAACCCTTTGACCGACCACAGAATCTGGAATCTGGGCAACCCAGTTTTGCCCAGATGGTTTCTGATAACTTTTGCAGGCTCTAGATCTCGCAGTATGTTAGTGTTTTGGACAAGTTGTTGTATTTATGTTGTTCTTTGTCTTATTGACTACAAGATTACGCTTTTAGATCACCCAAATCTGTACCAAAATCGGAGAAATTCATGGTCAAACCATGGTTGACCATCATGCACGATGAAGATTTCTGGGGAAACCTAGATCTTCAAGAACAGTTCTTGGCCTTCACTTTGACCAACTTTAATCTTGGGAACCTGTTGTTGTTAGATCGACCTATTTATATATTATTGTATCATGACATCTCTCATAGAAGACTGAACCATTAGATCACAGAAACACTTCAAAGATTGCAAATTATAAGGATCTAAAATAGGTACCTCGACTGTTCTTCAATTTTTGGAAAACCCAGAAATTGAAGAACGGTGTTGTCAGACATTTTGGGGGCTAATAACTCATAGATTTGATGTTGTTTAGCCATGATATATGTTTTTATGTGTAGTATTACATACATACTACAAGATTAATGTTTTAGACTTCTCAGAAACCTTATGATCGCGAAATTAATTGTGGTCAAACTTAGCACCTTAGCGTTTGACATGTGTTTCTAGGCAGGCTCAAGAACACTCAAGAACACCTATAGCGACAGTTCTGTCGCTATAGGGCCCTTTAGTGACAGTTTATTTTCTAAAATTAATATTTTATTAAATAATTAGAATTAAATTATTTTAAATTATTAAAAATACATATTAAATTATGAAAAAATATTTTAAGGTCCGAAAAATAGTTTTTAATTATTTTGTGTATATTTCAAAAATATTTAATATTTTTTGAATATAAAAGGTATTTATTTATTTAATTTTAATATTAAATAAATTAATTAAAAATAGTTTTAATTCATGAAAAAATATATTATGGTGTTAGAAAATATTTTAAGTTAATTTTGATGACTTTTAATATTTAGTGATGAATTTCATTAATAATTTATTATTAATGGTAATTATTTATTTAATAATTATATTATGGAAATATAGAATTAATGTTTTAAAAAATCATTTAAAAATGATTTAAGTGTTATAAAATATAACTTTTGATATTTACTCATGAAAATATTAATATTCTAATATTATAGCAATTATCGGATAATTGATTTATCTGTTTAAAAATCATATAAATATGATTTTAAGGTATTAAAAATACTTTGATATATTATAATATTATAATATTATGTTATGATTTTCATTAATATTTAATGATAAATAAATATTAATAATTAAGGAATTATATGGTATTTAATTCATTTAAATACGATATAAATGATATTAATTATTTAAAAATTATTGCAAGTCTTTGAAAATTGTTTTAACTGATAATATAATTATCTAAGATTATTATTAATTGTTTAGGCAGAGTGTAATTGAACTTAAACTTGATATTTGTCCGATTAGACCGTCGGGATGATTGAATTGTGTCAGTTTCAACTTAGACTTAAATAGTTTGATTTGATGTTAAGTCTTATGTGTTGTATAGGATGATAGGATTATGTGATAATGTGTTTAGGTTATTTTATGCAGTGATGATATTATTCTAATATTTGGAGATATATATTATCTATATTAGGTCTTCGGATAAAGCTAGGTTATATTTCGTAACGATAATCAACGGTGCAGGCAAGTTTGTTTTTCTTAACTCTGCTAAGAGTGTTTCATTCAGATATTCTTATTGTTAATCGTTACTGATTACCATATAGAATTATATTCTGTACATCTTGTATGTATAAGTCAGGTATGAAATGCTGATCACCTTCATTACCAGTTGGTCCAGATATTTATTGTTCATGTTTAATACTTGTTCAGTCAAAAGTTTGTTTGTGATAATTTACAACTACATTGTGAATTATAGCCAACTTATTATTCAGACTTTTTCAATCATGATATATCCTTAAATTGTATTTAAACTTGATGGGCAACTTTCATGCTCACCCTTGCTATATCATGATAAAACATTGCATATTAAGACAAATGCTTCGGATACAAGGAAAGTTAAAGACAGTTCCAGCTTAGAGTTAATATTCGCGATTAGATTTGTAATAGACTTGTATGATGATAATATCATGTGTCAAATAAGTTATGAAATGTGTATAAGTTATGGTTACTCGACCTTGGGGATAGTGTATAATATTTAATGTATAAACAATTTATGTTTATATCTTTCGCAATAGTTATAGAAATAGCAAACCGGATCCGCGGCGATTCGGGGGCGCTACAGACTCACCATTGGATAGAACATGACAATAATCTTCTCATTTTTCTTTGGGGTCTATTGGGTTAACCAAGGATAATTATCGAGTCATATAATATATATCATAACTTAGATGCATGGCCTCCCATGTACGAAGGTTTTCTTGAGCATTTTCCAAAGATTTTAATTTTTAAGACAGTTATTGACTGTACTTTTATGCAAAGTACCTTTGTAAGGTGTTGTGATTGAGGCACCATGAGAGTTATATATATTTGTATTAAAACTCACAGCTTATCTATTGTCGTACTCTACATGACAGATCAACAGTTGTATAAATGAAGTTTATAATTGCTTTCTGTAGTGTGATATCTGGCGCCTCAGAATGGGTGATGTATACCGATTTTGGGGGCGTCACAAGTTATATATATAAAAAAGAAATAAAAAGCCATGGATCGATGATCCGGGAATTCCCACACAACGCGACTCTCAACGTGAGTAGATATATATATATATATATATATATATATACATAAGTGATAAAAAGCTTAAAATTTTGAAATATCTTACAGTGGGCTGGTAAGAAGACTTCAAATAGCTTCAGATAGCTTCAGTATGTAGCAAAACACGAGCTTATAAATGTTTAGAAAAAAGAATCACTCACTTTAGATCATTCTAGAAGTGTTTATAGACTGAAATGGACAGAGTTTTCTCTTCTTTTTTTTATTTCTTTTTTAAAAAAAAAATGAGCCACTAAAGGCCTTTATTTACAAACCAGATGGCTGCGAGTCTACCTGCGGCTATCCGGATTACCCCGAGCTATGCGGGTCTCATCATCTCAAAGTACGTGCACTTGTGTAACGCGGTGTCCGCTCGAACCTTCATAACTTTCAATCTTAGCATCCAACAGAGGCGTGTTGTACCTTTTTGGAATGCTGTTGTCGAGAGCTACGCAATGACATGTGATAAGAGGTTGTACAAAGTCGGGAAGATGGGTCTTTAACCAGATATTCAAGTCTTCAAATTCTATCTGGTGTGTTGTCTTGTGTCGTAGTCACTCGGGATTTTGAGCTATGGGTCTTATGGGACACTTCCGTATGAAATGTGGATTGAAAAGATGTTGAGACGTCGTAAATGTAGTATCTGAAAGTAGTATGCATACAAGCCAATCATGTATGATGATAAAGCATATACTTTGTAATCAATCTTATTTATTTATTTATTAATAAAAGAATTATTTATTAAAGCCATTTAATTATTTACATGGTGCTATTTGAATAATATGTGATAAACCCGTAGTTTTAAGCAATGCTTTTAGATTCGTGATGAGATCATGCTAATGAGATCTAAATTCTTAGATAGCTTAAAACCAAAATGTTCCCAATCAATGGATTACTAAAAGGGGATTAGTGAATTCAGATAGATTGGTACGTATGTTGCATGCTCATTGGATGAGGATGATTGATCTCATGATCATTTTTGTGGAGACACTAAAGAAAGTATGTAGCTGCTTATTAGAGAATAAGTTCACTAAAAGTGACTTGCTAAGGAATACATAATGGAGTTTTACTTGCATGTCAATAGGAATTCCTGTAGTGATAGTAGTAAAAATAGTAAAAACCCAAAACCCTAATAAGACTCGTATGTATACAATTCTGTTATATAAATAAAATTTCTCCGTTCTGAATGTGTTATGTGTTAATATATACTTGGTTTAACAAATTTGACCAAATAAATTTTTGTCCAAAAAACGTCGTGATTGACACCTTATACTTCAATTTTTTTTTTATAATCGGACTTTTCGGTAAAATTATTTTGACAAGTTTCTTTATCGTGCTTACACTAACAAAATGCTTTGTCGTGCTTGTTAGGACTAGTGAGAAATTTAGGTTAACAACCCTAATTAGTAAAACCCTAACCCTAATATGTAAACCTAACCCTAATTAGCTAAACAATTTCTAATTAGCTTATGTTAGCACCTAATCATGGTTAGTAAACTTTAATTAGGTACTAATAAACATTACTTAACAATTCTAATCATTAGAAATAAAACCCTAATCAAGATTAGTGAACATTAAAGCCTAATTAAGCTACTAAACAAACCTAACTAGCTCACAAGTAGGTTAGGAGTCACCATTGCAAGTTCCTAGGCTGCACATGACATGCTTGTAACTCCCAAGCATGACAATAGTCATCAGATCAGATCTTTGTAGAGGCATGTTGCTCAAAAAATGACCAAAAAGTCAAGTTGAAGAATTCTATAAATAGGAACCTTAGGGCTATGCAAACTCATGAAATTCATAAGCCTAGATACACTTATAAACTTACGAAATCATGCCTGGGTGATAGCAGAAACGAAATCAAAAGCTAGAATAAAAAATTACTCAAGAAAAGGTACAAACCCTAGTTTATAATTAGCTCTATGATCCTATGTTAGATTTGTTGTTTAGATGTTTAGAATCATGTATTAGTATGTTAGAATGTATGTTAGATTGGTAGAACACATATTCATAACATCTAGATGCCTTAATTAAGTGTTTTAAGAAATCTGAAAATTTTGAAAACTATGTCTGACAGTCGAATATCATGGCCTATAGATTCATATGTGTTTATGTTTTGGTCTGTTAATTGTTTGGTATTTGTAGCCTGTTAGTAGGTCTTTAATCTGGAAAAGAAAATAGGTTCATTTGAACAATAGATTTCAAGTTATAAAGTGGGTTGACCATTCACGGATTGCAGTTTTCTGGGTTACCTATAAAACTCAAGAACAGTCTAACCGGCTACTTAGACCAACATGTTTAATCGTATTTTGTTTGTTATTTTTGTAAGTTTTTGTTATAGATCAATACCCTGTTATATGTACTACATATCTATGATCTTTAATTGAACAAACAACGTATAAGTTTACTGGAATTAATGGTCAAAATCCATTGACCGAGCTTAACCATGTTTTCTGGGTTTTCCATAAAACTGAAGAACACGAAGAACAACGTTTGACTGTACTTTGACCAGCATAATTAGAGACCTTAGATTAATGCTTTGTTCATGTTAATGTTATATATAAGTACACTGATATATATACTACATGTTACAACAAACAACACACACATGTAATACACAGGATCAAAGATATTTAAGCCACAACACCGTTGATCGACCATGACTACTGTTCTGGGTTACCCAGAAACTCAAGTACAGCTCTGACAATGAATTTGAGCCTCTATAACTTCTTGGTATATGTAGGTTAAAGACTAAAATTTATTTCATGTTGTACTATTGTATGAGTACTACAACCTCAACTCTTTACCAAACCAAAAATCTTAATCAGTGTCATTTTAATTAGTGGTCAAACTGGTCACTCGACCATTACCAAACTACTGCCCAGAAACTGAAGAAGCGACACTTCCTATCACTGAAGGGCTTTAGCGACGGACAGAAATTATATTTCTTAAAATAAATTATAAAAAATTAGAAATAATTAATAAATAAATATAAAAATAGTTTTAAAAATTATATTATATTATTATAAATAAATTATGATATTTTTACCTAAATTCAATAATTATTTTATATTATTTTGATAGTATTAATAATTAACTTATTAATAAACAAATTAAAATAATTATTTTTAAATACTAAATAATTAGGGAAAAATATTATTACTGATATAAAAATTATAATAAATGAATATAAATTATTTAATAATAATAATCAATGTTTTTGTAAAATTTTAAGTAAATATTAATTACTTATAAATTGAATTAAATGATTTAAAAATCATTTAAAAGATAAATAAATGTTTTAAAATACTTTAAAATATTATTAAGTATAATTAAATTTATTCTTAAATAAAACTTAGTCCATTTATCAATGGTGTTAAACACCAAACCCTATTAATCTAACCCGATATTATATTAATATGTTAATTGAGTAGTGTTATCAATACTAACGTGTTAGATTTATATATATGAACATCGTAGGTATTTATTAAACTATTGAATAGCATAACTTGAATGATCTATGCTAAGGCAAGTTTCCTAAACACTACACTTATTTCTTTAGTACAAATTTCTTAAATCTGTTTATTCATTAAACAAGATTTTTATCTTGATCTGTTGTTGATATAATATACTACACCTACAATTGAATTACCTTTTTATTGTAAAGTTATTGTTATAGTTTCAGCATAACTCAAAAATGAATTGTTTATTCATATGATATTGTTTATTGAACATAAACTGTTGTGTCAAACCAAATTGTTTTGTTAAGACATCCTATACTGAAGTTGGGTATCCCGTAAGGGATCGAGATATGGTCAATGTGTAAGACACCAACTTTTATGAATAAAGATGAATTTTCTATAAATATCATTTTTGAATATTAGGGAATAAATTTGATATAATGTTATAGTTGTGGGTAATATTTATAAATTTTGCAAAGTAAACAAGTTGTTATATAATATTATATTGGTCGGGGAATATTCGTTTTAATAGAAAATATTCGTACGACGGTACAATCATTGGTGGACCCCACAATGGAATTATTGTCGGATTGAGAAAACGATAAAAATATTTTTATAAAAATAGTGACGAAAGTTTTACATTTAAAACTGTTGAACTATTCGTAGTAAAAGTACAGTAATACGCGTGGTTGCATAGTAGCACACGGTATTGATTATTAATTCTTACGTGTGAAGTCACTTAGTTTTGTTCAATTATTGCTATAGTAATTGCTGCATAGTATCTCACGTTATTTGATTCAATTATTGTCAATATTTTATATATTATTCAATCAATAATTGAGTCGACAAAGTTATTAATATTGTTATTTGCAATATTAACGATGTCTAGAAGTTCTGTCAAAGAGAGGTTTGGTCACCTAATTGCGCACCAATAGGGAGAAATCCTTATTGGAAAGCCCCCTATTTCCTGGGAACGACCTGGTCGATTAATATTACGAATTATAATAATGATGATTAATGTTGTTAAAAATATTGAAGGGATTTTATGAAGTATTTTTTGTAAATTGGCTTATTAATTGGACTCCCATTTACCCATTTTTCAAAACTGTCGGTAGAAAGTTATCTCAATTTTATTTTATTACTTATATATATATATATATATAAGTTATTATATATATTTATATAAATGTCAGTATATATATATATATATACATATATATATATATATATATATATATATATATATATATATAAGTGGGGTGGGTGGTGTAGGTGTAGGTTTTGATTTTGGTGGGTGGGAGAAAGATTGCTTGCAGGAAAGGCAGTTATTGATCAAATGTCACATGTAGGAAATTAAGATAAGCAAAGTCTTGGGTGGATGTTGATTCTTGTTGGTTTGGTGGAGAAATGCCATATAAGGCATGTGATATATATATATATATATATATATATATATATATATATTAGTTTTTGTTTTACTTGATGAATTAGTCACCCGTGAATTATCAGACGAAAAAATTTGGCCCGTAGTTTTAATTCAACTGTGCATCCGTGAAAAATAGTATCCTTCCATTCTCCTATAAATATGATGATTAGTTAAAATTTAAATCAGACCAGAAATTTTAGAGAATTCTCTTTTATAATCTTGAGCATATTTCTTTAGAGTTTTAAGAAGCTTTGAGTGTAGTGCAAGTTTTCTTCAAGAATGTCCTCGCCCTACCAGTCAGAATACTATTCTTTTACTGTAAGGGATATTATTTGTTGTTCCGTAAGGGGTATTATTATTTCTTTTGTGTTCATGAAGAGAACTTCTGTTATTCCATTCTTTATTATTCTGTTGGAATATACTATCTGTGCGTTTTATACTGGACCTAGTTCCGTCTTTATTATTCTGTTAGAACATCCTATCGGTGCGAATTTTGCCTGACCTGGTTCAGTTATTTATTATTTTGTTGGAATATCATGTCTGTGCGTTTTACGCCGGACCTGGTTCCGTCTTTATTATTCCGTTGGAACATCCTTTCGGTGCAAATTTTGTCTGACCTGGTTCCGTTATTTATTATTCTGTTGGAATAACCTGTCTATGCGAAGTACTGCATGCATGGTGATTTCTTTTGTTATTCAATTCTTTATTATACTCAGTTGGTTAAAGTTTTGACTTCTATACTCCATGAAATTAGTGGAATATCCTTGATATTTGCTCTTCATCCAGTATCTTTTCATGTAAAAATTCTTCTCAGTATTCTTTAATTGTACTCTACAAAGAAGTATCATATTGATAATTTGGACGTTATTAGTTCCTGAATAAATTAATTCTTGAACTTGTTTTATTGAATTCTTATATCATTGTCATCATCCTCATATTTATATTTTTTTTTAAAGTCATCTATGGCCTGTTGTGCGTAGATGGACTTGGTATGATTATAATCAGGGATTATTCGGTGTAACCATGACCGTAATGTTACAAATGAGGTGGTAAAAGTCCTCATTGGCCCGTAGTGCATTGATGGACAATTGTTGGCATGATAATGACCATTGATGAATACGCGAATATCCTTGACCCGTAGTGCATGGATAATTTTGTGGTGGTGATACTAATGAATATTCTTGGCTGTAGTGCAGGGATGATGTGGATTATTTATTAAGCTGAGTCCCAGCGATAAAAGTGATGAAAAACATTTTAAATAATAAAAGATAGTAGATTTTATTCTCTACTTGACTCTTTTAATGGATTGCTTGTTCCGTTGCAGTTAAACGTGATATCTATTGTATTTTATCAGTTTAACATTATTGAAGACTAATGATAATTTATTCTGCATTATCTTAGTCATAATATTTATTACTAGGCTAGTTGAGCTCACTCTTTCTTTCACTGTTCTCTTCAGGAAATGAGAACGTAGCCAGGACGAGTCAGGGAACGGAGTGACAGTCCAGATTATAGCATTAGTAGTCCTCACTATTCTGTTAGATAGTGTGACAATAATTGTAATGAGGACTTATTCTGAGAGTGGATATTGTGTAGAAGACAGTATTTGTATTAAAACTCACAGCTCTCTTGTTGTATATTAAAGATTGTATTTGTATTCTGTACCATGTATTTGGCGACTTAGAATAGTACCTGTTTTGGGGGCGTCACACAATTAATATATTGACATTAATTTAGTGTATTTTGAGCACTAGTAGGATGATATGCATACTACTAAGATGTTGAATGGGTTGATCCCCTATCTCACATCTAAACAAAATTTCTAAGTCTTTGTGACTGACAGAAATAAAGAAAAATTCCAGAAATGGTTGAAATAAATAGAAATCTAGAAATGGTAACAACTATCAGTCAAAATTTGAATTGTTATATTTCTTCAAATCCTATATTGTTATAAATACAAAACTTATTGAGCATGTCATAGCTCACCTTTGCAAATTATTCCCTTTGCATTTTTAGATGGTAATCCTGGAACATCTGGAGTAGATAAAGGGAAGCATCCCTACATAGATTAGATTATATTCTTGTCTGTTTGAATACCTTGTAATAAGAACTTTTTATGAGAATCATGTAATCGAATCTTAATATTATGAAATATATAACATCTTTTATTTCTGCAACTGTGTTTTCTTACATATATAGATGTAAAATTAGACTTCTTCGAATCTAGTTGAGATCCTTGGGAACTATTTATCTGAGCGAGGGTATTAATAACATGGACTGTTCATGTTGTTATTAATACTCTGGATTTCGGATAGATAGTTACTATCGATACGATATTATAAATTCGTTTGGCTTAGACTATACATCTGCGTGAGGGTATTAGTAATATGGACTGTTCATGTTATTACTGGTACTCTAAATTTTGTATAAATAGACTCTAGTCACAGATACAGTTCATATATCCAAGTGAGGGTATCCAAACACAGTAATAATTCTCTTGAGAATTTACATCTGTTATGGGATACTGTGAATTTTGGATCTATGGAAATTATATCTGATAGTCCCTCTATTTAATGTAATCTTATAATCAAATACCATGGGTGTATAGATTTAAAAGCATTATGTTGATTTATTGTAAACACCATATCAGATACCGTGGGAGTATAGATATGGGGGCGTTACATCAAATGATCCTTAGACTTGAGATCATCATAGTATCTTATATATATATATAATGAATTACACTTTGACTTATTCCTTAAGACTCTTAGGGTATATCAAATGGAATGCTTGGGTGTAAAAAGTTATATATGGAGATAATGAATGATCAATTAAGAATCTACCACTTCTAGTAAAAGAGGTGAAAATTTCATACGTGATTCGATAAATGACAACTCAAGAATCCTTGGCCAATGTGGATTAAAATTGGAAAGTAGTTTCTAATTTGCATTCATTAAGAGTTGTGCATTTAGGAATCGAAATACATAAAATTAAATAAAATAAGACTTGACAGTAATTCTATATCTTATATTTAATTGGAACATTGTATGGTGGAAGGATTGAATTGTACAGTAACTATTTACTTAAAGGTTCTTTTATGATTAATGTTGAAATCTATATTATCTGAAAAGTCGTTGATTGCTAGGGATACTTATCTCTATTACAGAATAAATATTATTTATTTAAATAAATTAATAGTTTAATTTATTTATTTAAATAATATTAGAATTGTTCTAATTGATTTATTCACAACCGGTTTAATATAGAGAACCTAAAGGGTCACACCATAAAAGGAAGAATAATTATTTAAGAAGTTAATGGCACAATCGTAATAATATGTTAAGTATATTTAATTTAATCTATGGTGATAGAATAAATTAAATAGCTTAATATTTATTATTTAATATTTTGGAAAAATGAAATAATGTTTAATAAGAGGAGTCTTATTAATATTATTACAATTATTAATATTTTAATTTCTAAAAGAGTTTAGGAATTAATTTAATATAAGTACTCTCATTTATTCCTAATAAGATTAGGAGGCAAAATTAGTTAAAAAAATTTAATTAATTATCACTAATAAGATTAGGGAGCACAATTAATTAAAGGAGTTTAATTAAATAAATAATACATTATTTTAATTAAATAAGGTTACCTGATATCTTTATAAGAGAATTCGTATATCAGATATTAGATATACGTGATTCCAATAGGTGGAGAGTACGCCCCCTTTTTCTATAGAAATAGGAAAAACTAGGGTTTGCGCCAATACACCCTTCTTCTTCAAAATTCTTCTTCTTTGGTGTATCACTTCTAGATGTCATATACTTGGGTGGCTAACATTGATCAAAAAAAGGAATCTACTCGGAGATTCAAGGAGATCGCTAAGAAATAGGAGTTGAACTCGATCCTGTGGAAGCTCGTATCTACAAGGTTAAGATTCCATAGTTTCTTATTCTTCGTTTTAATTAATAATATGCATAAAGGATTATCCGGGTAATTGGTTTGTGAAAGATTTTAAAATCTGATTTTACTTTGCTTCCGCTAATTTTGCAATTTGATTACTACTTTGATTTTCACAAAACCTAACCGTGGTATCAGAGCCAAACTTTATGCGAATTATTAATTTTTTTTGATTCCATATATGTATGGGTATGTATTTAGAATAATTTATTGGGCATAATTTATTGTATAAAATTTATTTTAAAAAAACGCTATTTTGGTTTCGGTGATTCGCGAGGCCTGGTTTATGAAAAAATGATATCCTATAATTTCGCTAGTCCAGTACCTGCAAGGTTATAGTAGTGTGATTATCAGGTTACATAATATCTATATCTATATATAATATATAACTAATCATATATCTATATATAATATATAACTAATCATATAAACAAAATATATATTACAGGACCACGCGAATGATTTCGTGAATCAGTAGTATGATTACTTATATATATATATATATATATATATATATATATATATATATATATATATATATATATATATATATATATATTCTTAATAATTTTATAATTAAAATAAATAATTTATTTTAATTTTGAAATTGGACTTCATGCAACTTAAAATTGCCCATTAAATGATATTCATATATATATGGAATGATTTTATTTTTTGATACATATGATGATATGTATAATAATAAATGAGATTGATTATGGACTATTGACCCAATGTGATTAGATTTATTTTGGTTGGATGTTTGAATGAATGAGTTTTATTAAATGGGGTCTGCGTACCTCGTCTTTTCTGGTTTTATTCTTGATGTAAATTCTATCTCTCTCCTATGTACTATCCCCTTGACTGCTGATCAAGGTTTCTATTTAAATTAAATAGTTTAATGTAATAGGATTAGTTAGAATTTTTTCGAAGAACCAGAGATCAACGAGCAAGGAGTGCTTGAAGACCCGTTTGTAATGGAGTCTGGGTTTAAATGTAATAGTTATATTTAAATGTTTATTCTTTCACTCTAGGGTTTGACCTCTTGGTTCACTTGGTGGCTCTACTGAACCAAACTAGAATAAAAGTTTATAATCAATCCGAATAGAATATAATATTCTATATGTGCATGCTAGTATTATAAATATATTATATATTATGCAAACATGCTTCGCATGTTTGATAATATGACGCGTATTTTATATATATATATATATATATATATATATATATATATATTTGCATGCCCGCTAAACAAGATGAGACTAATAATAATAAACCCCTAAATGAAATTATATTAAGTTGTAACGTTCAAACATATTTGGAATTGAACAATAGAACATTGAATATTTAATATGAGTTTGTTGTACACACACAAGGCAAATATTAAATATTTGAGATATTATTTTTATTACATAGAAATGTTTATAAGGAATTGAACATTACCGCTTTGTTGTAAACACACAAGGGCTGTATGTTTCTCTTCAATTATATAGAATTGTTGGGTATGACTTAACTTAAATCATCTTAGTTCGAATGTGAACACATTTGACCATTATGATTTAAGAGGCAAAATATATGGAGTTATATGATGATGTAATTGACAAGAGTTGTCTACCAATTTATTTATATATAGTTTGTTGTGCACACACAAGGCTATATAAATTTAAAATCGGATCCTTATTCTCACTAGCAAATCTTTAATTAGATATTGCGAAACTATATTCATGAGGGTAATATAGTTTGAAGAAAATAGTAGGAGATACCAATATAAAATAAGACCTAATTTATTTTGGTAAAATAAATTAACAAATGAATGTTTGCTAAAATATTGTCTTTTTAGATGCAAAAATTTGAAAAATATCACACTCACTAATTTTACTGTGTAACATACTTGATGCTAACAAACTGACCTGATTACACGAAATGGTTAAGGAATCTGAGAATTGTTCTCACTACTAAAAAGATTTCTTATGTCCTAAATTCGCCTGTACCTGAAAAAGTTGCAGAGACAGCCTCTTAGGAAGAGATTACTACTTTTTAACAGTGGCAAGATGATGCATCAGTGGTTCAATGCATCATGCTTGCATCCATGAGTAACAAGCTTCAACGTTAGAATGAAACCATTGATGCTCCTACTACACTCTTGCACCTGCAAGAGCTGTATGATGAGCAAAGTAGGACTACTAGATATGAAATATCTAAGGAGCACTTTCGATCTCGGATGACCGAGGGTACTATTGTTGAGACTCGTGTCCTAAAGATGATTAATTTGATTGAACGTCTTGGACAACTTGGGTTCGTTATGGATGGTGAGTTGAGTTAAGATTTGATCTTGCAATCACTCCTTAACACCTTCTCACAATTTGTTGTGAATTTTCACATAAATAAGTTCGACGTCAGCTTGCCTGAGTTACTTAATATGTTGAAAACTGTTGAAGGTCAATTCCCATCCAAGAAGGACCATATCTTAATGATGGATGATTATTCCGAGAAAAGGAAGAGGCCCAAGGTATCTTCTCAAAAGAAGAAATCCAAGAAGGTTAAAGGTAAGGCGAAAGTAAAGGATCAAAAGAAACCTGATACAGCTAGCAAAGGAATTTGCTTCCATTGCAATAACCCGGGTCACTAGAAGAGGAACTAGCAGGATTAACTTGTGGAACAAAAGAAAAAGAAGCTTAGAGAAGCTTCAAATCCTAATCAAGGTTTGTTTATGATTGAAATTAATTTTTCTGAAAGTCAATCTTCTACATGGGTATTGGATACTGGCTGTGGTTCTCACATATGTAATAATATGCAAGGACTGGTCAGAAGTAGAAAGCTAAGCAAGGATGAGGTCGTCCTACGAGTGGGAAATGGAGCAAAGGTTGTTGCATTAGCCATAGGGACTTATTGTTTAGCAATGCCTATGGGCAAGTCCATTAGTTTGAATAATTGTTATTTTGTTCTGTCGCTTATTAGAATCATTATTTCAATATATGTGTTGGATATGGATGGTTTTGGCATTATAATAAAGAACAATAGTTGTTCTATTTATAATAATAATGTTTTATATGGTGTTAGTAATTTACGAAATGGACTTTAAATTCTTGACTTGCATGAAAATATACTTCAAATTGAACAAACTAAGAAAAGGAAAAGAGATGATGTAAATTATACCTTCATGTGGCACTGTAGACTCTGTCATATTAATGGAACAAGATTATCCAAGTTGCACAAAGATGGGCTCTTAGAGCTATCTGATTATGAATCATATCCAACTTGTAAATCTTGTCTCATGGGCAAAATGACTAAATCTCCTTTTAATGGAAAAGGAGAAAGAGTTACAGAGTTGTTAGTGTTGGTACACACAGATTTTTGTGGACCCGTGACAACAACTGCACGAGGAGGATATTCTTATTTTATTACATTCACTGACGATCACTCAAGATTTGGATATGTGTATTTAATGAAATACAAATCTGAATCATTTGAAAAGTTCAAAGAGTTCAGAAGTGAAATAGAGAAGCAAATCTGAATTTGTATTAAGATTGTTTAATCTGATCGAGGTGGAGAATACTTAAGCATTGAGTTTATCAATTGTCTCAAAAATAATGGTATAATCTCACAATGGACTCCACTAGGGACGCCACAGCTGAATGGTGTATCTGAAAGGAGAAATCGAACAATATTGGACATGATTCGTTCCGTGATGAGTTTTATCGATCTTCAGGTGTCATTCTGGGGATATGCCCTAGAAGCGGCAACATATCTACTAAATAAGGTTCCCTCAAAATCCATCCCTAAGACTCCATATGAGATGTGGACATGGAGGAAACCTAGTCTTAAGCATATTAAAATTTGGGGATGTCCAACTTATGCAAAAAGGTTTCAGAATGATAAGCTTGGGACAAGATCTGATAAGTGTACTTTTGTGGGATATCCTAAAGAAAGTTTAGGATATTATTTCTACAATCCTACTGAATAAAAGGTGTTTGTTGCCAAATATGCTGCCTTCTTGGAAGAGGATTTTATCCTTGAAGGGGCCCGTGGGAGGAAAATAGATCATGAAGAAATTCAAGAACCACAAACCACTATAGATCAAATGGATGAACCTATCCAATAAGAGATTCCTTCTGTACCACACCCTATTCGTAAATCTGGAAGAGTATCAAAGATACCTGATATGTATGGACTTGTCATAGAGGATGACGATGAGGTATGCATCATAGATGATAATGATGATCCATTAAATTATGAACAGGATAAGAGTAATAAAGACTTAGAGAAGTGGCAAGAAGCCATGAAATCCGAGAAGGACTCCATGTATGAAAAACAAGTATTGACTTTAGTTTCACCAACTGAAGGCATTAAGCCTATTGTGTGTAAATGGGTCTTTAAAAGAAAGACTGGAGAAGACGACAAAGTAGAGACCTATAAGGCCAGACTGGTTGCAAAAGGTTTCAAATAAAGATAAGGAGTTGACTATGATTAAACCTTCTCACCAGTAGCGATGCTCAAGTCCATACGGATTTTGCTTGCGATTACAGATTACCATGACTATGAAATCTAGCAAATAGACGTGAAAACAACCTTCCTCAATGGGAAACTTGAGGAGGATGTGTATATGACACAACCAGAGGGATTTGTTTCAAAGGTTGGAACAATTCAAGTCTATAAGCTACAACGATCCATTTATGTATTGAAGCAAGCTTCTCGTAGGTGCAACAGTCGTTTTGATGAGACAATCAAAGAGTTTGATTTTATCAAAAATGAGGATGAACCATGTGTGTACAAGAATGTTAGTGGGAGCGTTATTTCATTCCTTATATTATATGTTGATAATATATTACTGACGGGGAATGATATTCCTATGCTACAATCAATTAAAATATGGTTATCTAAACACTTCTCCGTAAAGGACTTGGGAGAAACATCCAATATTTTGGGGATAACGATATATAGAGATATATCTAAAAGGATGCTTGGCTTATGCAAAGGAATGTACATTGACTCAATGCTAAAGAAGTTTAGCATGGAAGATTCCAAAAGAGGTCTCAAGACGATGAGCCATGGAATACATCTCTCCAAGAAATAGGCTCTAAAGACACCTGAAGAGAGAGACCGTATGAGTAAGATTCATTATGCTTCAGTAATAGGATCTATCATGTACGGTATGATATATACTAGACTAGATGTCGCTCATACACTTAGTGTAACAAGTAGATATCAGTCGAATCCAGGAGAAGAACACTAGAAGGCAGTGAAAAATATCCTAAAGTACTTAAGAAAAACTAAGGATGTATTTCATGTCTACGGTGGGTCTGAATTAAAACTAGAGGGCTTCACAGACTCAAGTTTTTAAACGGACCAAGATGACAGTAAATCCATTTCGGGGTATATGTTTACCTTAAACGGTGGCGCAATGAGTTAGAAGAGTTCCAAACAACATACAATTGTTGATTCAATGACAGTGGCAGAGTACATAGCTATAAGTGAAGCTGCAAAGGAAGTTTTTTGGATGAAGAAGTTCATTACCGAACTTTGTGTGGTTCCTAGCATTACAGGACCAATACCTTTATTCTGTGACAACACCGGAGCTGTTGCGCAGCCTAAGGAACCCAGGTCTAATCAGAAATCCAAACACGTGTTACAGCAGTTTCATTTGATCAGAGAAATCATTGAAAGAGGAGATATCACATTGGGGCATGTGGACTCTCAAGAGAATATTACAGATCAATTTACTAAAGCGTTAACACAACAACAGTTCGATCGTCACTAAAAAAGATGGGTATGAGATAACACGGGGATTGGGTTTAGTTCAAGTGGGAGATTAAAAGTAGTATGCATACAAACCAATCATGTATGATGATAAAACATATACTTTGTAATCAATCTCTTTTATTTATTAATAAAAGAATTATTTATTAAAGACATTTAATTATATACATGGTGCTATTTTAATAATATGTGATAAACCCATAGTTTTAAGCAATACTTTTAGAATCATGATGAGATCATGCTAATGAGATCTAAATTCTGAAATAGCTGTAGACACTTGAAATTTTTTGCATACCTGTTACTAACATTGCAGGAGGGCAGAATCGTCTTTCAGAGATAACTGTGGAGGACAGCTCAGCTCAATACCGAAAATCACACTAGAGAAGGTCGTTTCATCTTGGAGATAACCCTGAGATACTCAGTCTCAGTCCTGGAAACAACACCAGGAAAGACAGTGTCAACCTCAGAGATAACCCCGAGGAGTGCAGTTCCAGAGATAACCCTAGAGATGCTCGTTTCAACCTATGCCGTCAGCTTCAACCGCAGAAACCACACCGAGGTACTCAGCTCCAAACCCAAAGATAACCCCGGGAGGTCAAGCACACCTAAGTGACAACCCTGAGGATATCCAATACTTGCAGCAGCCTAGTCCCAAAGATAACCCTGAGCAACGACTGCTTTATCAGCCCAAACCGGAGATAACCCCGGTGAGGGGTAAAATCATCATTTTCCCACGTCAATCCCATATTGCGCCATCTCAACAACAATTTAACATACATTTGACAAAAAAAATGTCCCACAAGAACCAAGGAGTTCCAATCCCGAGTGACTACTACGTAAGGCAGTACACCGGATAGAATTTGAAGCTTGAAGACCAAGGGCATGGTCCCATCTTCCTGACTCCTGACAACCTCTAATCCCATATCATGGCATAGTTGTTCACAATAACACTCTGTAAAAGGTCTTATACACCTTAATCAGAGGCTTAAATTGAAGTTCTGCAAGTTCGAGCAAATAACACGTTGCACATGTGCATGTATTTCGAGATGGTGAGACCCGCAGAGCCTGAGGCACCTCGGGCAGCCGCAGGCACATCTGCGGCTGCTGTAGGCACATCTGCGGCTGCCGCAGGTACATTACGACTGCCGCAAGTTCATCTGCGGCT
Organism: Panax japonicus; assembly: GCA_020205505.1. NCBI lineage: Eukaryota > Viridiplantae > Streptophyta > Magnoliopsida > Apiales > Araliaceae > Panax > Panax japonicus. Next base: position 20,091,488 of record CM035102.1, on the reverse strand, counting down.
AACGCATATGTACCTGCGGCTCCCCCCCTCTATAAATAGAGGGCTTGGGGTTGCCATTTTATAAGAGAAAACGACGAGGAAGACCTGTCCAATTTGCTCTGTACACTCCCTAAACTGAGTGATTTCTCATTTTAAACACTTGTAAACTTATATTCAATCATATTTTTACTGGCGGGAGCCAAGTGTTCATCCATTTAAAGCTATAGAAGTCTTCTTTGGCAGTCCATTGCAAGCCTTTATACACCTTTTTAGCCTTTCTCTTTTACTTTGTACACACTGTTCTTCACATTGAAAGTCGTGTTGCGTTTGTATGCCCGGACTTCGGTCAGTGGCTTTTATTTCCTTCTCTGTGTATATATATATATATATATATATATATGGACTAACATTATCGAGTTATGCCTCGATTGATCCTAGACTCACGTCCGGAGCGTTTATTTGCTTTTGTATATAAACTTATATATATGAATTGTTGTCGGACTTTGTTCGATGAGCCTAGATTTTACATCCAGAGCGTTAATTTGCTCATATATATATATATATATATATATATATATATATATATATATATATATATATATATATATAACGATAAATCACTAAAATGATAAACCGAGCCGGGATCGATATATATCCTTTGCATTTACCGCTTATATATATATATATATATATATATATATATATATATATATATATATATATATATATATATATATATACATTTATGCCAGGCCTGGACTTTACTTCGTGGCCTTTTACTACTTTATTTATATTCCGTCCTGCTTGGAGTTTACTTCGTGGTGGTTGATTGTCTTTACTACTTTATTTACAATTTTGATCCCCCATGGAGGTGCTTCGTGGTGGTTGATCATGTCTCTATATATATATTTACCGCTTTTATATATTTACATTTTCGATCCCCCACAGAGCTGCTTCGTGGTGGTTGATCATGCATGTATATATATATATATATATATATATATATATATATATATCTATATGTATATATATATATATATATTTACAGCTTTTATATAGATATATATATATATATATATATATATATATGTATATCAGTCAGGATCAAGAGCACTCTCCTTAAATAGCACTCCGCCTTAAATAGCACTCTGTGATCAAAACGACATAGTTTTTGGAGGACGCAGTGGCATTTTTGTAAATACAATGCCACCGCGTATTTACAAAAATACCACCGCGTCCTCCAAAAACTACGTCGTTTTGATCACAGAGTGCTATTTAAGGCGGAGTGCTATTTAAGGAGAGTACTCTTGATCCTCTCTGATATGTATATATATATATAATTGCTTACTACTTTTATATAAATTGCGGCATCATTTAAGCTTAGGAATCATGTGATGACAGATTTAGTCTACTGAATCTAGATTCAGTTCTCGTGATGGACATTTTCAGCTGTAAGCAGCTTGTAAATTATTCACGGTGCCTGAATTTCCTTAGATGGCTTTCATGCCCACAAGGAATTCGGTACTGCTATATATATATATATATATATATATTATTTTCTTGAAGATGCTTCGCTTCTCAAAAATAAAAGCAATCAAGCCGAACATTTAATAAAATTGAAGTATCAAAGGCCTCAATTACTATTGAGCACAGGGTTTGAAAAACCTCTTTTACAAAACATCATTGATATATCTTGTTTAAAACTTAATTTTTACACAAATTTAAACCCTTTGTATATAGGTGCGAACGAGGCATAGTACTACTTCCAAATATATTCTACATTGATCCATACATACACACATTCATATAACATTTTAATTGAAAAGTGGTGGTCATCGTGGTAACACGGATGTTGGGGGGGTGCCTAACACCTTCCCCCCGCATAAGTAAGTCCCCAGACCCTAATGAATCTTGGTTTCACAGACTCGTTTAGTAGTGTCACATCACTTGGTCAATGTGTAAAACTTTTTTTTATTTTGTTGGTACAACCATTTAAAAAACCAACTGGAATCTCTTACAGTCAAATCGTCGACATATAAATGTCAGACCTTTTCACAACTTATTTTTTCAAACAAATCTCACCTAACATGAGAACACCAAAAAATAAGAACAGAAGTGGGACAATAAAAATCCCGACATCGACAATGGCTTAAAACTAAAATTTTCCCAATCAATGGATTACTAAAAAGGGGATTAGTGAATCCGGATAGATTCGTACGTACATTTCTTGCTCATTGGATGAGGATGATTGATCTCATGATCTTTTGTGTGGAGACACTAAAGCAAGTATGTAGCTGCTTATTAGAGACACTAAAGCAAGTATGGAGTTTTACTTGCCTGTCAATAGGAATTCCTGTAGTGATAGTAGTACAAATGATCCTTAGACTTGAGATCATCATAGTATCTTATATATATAAGGAATTACACTTTAACTTATTACTTAAGACTCTTAGGGTATATCAAAGGGTATACTTGGGTGTACTAAGTTATATATGGAGATAATGAATGAACAATAAAGAATCTACCACTTCTCTAGTAAAAGAAGTGAAATGTCCTATGTGGTTCGATAAATGACAACCCAGGAATCCTTGGCCAAGGTGGAATGAAATTGGAAAGTAATTTCTAATTTGCATTCATTAGGAGTTGTGCATTTAGGAATCAAAATACATATAATTAAATAAAATAAGACTTGACAGTAATTCCATGTATTATATTTAATTGGGACATTGTATGGTGGAAGGATTGAATTATACGGTAACTATTTACTCAAATATTCTTTTATGATTAATGTTGAAATCAATATTATCTGGAAAGTCCTTGATCGCTAGGGAGGCTTATCCCTATTGTAGAATAAATATTATTTATTTAAATAAATTAATAGTTTAATTTATTTATTTAAATAAGATTAGAATTTTTTTTAATTGATTTATTCACAACTGGTTTAATATGGAGAACCTAAAGGGTCACACCATAAAAGGAAGAGTAATTATTTAAGAAGTTAATGGCATAATCGTAATAATATGTTAAGTATATTTAATTTAATCTATGGTGATATAATAAATTAAATAGCAAATATTTATTATTTATTATTTTCGAAATATTAAATATAAATTAATAAGAGGAGTCTTCGACATACCAAGTACGTTACCCAATTTTGAGGACGAAATTTCATAAGAAGGTGAGGTTATAAGACCCCAACTTTTATGAATAAAGATTAATTTTTCTCGAAATATATATTTGAATATTATGGTGTGGATTTGATATAATGTTATAGTTGTGGATAATATTTATAAATTTTGCAAAGTAAGCAAGTAGTTATAAAATATTTGATTGGTCGAGGAATATTCGTTTTAACCGGGAATATTCGTACAACGGCACAATCATTGGTGGACCCCACAATGGAATTATTGTCGGAGTTAGAAAACGACAAAAATATATTTTTATAAAAATAACGGCGAACGTTTTATCGTTAAACTGTTGAAATACCTGGTGGTAAAAGTACAATAATATGCGTGGTTGCATAGTAGCACATGGTATTGATTATTAATACTTACGTGAGAAGTCACTCAGTTATACTCAATTATTGCTACAATAATTGTTGCATGATATCTCTCATATTATTGATTCAATTATTATAATAGTATTATCTGTATAATATTTTTTATTATTAAATCAATAAGTGATACGACAAAGTTATTCATATTATTATTTGCAATATTGACGATGTCTAGAAAGTTCTATCGAGGAAAGGGGTTTGGTCACCTAATTGCGCGCCAATAGGGAGAAATCCTTATTGGAAAGTCCCCTCTTTCATGGGAATAATTTGGTTAACTATTGTGATATTATATTAATGATGAATAAGTTCGTGTTGATAAAAGATGAAATTGTTGATAAAAAAATATTTCCATTGTGCTAGGATTATTAGTGTTAGTGGAAATAAACATTTATTTCGATAATAATTGATTTTTGGATGTTAAATTGAACAAACGAGCAATTAATCGGATAGATGAGCAATTAATTACTATTAGTTCACATGCAAATTACTGTTGGTTCACATGTATGCAACTATTGATTCACATGCATGTACTATTAGGGGAGGTGGTGCAAGATTTATAATACTTGAAAGACTAAATTAAAAATAGAGGTATAGATGAAGGTACTATACTGTAATATTTTGAGCCCCTAATCGTGCAATTATCGAAACTCTATTTTTTCTATAATTAGAATCTCATTCTTCTTTCATTTTCACCAATTCACTAAGACTCAGAAGAACAATTATAGAGAGAGAAGTTATAGAATGAAAGAATAAGAGTATTCTGCTACTTTACTGTTGTAGTATCTAGCCTTCTACTAAGGTAAGGGATATTATTTTTGTTCAATATTCTTATGAAATAATATTTTCTTCTATACTCTGTAATATGTAAGTAATCATATTTTGTTTCGTATTCCTAATTCTACACTCATTTTGTTAAAGTATTGCTTCTATACTCCATGAAATTAGTAGAATATCCTTAAAATTTGTGCTTCATCTAGTATCGTTTCACAAGGATATTTTTCTTAACATTCTTGATAATTTTTAATCTTTTCATGCCGAAATACTATTCACGGGGTACTATTCATAAAATACTATCCACATGATACTATTCACAAAGTACGATTCATAAAGTACTATTCCCGAAGTACTATTCACAAAGTACAATTCACTCAGGTACTATTCACCGGGGGTACTATTCCTAACAAAAAAATATTTTTTTTCTGTCCAATCATTTTTGATAGAATATTTTTCTTGAATATTACTCCACAAAGCAGTATCATGTTGACAATTTGGACATTATTTAATTCTTGATAAATTAAATTATAATTCTTTAAAAATTTATCCTTTGCTTTCTTTTAATTAAATTCTTATATCATTATCGTCATCGTCATCATGCTTATATTGTGATGAAAGTCATCTTTGGCCGTAGTTGCATAGATGGACTGTTGATTGGTATGATTATGACCATGGATTATTCGGTATAATCATGACCCGTAATGTTACAAATGATGTGGTAAAAGTCCTCATTGGCCCGTAGTGCATTGATGGACAGTTGTTTGCATGATCATGACCATTGGTGATTACACGATCCTAGGCCCGTAGTGCATGCATAATTCGTGGACGTGATACTAATGAATATCTTTGGCCCATAGTGCATGGATAGTTCAATGATGTGGATTATATATTGAGCCGAGTCTCAGTGATAAAATTGATGATAAACTTTTTAAATTATAGAAGATAGTAGATATCATACTCTACTTGACTCTTCTAATGGATTGATTGTTCCGCTACAGTTAAACTTGCTGTTTATTCGTTTAACACTGCTGAAGGCTAATGATAATTTATTCTGCATTATCTTAGTCATAATATTTCTTATTGGGCTAGTTGAGCTAACCCTTTTGCTTTCATTTTTCTCTTCAGGAAATAAGAACGTAGCCGGGACTAGTTGAGGAACGGAGTGATGGTCCGAGATAGTGGCTGTAGTAGTCCTCACTATTCTATTAAATAGTGTGATAATAAATTTAATGAGGACTCCATTTGAGTTTGTATATTGTCTAGAAGACAATATTCGTGTAAAATCTCTCAGCTACACTTTTTTCGTATTGTATAAAAGAAGCTTGTATTTGATTTCTGTACCAGGTATTTGGCGACTCAGAATGGGTGATGTATACCTATTTTGGGTGCATCATAGTTGGTATCAAAGCTTAGGTATATGATCCCTGGCTGAGATGTGAGACTAGAACTAGGATGGGAGAGACGAGTTAATTCTTCGCTAGTATGAGATCTTGGGTCATGATTAGAAACTATAGATACTGGAAAACTATGCAGTCTTACAATCTCATTTCTGTATATATGAGCAAGACGTTCAAGTGTATAAGTTTCTTGTATAGGTAAGAACTAAGCCGACTTGGTCAATCTATCAACAATGACCCAAATTTCATCTATGCCTTGAGAAACCTTGGGAATACCAGTAACGAAATCCATGGTAATGTGCTCCCACTTCCATTCTGGAATTTCAAGTTGTTGCAATGGACCTTTTGGTACTTGATGCTCTGACTTAACTTGTTGAAAAGTTAAACACCTTGAGATAAACTCCGCTATCTCTCTCTTCATATTGCTCCAACAAAATGTATGTAAAAGATCACGATACATTTTGGTACTCCCAGGATGGATTGCAAATGGTGTGTTGTGCGCCTCCATCATTATTTTATACTTTAAATCAGGGTCGTTAGGAACACAAAGTCTGGATTTGACTCGATGTATTCCTTCTTCATCGATTCTTGCTTCCGGAATAACACCTTCTTGCACTTTTTTCTTCATACGCATTAGCTCCAGGTCTGTAGCTTAAGCAACTCTAACTTTATCGATTAAAGTCGGTTTTGCACGTATGTTTACCATCATCACGTGGGTCCCTAGAGTCTTTAACTCTATCTCCATCCTTTGTACGTCATACAAAATGGGCCTTTGCGTTGACAATAATGCACTCATACCTACATATGAAGTGATGCCCCCGAATATGGGTCCTCTGACCCTGGTTCGGTCATCACGATAAAATACAAACATCCACCTCTAAACAACATACGATAATTAAAATGCGGAATATAATAAACATACGTTGTTCATTCAAAAGGTGTTACTAGTCCCAATATACGATAACCTTAATATCATCTTACAATCTTACCCTAAAATAACTATTAAGGTTCATATTACGTAATTGTAATTTAAACTAAGCATAAGATAAACTCCACTTCTTGTAATAATCATAAATCTTCCCTTTACTTTTGTCCTTTCCTGAGGTCTCGGGCTTAGCTGCAATATAATTCATGATACAGCAAGGATGAGCAACAAGTTTGCTTAACAAGTTTAAGTACAACAATAAGGATATATCATGATGAATGGAAAAATTTCTAGGAAAGGGTTCAATAGTATAATATCTGAAGGATTCAAAAATATGAATATCATAAGCAAAGATAATGATTTCTTTTAGAATAACTGCTAGACAAATAGACTTCGAACTATAACACTCCAATGGAATCAATAGCTAATTGACCCTTTGATTACTAGCTACAGAATAAGTACTTGAGGGGATCAACCTCATATACTCTATGTATATGCATAACATTTAAATTTGTTCATTGTATCTTTATTAGATATTAGCAATCCCCTATCATAGAAATGGGTGTTCTTTCAGACTTTATTACTTGCAACACAATAAATTTGGATACTTGCTTAATATAATATAGAGTAAGTTTAGGGAAACTTGCTTAACAAAAGTAGGGTTCAAGGAACTTGCTTAACAAAAGTAGGGTTCAAAGAACTTGCATAAACTTATACTTGTTTGTACAAAATAAAGGCAGTGCATAAGGTTTAGATACTTGCTCACTAATAAATGGAGTAAGTTTAGGGGACTTGCATGTTTGCTCAGCTACAATATAATTCTAGCTTTAATTAACTTGCGTTGAAACGACCTAACATTAACAAGTCGGTCTTTCAATTAGTATGTGTAAACTAATACGATTCTACACTTAAAAGAATTCAGTCATCACATGGCATGCTTCTCAACACATTATATGACCTATTGGCCACACATTACAAAATAAAGTAATCATATAAGCATGCCTTAACTTTCAGAACCAAAAATAGCTCATCTTGGCAAGACTGCAGGACGGCGCAGCTGTGCCTGGTCTAGGCTTAGGGACGGGGCAGCTGTGCTGTCCCTTGACCAGACCAGGATTGAGCTTCTGCTCTCCTGACTTCAGTCCAACTCTAACACACTAATCACACATACATTTTAGCATACATACATGCTAGAGTTTCACATTTAACACATGACCATACTTGAATTTATTACCACAAGTTTAACTTATGGTTTATATGTCATTAAAACGTAAAAGGTTATGTAATCATCATGCTTTGTAACTTGGTTATACACTACTCAGTAGTCATGCTTGTATATAGACAACACATGTATACCGTACTCATACAGATCATATGCTAGAAATTTCCCTTTTATGACTAGGTGTGCATAAGTGAAAACCATACATTAATCAAACTATGATCATGTTAATATGTCTATAGGCATAATGAATCCTAATACACACACTACAAGAAAATTAGGCTATAGCGACGGTCGGCGACCGTCGTTATAGATAAAAAGACCGTCGCTATAGGATATAGCGACGGTGGCGACCGTCGCTATAGAAGCCGTCGCTGAAACCTATAGCGACAGTTTTTTTGGTTATAGCGACGGTCTGACCGTCGCTAGAAAACTCAACAAAAACGCACTTGAAGGTTTTTACCGATGGTCAGAAAGTGGTTATAGCGACAGCCTTGACCGTCGCTATAGAAGATTTAGCTGTGAGATACTGCGACGGTCACCGACCGTTAGAAAGTGGATGTACATGTTTGCATGGTCATAACATATGTTACTCATTACGTGATGACATTAGCTTCCTCATTCTATTTTTATTTGAATTTTACACTAAGTCAACTTAGCATATACAAGGCATCTTAACATGTAATTCTCATGCATTTACAACATATATTAAGGCCACATTCATGTTCACATAGTCAAGTCTTATAAGATAAAGGTCTTGGTCAAGTTCTCTTTGAAAAGCCTTAAGTTTCTTATCTTTAAAATAGTATAATCTTTCAATCCTGTATGCTAGTGTGTTCAACCACTTTAGTCTTGCATTTCATGTCAATATAAACCATATTAACATACTCATAAAATCAGAATGTTCAAATGATGTATTTGTGACAAAGTTCACTTTTGAAATCACAAATCTCATTTCAAGATCGCAAGTATTGTGTCCATTGTAAGTACTAACATGGTTATACTTTTTTATACTACATGCTTATGCTTATGTGTGAGTGTTAAATTGTTTTCATGCTTGCTCTAACCAAGTGTCAACAAGTTAGCACAACAGAATCATAGCAGAACACATCAGACCTGATACATGTATGGCGCAGCTGCGCAGTCTGTCGACTAGAGGCAGACAATACTCTGCTTTAGCTGTTCAACAACTTATCACACAATTTCCCAAAGGAAAGGTTTTCTAACATAACTCCACATATTTAGAAGCTTGTATAACACATAGTAACATAACCCAAATAAAATATCAACTAACAACCAATTCATGCTTAATTCAAAGAATCAATCCATGAAATAATTTACCAAAAATTAAGAATAGGAACAAAAGTTATACCTTTGTGATTCAATTCAGTTGCCCTCCATCAATCTATCCACTTCTAGCAAACTAATTCTCAGCAAATTGTAACAAGGAAGATGAAGTGCTTATTTATTGAAGATTGATTGTCTAGACAATGAGATTACCTCCCAAATCAAACCAAAGAATTTCAAGAATACACAAGAGTTAAGAGAGAGTTTGTGAGAGTTGGTAATCTCAATCATGAATTCCACTCCCCATCCACTTATTGCTCTAATTTTGGTGAAAGTGAGATGAAGGTAGGCTAGGCTTGCTAGCATTTCACGTGGGAAGAAGTTGGACTCTTATTATGAGATAAGGAGCAAGACTCAGCATTTGTAATATGTGAAATAAAATGCAACCCTTGGCGTATACCATATATATACATAATATAGACTTTGGTTATCAAATAGGTGTACACAATTCATTTCATATAACATAGGTTATAATGATTTAAAAAAAACATACAATGTATTTCCCAATTACAAGATATCTAGTAGTGCACATACATAAAACAATATTATTATGCAACTCACATGAATGCAAATAACTCTTATTATATAGTCTATATTTGTATATATTATATAGACATATTAATGTATCACCTTGTACTATATAAAATATATAGTTAACTACCATATAATAAAGGTTTACTATATTGCACAAATTAATCAAGTAAACATATAAACATTTTACAAATTATTAATCTCTTACACATTAATTATTATTTATCCAATAATAATTATTAATTAATACATTATAAATTAATTACTCATAATTGCAATTAATCAATATAAATAAACTCTTGCTACTATATTAAAATAAATTGAATATTTAATTATTAATAAATCCTATCAATTTCATGATATTAAAACGTTAAGGTTAGTCCACTAATTTAAATAAACTATTAGTGACTCCCTTTAATCATTTCGTAATTTCACATAACCACTTAAGATTTTAATAAACTCACAAAACTAACTCATTAAAATTAAATCACATATTTAATTAAGATGGAGTTTAAAATTTGTGGACGTTACATATGATCTTCTACTCAACGCGTCAGCTATCACGTTCACTTTTCAATGGTGGTATTGAATGGTATGATCATAATCTTTCAACATTTCGAGTCAACGTCATTGCCGCATGTTGAGTTTCTTTTGAGTGAAAAAATATTTGAGGCTTTTATGATCCGTATAGGTCTCCACTTTTTCCCCATACAGGTAATGCCTCAAAATTTTAAGTTCGAAGACAACAGCTGCCAACTCTAGATCATGAGTAGGATAATTCATCTCATATTCTTTAAGTTGTCGTGAGGCATAGGCTATGACTTTCCCATGTTGTATGAGAACACATCATAACCCTTTGTTAGAAGCATCACTGTAGATGACAAATCCCTCCGAGCCAAATGGTATTGTCAGAACAGGTGCTGAAATGAGTCTCCTTTTGAGTTCTTGAAAACTCTTTTCATATTCCTCGCTCTAACCAAATTTTTTATCTTTCCGAGTCAGCTGAGTTAATGGAGTAGTGATTCGAGAAAACCCTTCTACGAATCTTCAATAATAACCAGCTAAGCCGAGAAAGCTACGTACTTTGGTCACTGACTTAGGTTGCTCCGAGCTTTTGAATTGCTTAAATCTTTGTCGAGTCAACATATATTCCATGATTTGATATCACGTGCCCAAGGAATGCTACTTCCTCAAGCCAGAACTCGCACTTCTTTAACTTGGCATACAACTTATTTTCACGAAGTTTTTGTAGTTTCAGCCTCAAGTGTTGTTCATGATCTTCACGGCTTTTGGACTAAATGATGATGTCATCAATAAAGACGACCACAAAGTGATCAAAATATTCCTTGAATAATCGGTTCATCATATCCATGAAGGTAGCAGGAGCATTAGTCAATCCAAAATACATGACTAGGAATTCATAATGCACGTACCGAGTTCTGAAAGCCGTCTTTGGAATTTCATCGGTTTTAATTTTCAATTGGTGATATCTAGAATGAAGATCAATCTTTAAAAAGAATTTGACACCTTGCAACTTGTCAAACAGGTCATCAATACCAGGCAACGGGTATCTATTTTTGACAGTGACATGGTTTAACTCCCGATAATCAATACAAAGTCACATACTCCCATCTTTCTTCTTCAAGAATAGAACAAGAGCAACCCAAGGAGACGTACTAGGATGAATGAAACCGATGTCTACCAATTCCTACAGTTGGATCTTTAACTCCTGAAGTTCAATAGGAGTCATTCGATATAGGGCTTTGGAAATGGGTTTTGTACCGGGTTAAAGGTCGACACAAAATTCAATTTCATGCTCTGGGGGTAGGCCAAAAAGTTCTTCATGGAATACGTCAGGAAATTTATTAACAATAGAAATATCATTCAAATTTGAGGTATTTTTGTTTAAATCTGTGACATGGGCTAAGAAAGCTTAACATCCATTTTTCAATAAACGAATAGCTTTATGGATTGATATGACAGTGATTGATTTTAATGGTTTGGTTACTTGAATTCGCATAATAGGTTGGTTAGGAATATGAAAGCTAACAACCTTACGAAAATAATCAATTTTTACATGATGAGTAGTTAACCAATAAATCCCTAGAATTACGTCAAACGCAAGGATTTTTAAGGAAATAAGATCGACAGGTAATGTGAGGGTATCGATTTGAACCAAACAAGACTTATAAACAGTGGATGTAATGAAGGTTTCTCTCAACGGAGTTTTAACAGATATGTCAAAGTCTAATTTCTCTGGAGTCAAATTTAAACATTGAGTGTAAGTAGGAGAAATAAAAGAATGGGTAGAACCGGTATCAAATAAGGTATATACTTCACTAGAGTTTATGATAAGCTTACCCGTGATGACCTCGTTCGGGTTCCTTACTTTCTGGGAGGTCACAACAAACGCTCTCCCTTGAACTACTGATTTTGACTTTTCTGGAACTAGTTTTGCTTCACTGTACGATAAAATCAAGCTAGGTGACCTTCTCTTCCACAATTGTAACATGTTTTGGACTGTTGCGCATAGTTTGGACTTATGTGTCTCTCCCCTCCACATTTAAAGCTTATGATAGGTGGCCGTTCTCCTTCCTTAATAATGGGTGCTGGTGCTGACTTCTTTCCATCATTGTTGAATTTCCTCTTCTTAAAATGTCCACTTTTATTGTCTTGGCCATGATTAACACCGAAGTGGTTACCATTTCTAGAATATTGATTCCCTCCACGTTTGTTATCACCGCTTCGATGACTGCTACCACTGGTATTATCATTTTGTTGGCTGCTCTCCCTTGGTTGAGCTGTCTCATTATCGGACTCCAATAACTGAGCCCTATTTATAACATCTGAATACAAACACAGTTTGTGAGAGATAAGGTATTGACGTATTGTGACAACCCGAGAATTTGGACAATTTATTAAAATCTTAAATGATTGATTTAAGGTCAAATAATAGATCTAGACAGAAAATAAGTGTGACACCCCCAAATCTGGGTTACCTGACTCCTGAGTTTGGTGTTCACGATCCACAATATAAATAACATTTAACTACCCATAATATATATAGATTGTATCTTACATAAGTTTTTATCAGAGTTTCATAATACATCACCCAGGTTTTCTAACCTTAACTTTACAAACATACCCTTTAGATATATAAAAAGGGTTTACAATACAACATAATAAATATGATCAACATAACTAATTTATAACTACGCCTTTTCCCTTGTCCTTTGCAGCACCTCCTGCAACTTCGTCCCTAGCTGAGAAATTTTATTTAGCAAGGGTGAGCAACTAATTTGCTCCGCAAGTTAAGACATACAATAAATGTATAAGAATTCAAAACAATAGTCTATCTATTTTGATAGAATGAAATCAAAGTTCGGGGAACTTTGAAATAGCTGAACAAATCGTTATTCAATAACAAGTTTTCTCGTATTCTATACCACAATAATTCAATAATGAAAGAGTACAACGCTTTCAAAGTTTCTACGATATTCAATTAAATAATCAAGAATCAATTCTACGAAATATCAAAGTGGAATGTTTTCCAGGTTTAATACTGAGCGATCACACAAGATCTTGAACTTATTTTCTCGGGTAGATATCAAAGATTTACTTTGATAAATACTCAGGTGTATCAGATAACCATAAAGATTAAATCATACCCCTCTGCAAGTATAACAAGGGATCAGCTTAATATACCCTATATTATGCATAATACTCAAAACGCGCGCAAAGGTCGAATTCACGACCAACAAAATGTTCCCTTTATATAAAAGGTTATTCTTCTCAGTTTTATAATCAAAATTTGATTTTACAACGAAATACTGGGATTTCAAATTCTATTTGCTTCTCTTCTCAAACCTAACAAGTTTTTACAAATGTTTGTCTAACCAGAATAATTGGCTAAGACATTTCTCAACATAATTTGACAATCAACAGGAATTATTTGTACTGTCAATTCTAACTTCTACAGATATAAATATCCAACAACAGTAATTCTACGAATATATATTTTCTAATTCAATAATTTAATTTCAACAATAAATCCCTGGACGTGGCATAATTAGCAATAATTATCCACCAATAATATTTGAATGAAATAACTCAAGGTTGAGTTAGGGAACTTGCCTCTTCCGCTGATTACAGCTACACAATATACTTACCTGCTTTCGAAATACCTATAACCAATAATATTGGTCTAACAATTAGCATAATAATTCACATAACACACAACACTGTAATTCACAATCAAAATTCTCCTAAACACATTACCACATAGCCACAACAGTGTTTATAACCTATATAAACACTTAACAAGTCAAACTAATTCAGTCTGGTTGGACTTTGGTCCATTCTCGATATTCTAGTCACCCTACCCGACAATTAACACATTGATTGTCAATTAAACTTGGTCTCTAAGCTTCAATATTAATTTAAATAAGTCAATTATCATTAATAATATTTTTCGAAAGCTTTTAATAATTATCAAGCAATTATTATAATTTATAATAATTTATTAAACACTTAAATCATTTTTAAATGATTTAATTATCAAATAATCTTATCATTATTAATATTTAATAATATCAACATGTTAATAACATACATTCCAAAATATTAAAGTTATCATCCATAACTTAAAATATTTTTAAATCATCAATATTCTACTTAAATGATTTTTAAAATAATTAAAATCATTTTTAAATCATCACCATTAATATATAAATATTAATGAAATTATTATCCAAATATTAAAAGTCATTAATTATAACTTAAAATATTTTTAAACCATTTTTTTCATTTTTAAATGATTTTTAAATCAATAAAATTATTTTTAATTCATTTATTTAATATAACAATTAAATAAATCAAACATCATTAATATTAATTTATTGATAAAAATTCTCCAAAAATATTAAAATTATATTTTATAATTTAAAATATTTTCTAACACTTTATTCTCAATTAAAATGATTTTTAAATCATTAAAATTATTTTTATCTTATTTATTTAATTTAATAATCAAATAAATCTAATATCATTAATATTAAATTATTATTGAAAATTCTCCAAAAATATTAAAAGTTACATTTTATAACTCAAAATATTTTTAAATACATTTTTCTTATTTAAAATGATTTTTCATAATATTAAATCATTTTTCTCTAATTTATTTAATACACTAATTAAATAAATTAAATACCTTTAATATTTAAATAATTCTAAATATTAAAGAAAAATATTCCAATTTGTCAAAAAATATTTTTCATAATTAAAAATAATTTTTAAAACCATTTTTGGTAATTTTTAGAATTTATTTCTAATTTTTAATTAATTACCGGAAATTCTGAAAATAAAATTAATTAAAACCGTCGCTATAGGCCTTTAGCGACACAAAGCGTCATTGTTGGTGTTCTTGAGCTCAAGAACACTGACAGCAGGCAGCTTCAAGGTGCTACTTTAACTGCCTTTAATTCTCAGCCAAAATGGTTTCTGGACTTGTTTGAAGTGTGATCGTGTAGCCAAAATGTAACACTACAACATGCAACTCACACTTAGATCAAACAACAACAGAACAAGATGATCTGGGCTGTCAAACATCCTGTCAGACGGTTTCTGGGTTTTCCAGAAACCCAGACAGTGCGAGTAAGCACTTTCATGCTCAAATTATTCTATGTTCCCTTTATCAAATGGCTCAATATTTGGTCCATAACTATAGTAATCATGATAAGGAACAACGAGATAACAATATTTCAGTCTAAAAACAACATATCAATAACTTATCACATGGTCAAAGGCTGTCAGAAAAGCTGATTCTATCGTTTCTGGGTTTTCCAGAAACTAATCCCGTGAACGGATGGTCTAGTTTGACCATCCTTTTTGTTCGGTTTGTTGATGTTTTAAAATACCTAAAGATCCAGATCTATAGTCCAGTGTACATTCTACAACATGGTTATAATAACACTAACATATCATGTAAATTCTGTCAGGTAAAGGCCTTCAAAATACTTGTCAGGTTCGGTTTTTCACTTTCTGGGTTACCCATATTTTTACTCGGTCAAGCCCGGTCAACGGGTTTTGACCGTTAATAAATACTGATCCAGACATCAAATAGCTCTGATTTATTTTGCAGACTAAAGAACGCATACCAATCTACAAAATCAAAACTTAAAACAGCAAAATGCTTAAACGAGCAAGGATCTGTGGCGACTGACATTACTTGTCAGACCACAAAAACTGCTCAAGAACAGTTTTCAAAAACTTCGATTTTTATCAACTTTGATGCTATGGATCTATGTTATATCAACATAGATCATCATAAAACATCATCTAGCACTAATCTAAACACATAAACACAAAAGTTGTCTAAGCATACATGATCAAATTAGATTTTAGGGTTTATACCTTTTCTTGTCAAATCTTGATCTATGCTCCCCAATCTGTTATTGTTTGATCTAGGGCTGGTATTATGACTTATTTACTAAGCAAATTCGGAGGTTGAGAGAGATATAAGAGTTGGTGAGAGCTTGTAGGTAAAATGGCAATTTCTATGCATTTTCTCTCTCTTTAACACTTATATAATATGCTAAGTTGCTAGATCTGATCTTGTTGTCCAATGGTGATTTGTTTGCTGAGATTTTATGTCTCTTAAGTCAACATAGTTGGTGACCAACTAAAGTGATAGCCATTTTTGCAAGTTAATATATAAAAAACCCATAAAGGGCAATTTTGTCATTTCTAAAATACTATTAATGGCATTCTTGTCCAATACACAAACCCTTAGGGTTTAGGGTTTGGATTAGGGTTTGAACCCTTTAGGTATTAAAAATTCTAGTTCCCACAATTTTCAAATAAATTTTCTAAAATAAAAATTAGGGTTTCTAAAATAGAAATTAACATACAAAAATATAATTAGAGTTTTCTAATCATATCTAAGTTTAACAAACACTTTAGGCATGCTAATAAATATTAGGGTTGCCTAATTAGGGTTTACAATACCTGGTTTAAAATTAAGGTTTCCCGGCGTACAATTAGGGTTTTAATTATACAATTTATTTTCTAAATTTAAGATTAGGGTTTTAAATCACTTATTAAGGTTTATTAATTATAAACCCCATCCAGTCAAATATTGGTCAACATTTCTAAACAGTACAAACACATAATCAACAATACAATTATTTTAATTGTATTTTCTATCGAATCCCTATCCGAAAATTAGGGTTAGGGTTTTCTAAATTTGTTAAGCACAACTCTACTTTAAATTTATTAGTCAATACACAAATTGACTTTCTCGAGACTCGTATCACAGATACTTATCACCAAATTGATAATTAATATTAATATTAATTAAAAAAAATTATTCTCAAATTTTGGATTATTCGAAATCCAGGGTTATCACATTCACCCCTCCTTAAAAAGATTCCGTCCTCGGAATCACCGCTTTTTTATTCTCTACAATCTTTTAAAGTTGTATCATCAATTTATTTGATCAATGTTAATCGATTTCGCAACCGATAAACACGCGCAAGTATACGCGGTCAACAAGTAATATAATGATAAGAGAGTTGTCGAACCCACGAGGAATTATCACTAATATCTATCAAGTACTGACTTTATATCGCCTCAGTCTTATTTAAACAGTTAATTAAAACTGATAAATTATGATTACAATTAATCAAAATATCAGAAAAAACATAACATAGATAGATAGATAAAGAGCTAAGAACACAATATCCACACACAAGCATTTTGTCAAACACTTGGCGTGCATCACTTTGTTCAAATCTCTTAACTCTTTTTATGATCATGGCGGCCACTATGAATTGGCAATACATAAATTATGCATATACATAATCACATAAATAACCAATTTGCATGACACCAATCAAAAAGAAAGCAAATTAGAAGTTTAATTCATAATAAATAAATCAAATTATTCCAAATATTAGGTAATCATCCAATGGATCATACAAGTATCAAAGAAAAGCTAGAAGTTTAATTCAATTCCTTGCCTCCATAGGTGTTACAAATGTTTGCACTAGATCCCCAAGAATGAGTTCTAGCCACTAGAGGAAAAAGGAAGAAAGAAATGATGGCTTCCCTTAGTTTTTGGGTCATTAGGTTGAGCATTTAATAGCTAAAATCTGTCCAAAATTCGTGTATGGCGCTGCGGCGCCATGATTTGGCTTGAACGCGGCGCTGCGGCGCGGAAGAAGGGGCTGGGTACTGCTAAGTGGCGCTGCGGCGCCGCAAATACACTAGCAACTCGCGCTGCGGCGCCGGGCCATTTTCTGCTCGGACATCTGTTGGGAAAATGGCCATAACTTCTTCATACGAACTCCGATTGAGGCGATTCAAGATGATCCGGAAAGAGGAGAAGTAGATATACAACTTTCTTTCTTTGAGTTCTTCGAAATAATGGCTAGATCAATGCTCAAATTGGCCTTGAAGTGACTGTTATGCAAATAGCAGTTGGTAGTTTCCAGATTTGACACCCGTTGGGAAAATGGCCATAACTCTCGAATCCGAACTCCGATTGAGGCGATTCAAGATGATCCGGAAAGAGAAGACGTTGATCTACAACTTCCATTCTTGAAGTTTGGACAGATAATGGCCGGATCATAGCTAAAATTGGGCTTTACGGGACTGCTATGTCAATGGCAAACCGAAAATGCGAATTTGGCGATTCCAACCATCGACCCAAATGACATTCCATCCAATTCCTACAAAATAAAGTAAAAACACATAAAACTAATACAAATATTCATAAAAGCAATATAAAACTATATTACACAACAATACAATGAAAACATATGAAAACCAAACACACTAGCTTAGGATTTATAAATTATCAAACTCAAAAGTACCTAATTTGTGTATATAAAACACTCATCAAATACCCCCAAACTTGAATCTTTGCTTGTCCTCAAGCAAAACACTAAGAACAAAAACTATAAAAATAAATTCTAACAATCAACTACTTGAGCAATGAATCAATAAGTTTGAACAATGGCCTTAAAGATATCAAAACATGATAACTCTAGAAAACTTTCAAAATGTCACAACGTCTAGGATTTCAACTTGTTTGTTAGTCATACCTTGCTTTAGATCCTTTCTATGTGTGTGTGTGTGTGTATCCATTTACACTAAACCAATTATAGCTCGGATTAGCTTATGCAACCATATTACCTTATGAAAGAAATAAACTTCAAAAACTACATGCTTAACACAGCACTCATCGCAATTGTAGACAAATCAAACATTCCAAAAATTTGATATCAAAGGACTCTTAGGTGAGTGCATTTTATGCTCCATCTTACCCTAAGTCCGCTTTTATGGGCGAGTGCGTTTTACGCTCCATCTCACCCTAAGTCTGCTTTTATGGGCGAGTGCGTTTTACGCTCCATCTCAACCCACCGCAAGATTCTCGATTTATTTTTATTTCTTTTTTTCATAGGTGAGTGCGTTTTACGCTCTATCTCCCTTAAGTATGTGTTTATGAGTGAGTGCGTTTTACGCTCCATCTCAACCCACCACATGACCAATTAATCAAACCTAAGTATATTGCTTCGAGTGATGTTTAAACGAGTTCTAGAGTTTATTGATATCTCTCATAAGCATTCGGTCATATAAGCCTTCTCTAAGTATACAACTAGTTCATTACAAATGGATGAGTGCTCAAAAGTAGGAGTCATAAGCAAACCAATAACCAATAGTAAGTCAATCACCCAAACTAAGCAACATTTATCCATTTTTCATGAGTTATAACCTTAACAATCATTTGCCTGATCATATATTATAGCTCAATTCAAATTAAATCAATGCTCAAGAGATAACCTATACTAGAAATGCAATTAAGCCCACAAAATAAAATAAAATAAAACATATCAAAACAAAACGTAGAAGACCCCCAAACTTGAAACTACAATGTCCTTACTAAATGCAATAAAAGAATTCAATGCAAAGAACTTCCGTGATCATTTATCAGTTGTCGCCTTCCGCAACCGACGTCTACTATTTGCTAAGATATAACATAAAATGGAAAATTTTCAAAATTTTAACTAATATGCACTACTAAACATAAAAACATCCAAATAACTGACATAATAATATAATACCAACTCAAGTACCAAGAATATCACGAGTACCCCCAAACTTAAGAAGAACATTGTCCTCAATGTAAAGATAGATAAAATTAAAACTAGAGGACTTCCCTGAGAATATGTTAATCGTCATCGACATCTTCCTCCAAGTCCTCCAAGTCGGGAGTGCCAAACTTGTTGTGCGATACTCGGTACCTGAAAGAAACACAAAACTTTACACTTTGGGTTGCCTCCCAACAAGCGCTTGGTTTATAGTCTTTGGCCCGACTTTATTTAAAATAGAAATACAAGTTTAATAAAAATGTGTCATGCAAAATAGAACTGTAAGGCCCCAGCTTACGCCAAGTCTTGCACAAGAGCTGTATTTACATACAGTCTTGTCAATCCAATCTCACAAACGATAACAATAAAAAGAACTATAAGGCCCCAACTTACACCAAGTCTTGCACAAGAGCTGCATTTACATACAGTCTTGTCAGCCTATTTATCGCAATCGGAAAACACGTGAAAATAAAGATCAAACAAATAACAGATAAATATACGTTCAAATTAAGACTACATTGATTGAAATCAATATTGGACAATATTAGAATAGTAATTCCCCGGCAACGGCGCCAAAAACTTATTAATCGATTTCGCAACCGATAAACACGCGCAAGTATACGCGGTCAACAAGTAATATAATGATAAGAGAGTTGTCGAACCCACGAGGAATTATCACTAATATCTATCAAGTACTGACTTTATATCGCCTCAGTCTTATTTAAACAGTTAATTAAAACGATAAATTATGATTACAATTAATCAAAATATCAGAAAAACATAACATAGATAGATAGATAAAGAGCTAAGAACACAATATCCACACACAAGCATTTTGTCAAACACTTGGCGTGCATCACTTTGTTCAAATCTCTTAACTCTTTTTATGATCATGGCGGCCACTATGAATTGGCAATACATAAATTATGCATATACATAATCACATAAAGAACCAATTTGCATGACACCAATCAAAAAAAAGCAAATTAGATGTTTAATTCATAATAAATAAATCAAACTATTCCAAATATTAGGTAATCATCCAATGAATCATACAAGTATCAAAGAAAAGCTAGAAGTTTAATTCAATTCCTTGCCTCCATAGGTGTTACAAATGTTTGCACTAGATCCCCAAGAATGAGTTCTAGCCACTAGAGGAAAAAGGAAGAAAGAAATGATGGCTTCCCTTAGTTGTTGGTTGAAGCTCTTCCATTGATGTTGTTGAAGTTCCCACCATTGATGCTCCTTGAAGCTCTTGAAGAACCATGGCCAAGAGCCATGGCCTCCCTCTTCTCCAAGCCACCACCTCTCTCTATTTCTCCTCTAGGTTGCAAGTAGAAGTGAAGGATTATGTTTTTGGGTCATTAGGTTGAGCATTTAATAGCTAAAATCTGTCCAAAATTTGTGTATGGAGCTGCGGCGCCATGATTTGGCTTGAACGCGGCGCTGCGGCGCGGAAGAAGGGGCTGGGTACTGCTAAGTGGCGCTGCGGCGCCGCAAATACACTAGCAACTCGCGCTGCGGCGCCGGGCCATTTTCTGCTCGGACATCTGTTGGGAAAATGGCCATAACGTCTTCATACGAACTCCGATTGAGGCGATTCAAGATGATCCGGAAAGAGGAGAAGTAGATCTGCAACTTTCATTCTTTGAGTTCTTCGAAATAATGGCTAGATCAATGCTAAAATTGGCCTTGAAGTGACTGTTATGCAAATAGCAGTTGGTAGTTTCCAGATTTGACACCCGTTGGGAAAATGGCCATTAACTCTCGTATCCGAACTCTGATTGAGGCGATTCAAGATGATCCGGAAAGAGGAGACGTTGATATACAACTTCCATTCTTGAAGTTTGGACAGATAATGGCCGGATCATAGCTAAAATTGGGCTTTACGGGACTGCTATGTCAATGGCAAACCGAAAATGCGAATTTGGCGATTCCAACCATCGACCCAAATGACATTGCATCCAATTCCTACAAAATAAAGTAAAAACACATAAAACTAATACAAATATTCATAAAAGCAATATAAAACTATATTACACAACAATACAATGAAAACATATAAAAACCAAACACACTAGCTTAGGATTTATAAATTATCAAACTCAAAAGTACCTAATTTGTGTATATAAAACACACTCATCAATCAACACAATATTAATTTGTGTTTCAAATTCTAACCTGTGACTTAAATCTATAAAAGAAAACAGTTCACAGAATTATCTAAATTATAATACTCGCGTAATTAAATTTCTAAACGAAATCATTACCTGCTACTACCTCCTGAGTAGCCACTGCATCTAGCACCGTCATGTTGAATGTACGCGCTGTTGGTCTTCCTGGCTGTGCAAGTCCTCGAATCGCCAAGGTTCCACCACCAGGTCCCTTGTTGGCACTTTCTTTTTCTGCATTCTTCTTCGGACAGTTCCGCACCAGATGATCAGTCGATCCACACGCATAGCAACCTTGAATTTTTTTTGGGCTGGGACAATTTGGCGACATATGCCCTTCTTGTCCGCAGTTATAACAGACCCCCTTCTTCTTCAAACAAACTCCTGCATGATTCTTCCCACAATTTGCACAAGGCCCTCCTCCTTTCTTATTCCCTTCAACTTTACCACCCGATTGAGTATTTTCGCTCCACTTCCTCTTGTTTGGGTTACTACCACCACTGCTTCCACCCTCATTGGTATTCTTCTTCTTCTCCTGATGAAAACAAGATGCAGCCTTGCTTCCTCCTTCAGCAATTAATTCTTTCTCCAATAGAGCCGCAAAAGTGTTGATTTGTAGCACCGCTACTTTGATGTAAATCCCCGGCTTCAATCCGTTCTCGAATCTTCTTGCTTTTCTTGCTTCTGTGTCCACCTGATGAGGTGCAAATCATGCCAATTCGTTGAATTTAGCCGCGTACTCTGAAACAGACAAATTCTCCTGCTTAAGTTCCAAGAACTTAACTTCCATCCGAGCTTGCATACTCGGCGAGAAGTAGTTCTCAAAGAACAATTCCTTAAATCTGGCCCACGTCACCACCGCTGTACCAGCTCTCGCTTGATTCGTTTTCCACCAATAATTGGCTTCTCCCTTCATTAAGTATGTCGCAAAAGCCGTCTTTTGTTCTTCTGCCACACGCGCAATCACGAACGCTTTCTCCATCTCTTTCACCCAAGTTTGGGCTTCGATCGAATCCGTAGTCCCCTTGAATTCAGGCGGTCCTACCGCTTTAAAATCCTTAAAATTAGCCAATCTGTCGGCTGGTTGATCCCTTGGTCTTCCCCTGGCTGGAGCCCTATTTTCCATAGCTTGGGCCAGCATATCCACAAAATTCTGCATCGGGTCCACTTGACCTTCTTTGTTATTCACTGATTGTTCTTCTCTTTGGTTTCGATTCTGTCTTCTAGGCGGCATGATCTGATTTAAACGAAAATCTTATATTAATATTCTTTCTCTATACAAATTCTTAACACAATAAGAATTTAACACATAATTCTCAAGTAATTGCATATTTATTCAAATAGCACATAGTACCTATAGTACTTAACACATATAACTATCCCTTTAAAATAATACTAGGATTAACACACTCAACTTTACAAAAGTTGCAATTCCCCAACTTTACACAAAAAGTTGGCATTCTCCAATTACACATTACTATTACCAGTTCATCAAACTTACCACACTTAGGAGTTCAGAAACTTGCCACAATCATATGAGTGCATGAACTTATCATAGTCAGACCATTGGTGTCCATTCGCTGAGGGGTTTAGAACATTTCATATAATTATGAGTCATGAACATACCATAAGTATGAGTTCTAAGAACACACAAATTCATTTTAATCTTATATTCATATAGAAAATAAAGATTTTATTCATACAAACATATATTTACATGTGTTCAAACATCGTTCTTGATATTACATATCTTAATATCAGAAACTTCTACCAAAAGATACTATTACATATATCTAAGTTGTCTACCGACCACTTCCTTCACCAATCTTCTTCTTGTTGGGACACTTGCTAAATCCATGCCCCGTTTGCCAACAGGAAAAACACTTCCTCAAATTTGGTTTAGGACAATACAAAGAGATATGTCCTTCCTGCTTACAGTTGAAGCACATGTTCTTCCACATCTTGCATTCCCCCATGTGAGTTTTGCCACACTTACTGCAAGCTTTCTTTTTCTTCGGGTTTGAATTTACAGAGTTGTCACTGTCATTGTTCCTCTTTCTTTTCTTCTTGTCCTTCTTGCCGATTCCTTCAGATGATCCACCACCTTCAGCCTTCATCTTCTCCACCGGCGCTTTTAGCTCATTTCGTTCTTCAATAATTTCACGTAATGCCCGCTCCGTCTTCCATAACTCCTCCAAAAGAAATACTTTGCTTCGGAGTTCCTGGACTTCCACAGATAACTGATCTTGTTCACCAACCTTGATCTTATTCTTTAGTTCCACCCTAGCTTCTTCAGACTCCGCCTCTTCATCACCACTTAGATACATCTCAGGATAATCGTCATGATCACTCCCAAGATTAATCATTGGTTCATCTTTCCCCACTTCTTCAACCGATTCGCTCTGTGCTGGCACCTCGGCTACTGGCATTGGTGCGACAGCCGCTGGCTTCTCCATACTGATTTCATCTTTTCCCGATATCCTACAATCAATTTTAAACAACTTGATTAATACTTCACCAGTACAAATTTCTCTCACTATGTATCCACATATTTTACTATCGATACACTTCAACGATCCCTCACTTAGTACTCTAATTGTGTATTCTCTATCTCGCTATGGTCATAATCCTAGGGTTTTCCCCCACCCCACTTACGGTTTATAACCTACAGCCTCACTACCAGCTGGTGACACCTTGGTCACTACAGCTCTGATACCAACCTGTAACTTTCATGGTGCTTCCAACCATAGCACCTTACAGGGGTACCTATCAGCTTGCCACCGACTGGCTCGACGTCCCCTACAGAGAGTCTGGCTTCGGTGCATTCCACACAAGGAAGTCACCAGCGAGAGGCTCGGGGCTCTTCGCAAATTAATTCATGTTTATAGCTCTGATACCAACGTGTGACACCCCCAAATTCGGGTTACCTGACTCCCGAGTTTGGTGTTCACGATCCACAATATAAATAACATTTAACTACCCATAATATATATAGATAGTATCTTACATAAGTTTTTATCAGAGTTTCATAATACATCACCCAGGTTTTCTAACCTTAACTTTACAAACATACCCTTTAGATATACAAAAAGGGTTTATAATACAACATAATAAATATGATCAACATAACTAATTTATAACTACGCCTTTTCCCTTGTCCTTTGCAGTACCTCCTGCAACTTCGTCCCTAGCTGAAAATTTTTATTTAGCAAGGGTGAGCAACTAATTTACTCCGCTAGTTAAGACATACAATAAATGTTTAAGAATTCAAAACAATAGTCTATCTATTTTGATAGAATGAAATCAAAGTTCGGGGAACTTTGAAATAGCTGAACAAATCGTTATTCAATAACAAGTTTTCTCGTATTCTATACCACAATAATTCAATAATGAAAGAGTACAACGCTTTCAAAGTTTCTACGATATTCAATTGAATAATCAAGAATCAATTCTACGAAATATCAAAGTGGAATGTTTTCCAGGTTTAATACTGAGCGATCACACAAGATCTTGAACTTATTTTCTCGGGTAGATATCAAAGATTTACTTTGATAAATACTCAGGTGTATCAGATAACCATAAAGATTAAATCATACCCCTCTGCAAGTATAACAAGGGATCAGCTTATTATACCCTATATTATGCATAATACTCAAAACGCGCGCAAAGGTCGAATTCACGACCAACAAACTGTTCCCTTTATATAAAAGGTTGTTCTTCTCAGTTTTATAATCAAAATTTGATTTTACAACGAAATACTGGGATTTCAAATTCTATTTGCTTCTCTTCTCAAACCTAACAAGTTTTTACAAATGTTTGTCTAACCAGAATAATAGGCTAAGACATTTCTCAACATAATTTGACAATCAACAGAAATTATCTGTACTATCAATTCTAACTTCTACAGATATGAATATCCAACAACAGTAATTCTACGAATATATATTTTCTAATTCAATAATTTAATTTCAACAATAAATCCCTGGACGTGGCATAATTAGCAATAATTATCCACCAATAATATTTGAATGAAATTACTCAAGGTTAAGTTAGGGAACTTGCCTCTTCCGCTGATTACAGCTACACAATATACTTATCTGCTTTCGAAAGACCTATAACCAATAATATCGGTCAAACAATTAGCACAATAATTCACATAACACACAACACTGTAATTCACAGTCAAACTTCTCCTAAACACATTACCACATAGCCACAACAGTGTTTATAACCTATATAAACACTTAACAAGTCAAACTAATTCAGTCTGGTTGGACTTTGGTCCATTCTCGGTATTCTAGTCACCCTACCCGACAATTAACACATTGATTGTCAATTAAACTTGGTCTCTAAGCTTCAATATTAATTTAGATAAGTCAATTATCATTAATAATATTTTTCGGAAGCTTTTAATAATTATCAAGCAATTATTATAATTTATAATAATTTTTCAAACACTTAAATCATTTTTAAATGATTTAATTATCAAATAATCTTATCATAGTTAATATTTAATAATATCAACATGTTAATAACATACATTCCAAAATATTAAAGTTATCATCCATAACTTAAAATATTTTTAAATAATCAATATTCTACTTAAATGATTTTTAAAATAATTAAAATCATTTTTAAATCATCACCATTAATATATAAATATTAATGAAATTATTATCCAAATATTAAAAGTCATTAATTATAACTTAAAATATTTTTAAACCATTTTTCTCATTTTTAAATGATTTTTAAATCAATAAAATCATTTTTAATTCATTTATTTAATATAACAATTAAATAAATCAAACATCATTAATATTAATTTATTAATGAAAATTCTCCAAAAATATTGAAAATTATATTTTATAATTTAAAATATTTTCTAACACTTTATTCTCAATTAAAATAATTTTTAAATCATTAAAATTATTTTTATCTTATTTATTTAGTTTAATAATCAAATAAATCTAATATCATTAATATTAAATTATTAATGAAAATTTTCCAAAAATATTAAAAGTTACATTTTATAACTCAAAATATTTTTAAATACATTTTTCTTATTTAAAATGGTTTTTCATAATATTAAATCATTTTTCTCTAATTTATTTAATACAATAATTAAATAAATTAAATACCATTAATATTTAAATAATTCTAAATATTAAAAAAAAATATTCCAATTGGTCAAAAATTATTTTTCATAATTAAAAATAATTTTTAAAACCATTTTTGATAATTTTTAGAATTTATTTCTAATTTTTAATTAATTACCGGAAATTCTGAAAATAAAATTAATTAAAACAGTCGCTATAGGCCTTTAGCGACACAAAGCGTCGCTGTTGGTGTTCTTGAGCTCAAGAACACTAACAGCCGGCAGCTTCAAGGTGCTACTTTGACTGCCTTTAATTCTCAGCCAAAATGGTTTCTAGACTTGTTTGAAGTGTGATCGTGTAGCCAAAATGTAACACTACAACATGCAACTCACACTTAGATCAAACAACAACACAACAAGATGATCTGGGCTGTCAAACATCCTGTCAGACGGTTTTTGGGTTTTCCAGAAACCCAGACAGTGCGAGTAGGCACTTTCATGCTCAAATTATTCTATGTTCCCTTTATCAAATGGCTCAATATTTGGTCCATAACTATAATAATCATGATAAGGAACAACGAGATAACAATATTTCAGTCTAAAAACAACATATCAATAACTTATCACATGGTCAAAGGCTGTCAGAAAAGCTGATTCTATCGTTTCTGGGTTTTCCAGAAACTAATCCCGTGAACGGATGGTCTAGTTTGACCATCCTTTTTGTTCGGTTTGTTGATGTTTTAAAATACCTAAAGATCCAGATCTATAGTCCAGTGTACATTCTACAACATGGTTATAATAACACTAACATATCATGTAAATTCTGTCAGGTAAAGGCCTTCAAAATACTTGTCAGGTTCGGTTTTTCACTTTCTGGGCTACCAAGATTTTTACTTGGTCAAGCCCGGTCAACGGGTTTTGACCGTTAATAAATACTGATCCAGACATCAAATAGCTCTGATTTATTTTGCAGACTAAAGAACGCATACCAATCTACAAAATCAAAACTTAAAACAGCAAAATGCTTAAATGAGCAAGGATCTGTGGCGACTGACATTACTTGTCAGACCACAAAAACTGCTCAAGAACAGTTTTCAAAAATTTCGATTTTTATCAACTTTGATGCTATGGATCTATGTTATATCAACATAGATCATCATAAAACATCATCTAGCACTAATCTAAACACATAAACACAAAAGTTGTCTAAGCATACATGATCAAATTAGATTTTAGGGTTTATACCTTTTCTTGTCAAATCTTGATCTATGCTCCCCAATCTGTTATTGTTTGATCTAGGGCTGGTATTATAACTGATTTACTAAGCAAATTCGGAGGTTGAGAGAGATATAAGAGTTGGTGAGAGCTTATAGGTAAAATGGCAATTTCTATGCATTTTCTCTCTCTTTAACACTTATATAATATGCTAAGTTGCTAGATCTGATCTTGTTGTCCAATGGTGATTTGTTTGCTGAGATTTTATGTCTCTTAAGTCAACATAGTTGGTGACCAACTAAAGTGATAGCCATTTTTGCAAGTTAACATATAAAAATCCCATAAAGGGCAATTTTGTCATTTCTAAAATACTATTAATGGCATTCTTGTCCAATACACAAACCCTTAGGGTTTAGGGTTTGGATTAGGGTTTGAACCCTTTAGGTATTAAAAATTCCAGTTCCCACAATTTTCAAATAAATTTTCTAAAATAAAAATTAGGGTTTCTAAAATAGAAATTAACATACAAAAATATAATTAGAGTTTTCTAATCATATTTAAGTTTAACAAACACTTTAGGCATGCTAATAAAAATTAGGGTTGCCTAATTAGGGTTTACAATTCCCGGTTTTGAAATTAGGGTTTCCCGGCGTACAATTAGAGTTTTAATTGTACAATTTATTTTCTAAATTTAAGATTAGGGTTTTAAATCCCTTATTAAGGTTTATTAATTATAAACCCCATCCAGTCAACTATTGGTCAATATTTCTAAACAGTACAAACACATAATCAACAATATAATTATTTTAATTGTATTTTCTATCGAATCCCTATCCGAAAATTAGGGTTAGGGTTTTCTAAAGTTGTTAAGCACAACTCTACTCTAAATTTATTAGTCAATACATAAATTGACTTTTTCGAGACTCGTATCACAGATACTTATCACCAAATTGATAATTAATATTAATATTAATTAAAAAAAAATATTCTCAAATTTTGGAATATTCGAAATCCAGGGTTATCACAATAAGTGTATGCATTTGATGTTATTAGGATAGAACTTTGAGGATTTCAAAATTCTGTGAAGGATTTAGGTGAATTATTCAGGATTAAGGATTTATGTGATTAAGTTCTGTGAAAATCGTTATGTATGTGTACAGAATGTGGTTAAGGGTCAAGGGTTGACCAAATTAATTATATATGTGTCAAACCCTAAGTTTATATTAAGAACGCCAACGTTCAGTTAGAAAACCTTAACGTCTGATAAGAAACCCTAGAAATCGGTTCTGGAAACCCTAGTTTCAGTTCCGGGAGTCCGAAACCCTAATTCGGATATTGAAGCCCTAATTTGGGAATAGAAAGGATAAGTATCAAAGTGAATACTAGTCGGTATATTTGATTACATATGTGAATCGTAAAGATTTAAGATCAAGGATTGATCAGATAAGTTATAACTTTAGCAAATCCTAAAGTTATATTAATAATATGTTGATTAAGTTAGTAAAATCTAACGAACTATTAGAAACCCTAACCCTAAGTCCGGATAGGGATTCGTCAGTAATTGCAATTTTAAATAAGAGAAGCTAAGGCAACTTAATTATATATTAGGAATGAATGATTGAATAACTTAAGGGTTATGAGTTGCGGGAATAATAGTATTTAATTATATACTAATTCTAAGAGATTTATTTTATATATCTCGATTAATTAATTTGATAACCTAATTATAGCAAGTCTAATTGGGTTAAGGAAATAAATGTGCATGAGTAAAGATTTGTGTTATAACTGAGGAAATGAAAACCCTAATTAAATGATTTGGGTTGGATAAGAATTTAAGGTATTGGACTATGTATATTTTATAGCCCAAGTGTTGGCCAATGAAATTGGTTAGAGGCCCAAGCAATACATTAATTGAGTGGCTCAAATATTTTTATTGATAAGCCCAAAAGATTTAAGGGTGGCCCAAACTTAGAGCCCAATTGAAGGAAGGGCATGATGGACATTTGATATTATTAAAAGTGTTGGACTATGATTGATTAACATGGCCGGTGGATAGAGAAGGAAAAAAGGAGGAGAGATTGAACATGTGACTAAGATTTATTTTGGTCTCTTATTTGTCTAAAGTTGGTTACCAACTCTCCATCAACTCTCCACCAACTCCCACTAACTCCTCACATGTGTCACTATAATTTACAAGCCACCTTATTTTACCAAGATTTCAAGCAATCTAAGAGATATTGGATGATTTTATGGGACACATGGCAAGATTAGATATAAAGATTGGGTAGATTGGGCAAGATATATCTACTAACTCCTCTTATGTGTCATCTTGTGATTTAGACAACATCTTTGTTCAAGTTGGTAAGTAATCTCTTGGTAATTAAGAGAGTGAGAGAATTAATGTGAGCAATGGAGAGGCCACATGGCCGGATATCACAAGAGGAAAAGGAGAGTGGGTATAGATAATCCACATCTAATAAAACTCTAGCTTATTTTTTCTCTTTCATCTTTCTTTCTTTTTGTATTCTTCATGAACAAAAGAGAGAGAGAAAGAGAGTGAGAGAAGAGGGCCATTTTCGGCAGTCTCATGGAGAAGAGAATGAGAGTTTTAGGTGAGACATCCAAGTTCCATGATCAAGCTATGGAGAAGATGAAGAAGGAGAAGCAAAGGTATAAACCTTTTGTTTATGTAAGTTTTTGATGGTTGTATATCAAACCTTGAATATCTAGTTCTAAACTCAAAAACCTTAGATATACATGTTAATGAGTGTTTAATGTTTAGAATTAAAATATTGGGTATTAATTTGGTTGAGATCAAAGGAATAGAAAAATGGAATTTTTCCGGAAAAGTTTAAACTTTTAAAAGTGTGATCAAGCTTTTGATTTTTGAAATCTATGATGGATATTTGTGATTTATGTTTTGTTATGGTTGACCAAGTGTTGAACTTATGATTTTGAGTCATATGAGGGTAGGTCTACATAATATATGATATTTTATGATTAGATCTTTCCATTTTTAAGGTTGATGAGCTTGAACGAAGAAGAAGAACCAAAACAATATTTCAAAGAATAATCTAGTGGATTGCTGCCCTAAACAGAAATTACGGATTTGTTAGGTTGCTCTAAAAATTTTGGAATTGTGATATGTTGTAGTACACTGTATAAGCTTTCCATAGACTCCGGAACGGACTAATTTCGACTCCGGATGAAGTAGTTATGACGTTCGGAAGAAGCATAATCAAAACTGCGAAAACAAAAATTTTGGAAAAACCAAGCATGATATGGAAATGACCTTATCTCTCATTCTACTTTGAATCTTTGAGTGTGGTCAATTTGTGGAGCTAAAAATATGTGTTAAGGATCAAACCCTTTGGAATTACTCAATTAGGTTGAATATTGAACAAGTTATGGGATTTCTCCCAAACTACACAAAGGTAATAAAACTGTTAGAATGACAGTTTGTAACAGCCACTTCCGGGCTAATTTGCTGGAGCTTAACATGTCCAAATATGGATTGTGATAGATGAAAATTGAAGCTCGGAAAGATACAAATCCAACAAAATTGACGGATCGTTAATCAGAATTACAGATCTCATTATATTTAAGATTTAGTAAAGGACTCCAAAACTGTAACATGGTAAAAAGTTTCTATCCAGTTCTGTCCAGGGGCTATTTTGGCAACTTAAAGTGTGAAATAAATTCCAGCCTTTTGGAAAATGAAAATATATGATATTATGTAGCTCTTGTCCAAAAATGAACTAATTCTGAGTTAAAACAACCATGTTATGACCATTATAATTTTTGTGATTTTCCGACGGAAATCGCTATAAACGGAGTTCTACAACTCCGATTACCACGAAAGTTAAAATGGAGCATCACGTTAACATATATAAGGTTATCTTAAGAGATGGGAATGTTTGGAGTAAAGCACGAGGTAGCTAATTTCTTAAGCTACGCACTAGAATTAATTTTTGAAAAATATTAAAGGAAGTTGGAAAATTATGGAAAACTAATTTTTGTGGATGAAATATGTGTATATATGTTTGGACTAAGGATAGAAAAATAATAAACTGATTTGGTATTTTCGTGATACGAATTTAGAATACAGCTTGCTGGATTATATAATTTGTGATTCCAGTTTGCTGGATTGAGAAATAGTTTACTGAAATTGAAAATATGTTAAATCCAGTTTGCTGGATTGTAGTTTAGATTGCTGGATTTGGAATCTAGGTTGCTGGATTTGGAATCCAGGTTGCTGAGTTGGTCATTTAGTTACTAGATTTAGAATCCAGGTTGCTGGATTAGTATTTGACTTATTAGATGTTAATGAATACTTATGAAATGAAAAAGCGAGTGTTAAATCATATAAATGTGACTCTATGGCATGATTAAGCGCTTAGGAAGAGTTTAATTGAACTTAAACTCGATATTTATTCCGACTAGACCGTCGGGATGTTAAAATTGTGTCGGTTTCAACTCAAACTTAATAGTCTAACTTGATGCTAAGTCTTATGTGTTGTATAGACTGATAGGGTTATGTGTTATGTGTTTAGGTTATCATGTGTATATATATAATAGTATTATATTGTGATGATATTATTCTAATATTGGAGATCTATATTACTAATATTAGGTCTTCGAGATAATGCGTTATAAATTGTGTTGCGGTAATCAACGGTTCAGGCAAGTTTCTTTTTACTAAACTCTACTAAGAGTATTTTATTCAAGCTTATGGTTAATCATTGCTGATTGCCACAAAAATTATACTCTGTACATCTTGCATGTATAAGTCAGGTATGAAAGGCTGATCACCTTCATTACCAGTTGATTTAGAAATGTTTGTTCATGTTTAATACTTGTTCAGTTAAAAGTTTGTTCGTGATAATTCTCAACTATATTGATGAATTATAGCCAGCTTATTATTCATAGTCTTCAATCATGATATATCGTTATATTGTTGTATTTAAACTTGCTGGGCAACTTTCATGCTCACCCTTGCTATATCATGATAAAACATTGCAGATAAGGCGAATGCATTCAGATACAGGAAAAGATAATGCCAAGTTCAGCTTGGGATAAAATGTGCGGCTATTTTTTAATAGTATAGTTTGATAAATGTGTTATATGTTAGAAAATTTATGAATTGTGTTTAAGTTAAGGTTACTCGATTTTGGGGAAATGTGTGTAAAGTTTAATGTATAAACAATGTATGTTTATATCTTTCACATTAGTGATAGAATTAGCGTACCGGATCCGCGGTGATTTGGGACCCGAATTCGGGGATGCTACATGTATCACGGGTTTCAAACCTCTTAGAAACATCCTCGTCATTCTCTCATCATTATCAACTAAGAGGGATGCAAACCGGGATAACTCGACAAACTTGACTTCGTACTGCGACACGGTCATATTATTTTTTTCCAGCTTGATGAACTCTTCCTCTTTCACGTGACGAATACTTTCAAGAAAGTACTTGTCGTTGAACAGTTCTTGAGACTTCTCCCAAGACATTTTAACTGCGGTAGGTTGGTTAAGTTTTACAAATTCCCATCAGTAATTTGCCTCTCCTCGTAAGATGAAGGTGGAAAAGGGATCCTTTTGCTCCTTAGAGCATCCCAAGACATCAAATATCTTGGTGATCTTCTTTATCCATGTCTCCGCTTTAAGTGAAATTGGCTCTCCCAAAAACTCTGGTGGTCCCATCTCCTTGAACTGCTTAGCGGTGACTGTCTGAGAGTTGTCAGTGTTTCCACGTGCATTTTGGACAGAAGCTTCTCTCGCCTGATGTTGCATGAATTGCATAAAGCCTCTGAACATCCCATCGTTCATCATTTGATCGTTGTTGTTATTTACCTGAGGATTATTGTCTTCCTGTTGCACATTATCCTGGGTATTGATCTGTGGTGACTCAAAGGTCTCCTATGCTCCATTGTTATTCTCAACATTCGCGGATGTCATTTTCAAATACTGCCACAAAACAAGGGTTAATTGACACACCACATATTATCCCTATATTCTGACCGACTAATTAAATAAAAAATAAAATTAGGTAGGTCATACTAGGGAAGGAATTACCCGTCTCTCCCCTTAGTTCTAGTCTCACATCTTAGCCAGGGAACATATCCCTAAGCTTTGATACCAACTGTGACGCCCCCAAAATAGGTATACATCACCCATTCTGAGTCGCCAAATACATGGTACAGAATACAAATACAAACTTAAATATATAACATGAGTTGTGAGTTTTAATACAAAATTTGTCTTCTACACAGTATTCAAACTCAAAATAGGTCCTCAATACATTTATTATCACATTATTTCATAGAATAGTGAGGACTACGAATGCAAACATCTGGACCATCACTCCGTTTCCCGACTAGTCCCAGCTAAATTCTCATTTCCTGAAGAGAACAATGAAAGCAAAGGATTAGCTCAACTATCCCAGGAAGAAATATCAATACATTTATTATCACACTATTTCACAGAATAGTGAGGACTACTAATGCAAACATCAGGACTGTCACTCCATTCCCCGACTAGTCCCAGCTAAATTCTCATTTCCTGAAGAGAACAATGAAAGCAAAGGATGAGCTCAACTATCTCAAGAAGAAATATTATGACTAAAATAATGCAAAATAAATTATCGTTAGCCTTCAAAAGTGTTAAACTGATAAAATACAATAGACATCAAGTTTAACTGCAGCAGAACAAGCAATACATTAGAAGTGTCACGTAGAGCATGATATCTACTATCTTCTATGATTTAAAAAGTTTATCAACAGTTTTATCGTTGAGACTCAGCTTAAAAAAATAATCCACATCATCGAATCATCCCTACACTACGGCCAAGGATATTCAATAGTGTTACGACCACAAATTATCCATGCACTACGGGCCAAGGATATTCGTGTTTTCACCAATGGTCATGATCATGACAACAACTGTCCATCAATGCACTACGGGTCAATGATGACTTTTACCACATCATTTGTAACATTATGGTCATGATTATACTGAATAGTTCATGGTCATAATCATACAAAGTCCATCTATGCACAACGGCCAAAGATGACTTTCATAACAATATAAGCATGAGGATGATAACAATGATATAAGAATTCCATTATAAGAAAACAAAGGATAAATATTTAAATATTTATAATTTAATTTCTCCAGAATTTAATAACATCCAAATTATCAACATGATACTGTTTTGTGGAGTAAAATTCAAGAATAATATTGTATCAAAAATGATTTGGATAAAAAAAATCAATTTTTGTCATGAATAGTATCCCGGGTGAATAGTAACCGAGTGAATATTACCCCGTGAATAGTACTTTGGGAATAATAACCCCGTGAATAGTACTCTGACATGAAAAAATTAAAACTTATCAAGAATGCTCAGAATAATATTTCCAAAAAAAGATACTGGATGAAACGCTAATATCAAGGATATTCTACTAATTTCATGGAGTACAGAAGAAATCGGAAACGAAATAATATTACTTACATACTACAGAGTATGGAAGAAAATATTATTTCATACGAATATTGAACAAAAATAATATCCCTTACAACTGTTGAACGAAAATAATATTCCTTGTAAATATTAAATGAAGATAATATTCCTTACGAATATTAAATGAAGATAATATTTCTTGTAAATATTGAACGAAATAAAATTTCTTACGAATACGAAAAATAATATCGTAAGCGAATATGAAATAAATAATACCTCTTACCTTAAAAAGAAGAGTATTCCAACAGGTATAGCGGGAATATTCTTGAAGAAAACTTTCACTATTTTCTACGCTCAAAGCTTTCTAGAACTCAAAAGAAAAACACTCAAAATTATAGAAGAAGAATTTTCTAATTTTGGTTTGATTTTCAATTCTACTAAGCATCTTATTTATAAGAGAATGGAAGGAGTACTGTTAAGAAATAAAATCACAGACGAAATAATTTACTAAATCACGGACGTCTTACCAACATTACAGGTAATTGAAATCAAAGCAATTATCAAGTAAAAATAAAAAAAACTAAAATATAATATATATATATATATATATATATATATAACCATGACTTTTTCAACCACTCGTGACAATCATCAGATTACTCCCCTCCCCCCACATTGATTTTCTTCAAATATGTGGGTCCCACTCATGGGCCCCACCTCTTTATTATATATATATATATATATATATATATATATATTGAATAACTTTCTACCGATTATTTTAAAAAAATAGGTAAATATGGGTCCATAAAATAAGCAAAATTTACATCAAATATTTCATAAAAATTCTCTCAATATTTTTTACAACATTTATTCATCATTATTATTATTCGCAATATTTAACAACCAGATCATTCCCAGGAAAGAGGGGGCTTTTCAATAAGGATTTCTCCCTATTGGCGCGCAATTAGGTGACTAAACCTCTCCTTGACAGAACTTTCTAGACATCGTCAATATTGAAAATAATAATATGAATAACTGTATCGTCTCAATTATTGATTTAATAATATATAAAATATCGACAATAATTGAATCAAATAACGTGAGATACTATGCAGCAATTACTGTAGCAATAATTGAACAAAATTGAGTGACTTCTCACGTAAGCATCAATAATCGATACAGTGTGCTACTATGCAACCACGCGTATTATTGTACTTTTAAGACTGGGTATTTCAACAGTTAACGGTAAACTTTCGTCGTTATTTTTATTAAAGTTATTTTTATCGTTTTCTTAATCCGATAATAATTTCGTTGTGGGGTCCACCAATGATTGTGTCTTCGTACGAATGTTCCCTGTTAAAACGAATATTCCCCAACCAATCTAATATAATATAACAACTTGCGTACTTTGCAAAATTTATAAATATTAACAATAACTATAACATTATATCAAATTCACTCCTTAATATTCAAAAATAATATTTATAGAAAATTCATCTTTATTCATAAAAGTTGGGGTCTTACAACTATACTGTAATATTTTGAGCCCCTAATTGTGCAATTATTGAAACTATGTTTTCCTATAAATAGAAGCTCATTCTTCTTTAATTCTCATCAATTCACTAAGACTCACAAGAGCAATTATAGAGAGAGAAGCTATAAAGAGAAAGGAGAAGAGTATTCTGCTACTTTACTACTGCATTATCCAGCCTTCTACTAAGGTAATGGATATTATTTTTGTTTAATATTCTTATAAAATAATATTTTCTTCCATACTCTGTACTATGTAAGTAATATTATTCCGTTTTGAATTCCTAATTATACCTCATTTTTTTAAAGTATTGCTTCTATACTCCGTGAAATTAGTGGAATATCCTTGAATTTGAGTTTCATCTAGTATCATTTCACAAGGATATTTTTATGAACATTCTTGATAATTTTTAATCTTTTCATGTTGGAGTACTATTCACGGGGTACTATTATTGGGTAAAATCTAATTACGCACAACACGCAAGTATACGTGGTCAATAAGTAATAGAGTGATGAGTAAAGTATCGTTCCCACAGAGACTAACTAGCAATAATCTTAACATACAATTACCAATTTCCTATTAATCCTAATTTTATTAAACCAAACAACTCAATAATTAAAATTAAAAACTCTAAATTAAAGAATAATTGAACTATCACAAAACAATCACAAATATCAAAATCTGGAATTTTAAACAATTAATGGAGAATTAGACTTATGATTTAACCTTAAGCTTCACTCTGATGTTAACACCTTTATTCCAATTCAATTCACTATCCCAGTTTATTAATCAAGAACACAAACGTAGTATTAACCACCTCTCGATGCACTAATATCGTATTAACTTAAATCCACAATCAAGATAGAAACAAGTTAAACACCTTAATTAACTAACTCACTATATCTCTATGTGAATTACAATTAAAGAAGGTTGAAGAATAAGTTCTCTATCCGATTACATTCGATGTCAAGCATATCTCTACCTTACATTCATCAAAATACTGCTATTCATAAAATTCATGAACACATGCTATATTAATTAGGTCTAGATTTGAATATCCTCTCTCGATTCCATACAAATCTATAATGAATTGTTGATCAGGCAATTCATTAATTCAAGCTCAAATCAATATAGATAAACTAGAAATAGATTATTGAAATGGAAATCAAAATTTACAAAATCATCGTTTCACTTAAAGATCCATCATAAGCCTAATAAATGAATTAGTTCATAATAAGCGAAATAAACACTGAATAAATCATTAAAATCATTCTTTCAATTTCAAATAATAGCCTAAGACGAAGAATATTGAAAAAACTCTTTTCTCGTAGTCTAGAATCGCAATCATCTCAAAAATCTCCTCGAAATACTCCTCCACAGCTTGCTTAGAAAAAACTGAGCTTAATCTTCGTAATATGCCTTGTGTGTTGTTTAATTTGTTGTTAATTCAGTAAATATATGTCCAACACACAAGTCCTAGCAAAAATTACATCTCTCTAGAGTTCCATTGCCATGCAATAAGCTAGAATCCATGCCCACGAAGAAATTCAATCACAGCAGGACACAACCAAAATCGATACCCCCCACCCCAGCGGGGGTTCATGTGTTATATATACCCGCCCCAGCGGGCTACCTTTCTGTTAACTGATTAAGAAGACCCCC
Organism: Panax japonicus; assembly: GCA_020205505.1. NCBI lineage: Eukaryota > Viridiplantae > Streptophyta > Magnoliopsida > Apiales > Araliaceae > Panax > Panax japonicus. The sequence goes on along the minus strand of CM035102.1, from coordinate 20,052,473 downwards.
CGCCCTGGAGAGGGTATATAGTATAAACATGCCCGCCCCGACGGGGGTGTAATCTGCTGAATGATTTGCTTTACTTCAAGATTTGCTGTACTTCAAGATTTCTTCAAAACATGCACCAATTGACTCCAAATCATCCCAATTAACTCCAAATGTACGTTAAATGCCACAACCACCATCCTACACATGCAATAACATAAAATGAGTAAAAATGAACATGATCACAAGAATTTAGCAACAAATAAGCATGAAATGGGCATTGAATCGCGTATATAAAATCTACTTATCAACTATTCACAAATCCCCCAACTTAAGTCGTGCTAGTACTCGAGCACAAAACAACTATATGCAATGCAATGCAATGAGATGAAATGAATATGATCTAATTTATATGCTTTCGAATCCAACAATATCGCAGAATCAAGATTATCTTAACGGCCTCAGCGAAAACAAGCAACTATACAATATCAATCACCAAAACCAATCTATCATTCCATTTAATCCTCAAATCTTAAACCATCATCACTGGTATAGTGTGCGTGTGTGATCAACATCCATGATAACTGATACGAACTCAAATTCAATACATAATCAATCTCTAAGAAGGAATCATATAGTGCAAACTTAAAATTTTCAAAAATAGACAGTTCCAACTAAAACTAAACAATCACTAATTTTAGGAGTTAAAGTAGGGTACTTATACATTATTTTTATATACTTTTTTTTTCTTTTTTCTTTTTTTATATAAATACATGACTGTGTAATGTCTCATCCCATTAGGCTGACAGTGATACCCCTTAGCGAGCTTTCGACCAACGACTCCCAGACCATAAAAGACCTTAGGGCGCTAGGTGTAAAGACAATCCCATTGGGCGTACTTGTTCAAGTAACAAAGGTCCCGAAACAAGACTAGTCATGAAATATATATATATATATATATATATATATATATATATATATATATATATATATATATATAAAGCTTATATACCCCACATATCATCCCCCAAACTTAGGTTCCTAATTTTTGCCTTTACTGTCTATCCTTATCGTTTTCTCATTTACTCTAGCATTATCCTGTAGAAATTATTTATGTATCAATTTGAACTGATCATTCAACAAAGATGTTTATTAATCGTGCTAACCTTTTCTATAATAGTTTCAAACAAGCTCAAGATTCGATTCATAATAGAAATTATATCACAGTTCTAGTAATCAATGCTATATTCGTTAATAAATTATCAATCTCATCATTGGCCCACAAACAATATGAACTACAACATTGCTGGACTTACGCAAACACAATATTTAACTAACTAAATTTTTATTTTTTTTAGATAACAAAATGCACTATTTACAAACTAAAACAATGTAAAGATAAAGATAACCTAACTACTATGTATGCATCTAAGCTAGTATACAGTTCTTCCTACATTACTATACATCATTGAAATTAAAATGACAAAATGCAAACCTAAGCCTGAGTACTCCAAATGCATGCAAACACAAATTTAAATCCCCCAAACTTAAGCAATGCAATGTCCTCATTGGATGAATAATCAAAATAAGTACGTGAGGACTTCCCTGCTATAGCTTAAATCTGAGGAGGTGGTTGTTGTTCATCTTCATTAGAATCACTTGGTGGAAAACTTGGCATTGGTCCGGGCTGCTGATATGGAAATTGGGCCGCCGAGTTGAAGCTCTGAAGGGTTGTGTTGAGTGTGGTGCAAGATGCATTCATAGCATCAAACATGTGATCTTGCCTCATTGCCAATCGTCGTATTTCTCGACGTGTTGCTTTGTTGTGCGCATTCATTTGATTTTGGAAATCAAAGAACTGAGGACTAGATATGGCCTCGGCCTGTGGTACCTACTCGACCCCTTGATCGCCCATGGCTTCATCATCATCCCTTGATATCTCTGTAGCATCAATGTCGTCTTTTGAATCCAACGAAAAAATAAAACCCAGACCATGTGGATATAACTCGCACCCTGCCCATGCGAAATACCACGCTATAATTCTAGAATCAAGCAACGCAAGCGGCATTTGTGTGTGCTCGTTGTCGGACCGTCTAACCCCTGCATTGCGATATAACCCACAAATGAGTGATGGGTGTGGCAAGCCACTTGAAAATTTTCAATGTAAACACTGACAGATGGAGAAACAAATAATGGCCCCGGCGTCGATAATGAAATCTTGCACATTGGCGTACAACAGTAACGCCTTCTCTGTGGTGACATTCGAGCTATGTTGGGACATAAACAATTTAGCTTATAAGAACGCGTACCAGATTTTTCTATACCGGCTAAGGTCCTTTCTATGGAACACGGTGCCTCCCTTCCGACCTTTCATCCAAGATGTTCCCGACTTTATCATCTTCGTGATTATAGCATCATAGTCTGGATCAGAATTTTGTAGATGAGCATAATGGCAGTGGTGAGGTACCCGCAGTTGGTAGTAGGTGTTGATTGCATCGGCACTGTGTAAGACACCAAATTATTAATAAATAAAATTTAATTTCCTCTATTTATTATTTTGAAATAGTAAGGGTTGATTTGATTAATGTGGTTAGTTATGGGTAGAATACGCAAATATTTTAAATAAGTAGGTGGTTATAAAATATTCATTGTTATCGGAGAATATTCGTTTGGTCGTGGAATATTCTTGCTGTCGGGGAATATTCGTACGATAGCGCAGTCTTTTGTGGGCCCCATAACGAAAAGCGATTGGATGAAGAAAACGACAAGTATAAGTTGTTTATAAATAACGGCGTAGTTGTTACCGTTAATACTGTTGGAATACCCGGTGGTTAAAGCACAGTAATACGCGTTGTTGCACAATAACACACGGTATTGTACCAATTATTGATTCTTACGTAAGAAGACACTACTCAATAATTGTTACAGTAATTACTGTTCAATATTTTATTTTAATGATTCAATAATTGCTGTGTTGATTTTTTATATTCGTGTTATTTCAATAATTATCACTACACAGTATTTTTCATTATCAGAGCAATAATTCATATTATCTGAATAATATTATTAGAAAACATTATTGGCAATGTCTAGAAAGTTCTGTCTAAGAAGAGGTTTGGTCACCTAATTGCGAGCCAGTAAGGAGAAATTTTTATTGGAAAGCCACCCTCTTTTCCTGGGAACGGCCTGGTTGCCAGTACTGTGATTCTGTAATATTATTTGTGAATAATTAATTATTGATTTATATGGTGAGGAAAATATTGATTTTATGTGGATATAGATGGAGAAAATTTTTAAAGTGACAAATTGTTGAAAATTAATATTTTATCTTTTTCTGATAAAAAGTTTATTTAAATATATTATTATATTTTAATAATATAATAATGGTGATATTTTTTACAATGAATGTTGAATATATGAGTATATGAGGAGGAAGAGTATTTTTGTTACCAAAAATATTTAAAACATGTTTTTCATGTCTGTGGACCCCATTTCTTGACTAAAATTAGATTATAGCCTGTAAAATCGCCTGTTTGTGGATTTCGATCAATTTCTATTTGGAATTTGGAAAAACTTCCTTCTGCAAAGTTGTAGATAATGGAATTTCCTATAAAAAGTCGCGTGTTTTGAATTTTTCTGACAAAAGGGCTATTTATTATGAATTATTGAAGTTCTAGATTAATTGATTACTATTTTATTTTTAAGTTTTAAACCACTTTTGCATGAAAAACATTTTTGGCATTTAAGAGACATGTGTTAGTGGTTGATTTCAGCTGGTGGAGTGTGTATGATGATTTGGAAAATTAATAATATTAATTTATTAAATTTTCTACTTTGGTGTTGTAAACATTTTCCTATAAATAGGATGCTTAGGTTAGAATTGAAAATCACACCAGAAACTACAGATTTCTCTCTCTTTCTCTCTCTATAATATCGAGCGTATTTTGTGAGTATTTTTAGTACTTTTGAGTATTGCTATATGGTGCAAGTTCTTTCAGCACTATATCTAGTATTCCAGTCAGAAGTATTATTCTTTCTGAGGTAAGAGATGTTATTTTCTTCGTAAGTGATATTATTTCTTCAATATCATTATGCCGAAATATTGGTGGAAATTTTTATCAAATTTGGAACTTTTTCATGTCGGTGGTTACTATTCACGAGTTACTATTCATGAGTTACTATTCATGAGTTACTATTCACGAGTACTATTCACGAAGCATGATGATGTTTTTGTGAAATTTTTATCTTTTGGTGTCGAAGTTACTATTTACATATACAACACTATTCATGTATACGACACTATTCACGAATACGACACTATTCACGAATACGACACTATTCACAGAAAAATTAAATTTTTCCTTTTCGTCCAAAATATCTATTATGGATACTAGCTTTGATTGTATCCATGTTTTGATTATTCTTGAATTTTACTTCACTATGATTATTTATGAGGTATTTGTGGACATGAAATAGCTACAATACGAATCCTAAATACTTATTCTTTTGTTTCACTAGATTCGTTTCCTTTAAAATATTTTTCATCATCCTCAGTCCTAAATGATGATATTACTGAATATCTTTGGCCTGTAGTGCAAAGATGAATGATTTCTTGATGAATATCTTTGGCCCATAGTGCAAAGATGAATAGGTGTTGAAATGAACATGACAGACTCATTAATATCTTTGGCCCGTAGTGCAAAGATGAACAGGTGTTTAGATGAACATGACCAACTGATGAATATCTTTGGCCTGTAGTGCAAAGATGAATATTTGATTCCAAATATATATTGATTGTTGTTACAGGGATAAAATATCGACGATGAACTTTTAAATTCATATATAGAAGATAGTAGTTTGCATTCTCTACTTAACTCTTCTAATGAATTATTATTTCCGTTGCGAAGATTGATTTAAAACTGGTTGTCTATTATATTCTATTAGATTTTTCCCTGTTGAGGACTAACGATAATTTGTTCTATATTATCTTTGTCATAATGTTCTTTACTGGGCTAGTTGAGCTCACCCTTTTGCTTGTTGTTCCATTTTTCTTCTCAGGAGGCAAGAATGTAGTGAGTACTAGTCGGGGTGTGGAATGATGGTTCTAGAAGTGGTTCTAGTAGTCCTCACTATTCTATAAAATAGTGTATTAATAATTATAATGAGGACTTATTTGAGTGCGGATATTGTCTAGATGACAATATTTGTATTTAGTCTCACAATTTTTATGTTGTATTGATAAAGATGTAATTGTTTCTGTACCATGTATTTGGCGACTCAGAATGGGTGTTGTATACCTATTTTGGGGCGTCACACACTGAATGGAACCAAATGACCTCACACAAACGCGTGGAATTGTTCTTTGTCCATTTGATAAATTTGAGGCATTATCTTTCCATCGTTAGGATCCGGTGTCAACCCCCGCTCCGGTGTAAAGGCTTTGGTGAACATATAGTCATACCAATCGGCGGCGATGGCACTTGCGAATTTTCGGTGATCGAAAGGTGCGGGTTGGTTGAGATGGTCGTGAACTCTCTCCCCTTTGGCGTTTAGAAGATGATTGTGAAGCCATGATTTCTCACTAGTGCTTGACTTGCCTTAGCTCTCCCCCAAGATTTTCAATTTGCTCCACTCTAGCTCTCAAGTATCCTCTATGAATTCTCCATATTAATTGTTTTGAGAGATTTGATATGAGATGTAGTGATTTATATAGAGGTGGTAGAATGGCTTCTATTGGTGGAGCGAAAAGGTGGGGTAATTAATGGAGTTAAGGAAGTAGTAGGAAGTAAAAGTGGTGGGTGGTGGTTATGAGGTAGTGGGGAAGTGGAGTATTGTTATGAGGTAGTGGGGAAGTGGAGTGTTGTTGGGAATAGGAAGGAACATGCGTGTAACTGCCAACTTGTCTGATGGTTTCCAGGACCCCCGCCCCGGCGGGTGGTGCTATGCTTGGAATGCCCTCCCCGATGGGCTTTTGTACTGCTAACTGAGTTTTAGGACCCCCCCGCCCCAGCTGGGGTTGTAGTGCTTTTGAGGCCCGCCCCGACGGGCTTGCTTCTGTCAAACATTTTTGGAGACCCCCGCCCCGGTGGGGGTTAGAGTGTACAAGGGGCCCGCCCCGGCAGGCTATGCTACTGTCAGATTCCCTTGTTTTCTCACTTTGCTTCATTTTACCTCACTTAATGCTCCATTTTCCATCTTGCAAGATATACACATGAGATTAACTAGACTTTCATTGTATGCTACTACCTAGTAATTGAATAAAAACTATATTTTAACAAATATGAATGGAAAATACGATAAAGAAACTAAAGATTGGGTTGCCTCCCAATTAGTGCTTGATTTTAAGTCGTTCAGCCTGACTACTTTCTGCCCATGTTGTGTCGGTCAATGTGATGGCGATCACGTCGGTGTTGGCTTTTCCACCCCAATAATGCTTTAAATGGTGTCCGTTTACTTTGAATGTAACTAGTGGATTGCGAATGTAGAGTTCAACTGCGCCATGAGAGAAAACCCGTTTGATAGTGAATGGTCCCGACCATCTCGATTTAAGATTTCCGGGGAACAATCGCCGCTGTGAGTTGAATAATAGTATTGATTGACCCGACTCGAATGTTCGATGCATAATTTTATGGTCGTGCCATCTTTTTACCTTTTCTTTGTATAGTTTGGAATTCTCATAGGCGTGAAGGCAAAATTCGTCGAGTTCATTCAACTGAAGTAGTCTCTTCTCCCCTACAGCTGCTTGATCAAAATTGAGTTTTTGCACCGCCCAATATGTCTTATGTTGTAACTCGATCGTTAAGTGAAATGCCTTCTCGTACAGTAGTTGGTATGGTGACATCCGGAGTGGTATCTTGTATGCAGTCCGGTATGCCCATAATTCATCATCCAATCTAAGCAATCAATCTTTCCGACTCGAATTCAACACTTTCTCTAATATCTTATTAACTTCTCTGTTTGATACCTCAGCCTGTCCACTGGTTTGAGGGTGATACGTTGTAGCTACCTTGTGGTTAACCCCATACTTGGCCAAAAGAGCTGTAAAAGATTTATTGTAGAAGTGACTACCTTCATCACTGATAATTGCTCTTGGCCTTCCAAACCTCATGAAAATATTTTTCTGTAGGATTTTGAGGACTACTTTGGCATCGTTTGATGGAAATGTTGCAGCTTCAACCCACTTCAATACGTAATCCACTGCGAGCAAAATATACTAATTATTCAAAGACGAAGGGAATGGCCCCATGAAATTGTTACCCCATACGTCAAAGATTTCCACTTCAAGAATCATTTGTAACGGCATCTCATTTCGTTTCGAAATGTTGCCCACCCTTTGGCACCTATCGTATTGTTTGACAAAATGGTGGGCATCCTTGAATAATGTAGGCCAATAAAAATCTGATTGCAACACCTTCGCTGATGTCCTCTCACTCCCATAATGTCTGCCATACACAGATGAGTGACACTCATGCAGAATGTTCTTCACTTCACTATAGGGGACGCACCGTCGAATCATTTTCTCTGCACACTGTCTTGTGAGGTCAAGTGGTAGAATGTTGCTCACAAGAAAATTTACATAATTCCCATACTAAGGAATCTCTGCAGAAATCTCAAACAGTTACTCATCTGGGAATGATTCATTAATTTCACATTTATCTTCTTTTGCTTTCCCTTGGTTTTCCAGCCTAGACAAGTGATCTGCTACTTGATTCTCTGTCCCCTTCCTATCCTTTATTTCTAAGTCAAACTCTTGAAGTAAGAGAATCCACCGGATAAGGCGTGGCTTAGCATCCTTTTTCTCTATTAGGTAACGAATCGCCACATGGTCCGTGTAGACTATCACCTTAGTCCCGATCAAGTAAGCCCGAAATTTATCAAACACATACACCACTACAAGCAATTCTTTTTATGTGGTTGTGTAATTCATTTGAGTCTCTGTAAGTGTTTTGTTTGCATACTATATGGCGTGAAACACCTTGTCTCGTCGCTGGCCCAAAACAGACCCAACCGCTTAGTCACTTACATCACACATAAGCTCGAATGGCATGTTCCAATCTGGTGCGACTATCACGGGGGATGTAGTCAATTTTTTCTTTAATAAGTTAAAAGTTGTCTTGCATTCTTCATCAAAACTGAAAATAGCATCCTTCTCTAAAAGATTGCATACAAGTTTTACAATTTTAGAGAAGTCTTTTATGAACCTCCTGTAGAACCCAGCATGTCCTAAGAAACACCTAATATCCTTAACCGAGCTCGGTGGAGGTAGTTTTTCGATAGTTTATAGCTTTGCTTTATCAACCTTCAATCCTTGAGCCAATACCTTATGGCCCAAAATTATGCCCTCTTCAACCATGAAGTGGCATTTTTCCCAATTTAGTACAAGGTTCGTATCCTTACATCTCTGCAACACCATGACCAGATTCACTAGGCAAGTATCGAAACTGTCCCCATAAACCGAAAAGTCATCCATGAAGACTTTAACGTTTTTCTCCACCATATCTAAAAAAATAGCCATCATACACCGTTGGAAGGTTACAGGTGCATTGCATAACCCGAATGACATCCTCCTGATTGCAAATGTGCCATAAGGGCACATGAATTTCGTCTTCTCTTGATCCTCCGAAGTGATGACTATCTGATTATAGCCCGGGTATCCATCCAACAAACAGTAATACTCATGTCTCGCCAATCTATCCAACATTTGATCAATAAAGGGCAGCGGGAAATGGTCTTTTCGGGTTGCCTTGTTCAATTTTCTATAGTCCATGTAAACCCTCCAACCTGTCACTGTTCTAGTCGGTATTAATTTGTTGTCCTCATTCTGTACCACCGTCATTCCTCTCTTTTTCGGCACGCACTGAACTGGACTAACCCACTTACTGTCGGAAATCAGATAGATGATACCGGCATCCAACCACTTCAAAATTTCATTCTTCACAACTTCCTTCATAATTGGGTTTAGTCGTCGTTGCTGCTCCACCATTGGTTTTGCCTCATCTTCCATCAGAATTTTATGCATGAAAAATGAAGGGCTGATTCCCTCTATATCTGCAATTGTCCACCCAATCACTGATTGTGTTCCCTAAGAACCCTCAACAACTTTTCTTCCTACAATTCGTTAAGTGCAGCTGAAATAATAACAGGTAAAGAATTTGAATTGCCTAAGTACGCATACCTGAGGTGTTTAGGGAGTTGCTTAAGTTCCAACTTTGGTGGCTCTTCCAATGATGGTTTTAGTTTTTCAGCGGTTACCTCCTTCGTGTACAATGGTTCAAATGGCGTTCTAAATCTGGAAATTCGTGGCAATGAATCTAGCATTTGTAAGTAATCCACCAATTATGGGTCGTCGACCTCTTTATCCCCTAATAAAGTTGTTTTTAATGGATCATTGACCAAACTCTTTCTCATATCTTCACTGATGATTTGCTCAATTAAATCCATTTGAAAACATTCTTCCTCGTCCGTAGAAAATTTCATGGCCTTAAACACATTAAATTTGATTTCTTGATTTTGGACCCTCATAATAAGTTCTCCTTTTTGTACGTCTATGAGTGTCCTACCCATGACCAAAAATGGCCTCCCCAGGATAATTGGGATGTTCTTGTCCTCCTCAAAATCAAGAATGATAAAGTCCGCGGGGAATATAAACTTATCCACTTTCACTAAAATGTCCTCTACTATGCCTCTCGGATATGTGACTGACCTATCTGCCAACTATAATGAAATATTTGTAGGTCTTGGCGTGAGCAAACCCAATTTTGTGTATACTGACAATGGCATAAGGTTTACACTCGCCCCCAAATCACATAAACACTAGCTGAAATGTACATTCCCGATCGTGCATGGAATAGTGAAGCTCCCTGGGTCCTTGAGTTTTGGTGATAATTTCTGCTGTAATACCGCATTACACTCCTCTGTTAGTGCAACTGTCTCAAAATCTTCCTATTTTTTCTTCCTTGATAGAATCCCTTTCATAAATTTTGTGTAGCTCGACATTTGCTCTAGGGCTTCTGCAAATGGTATTTTGATCTGAAGTTTCTTGAACACTTCCAAAAACTTTGCAAATTGCTTGTCTGATTTCTGTTTTTGGACCCTTTGCTGAAATGGTTGTGGTGGATGAAAATTGGCTTATTGTTCAACTTTTTTTCCTCACTCTACTTATCCTCACCTTTGTTTCCTTCAACGACGTGACTATCATCCAATTTTTTATCCGGAGTCGCTGAATTTTTTGTATTAGTACCCTCGAGATGTTTTCCATTCCTCAATGTAATTTCCTGACACTGTTCATGGTTACCTTTTGGATTCCTCTCTGTATCTCTTGGTAGGGTCCCTTGTGGCCTGTTATTTAGTGCTCAGGCAATTCACCCCATCTGATTTTCCAAGTTCTTGATGGCTATTGCTTGAGTTTTTATTGATGCCTCATTACTCATTATATATTTCGACACCAATTCCTCGAAATCTGATTTCCTTTCATGATGTTGAATCGGTTGTTGGTGATTCTGAAAACCGGGGGGATATGACTATCGTGGAGCTTAATGTTGCTGATTATTGCTCCACGAGAAATTCAGATGATTCCTATTTCCCTGATTGTATGTGTTTAGGTATGTGTAATACGGAATTCTGTTATAATTGCCCACAAACTGCACAGATGCTGGATTAATCACGCATTGATCCGTTGGGTGCTCTCCCGCGCCCAACTCACATATAACTGCCACTTGTTGTGCCTGTGACCCTGTCAGAGAATCCAACTTCTTTGAAAGTGTTGAAATATGTACTTGTATAGCTGTCACACCATCTACTTCTAAAACCCCAGCTACCTTTGCCTTGTCATTCGTGTTGTGGGGCACTGGTAGTTATTAGCCGCCAGGGTTTCAATCAAATCATATGCTTCCTCGTAACTCTTGGCCAAGAATGCTCCGCCCGACGCTGCATCAATACTCGTTCTGAGATTCCCATGTAGTCCACTGTAAAAGGTGTTCATTTGAAGCCACTTAGGTAATCCTTGATGTGGGCATTTTCTGAGCAATTCTTTGTATCTCTATCATGCCTCATATAACGACTCCCCATGTTGCTGCTCAAACATTGTTATCTCGTTCCTCATCTTTGCAGTTTTCGCCAGTGGAAAGAATTTGGCGAGGAATTTCTGAGCTAAGTCCTCCCATGTAGTTATTGATCCAGGCGGTAAAGAATGCAACCAACTCTTCGCCTTGTCTCGTAAAGGTAATGGGAACAAACGAAGTCTAATCGCATCATCTGACACCCCATTGTACCTAAAGGTGTCGCAAATCTCCAGAAAGTTGACTAGATGCTCGTTCGGATTGTCATTTTCCAATCCCCCAAACTAAACTGAATTCTGAATCATTTCAATCGTCTCAGGCTTAATTTCAAATGTGTTAGCAGCTATTGCAGGCCTGGTGATGCTTGATTGCAGTCCAGTCACCTTGGGTGTGGCAGAGTCCCTTAATGCTTTATGATCTTCGGCTGCCATTTCATCTTCTTTCTCAGATGTTTCAAATTCTTGCCTCGTTTCCTTAATCCACTTATTTAAACTTTGAAACCTTTTGTCGATGTTTTCCTCAAAAGGCAGCAAGTCTGGAATTTTTGACCTAGTTTACATAAACTACTTCAAACACCTGAAATAGAAGGAACAAAACAAAAATAAAAATATCTAAGAAAAACTGGATTAATTAAACTGATATTGTAAAACTATTAAGATTTATACTAAATTATCCCTGGCAACGGCGCCAAAAACTTTTTGGGTAAAATTTAATTACGCACAATACGCAAGTATACGTGGTCAACAAGTAATAGAGTGATGAGTAGAGTATCGTTCCCACAGAGACTAACTAGCAATAATCGTAACTTACAATTACCAATTTCTTATTAATTCTAATTTTATTAAACCAATCAACTCAATAATTAAAATTAAAACTCTAAATTAAAGAATAATTGAACTATCACAAAACAATCACAAATATCAAAATCTGGAATTTCAAACAATTAATGGAGAATTAGACTTATGATTTCACCTTAAGCTTCACTATGATGTTAACACCTTTATTCCAATTCAATTCATTATCCCAATTTATTAATCAAGAACACAAACATAGTATTAACCACCTCTCGATGCACTAATAACATAATAACTTAAATACACAATCAAGATAGAAACAAGTTAAACACCTTAATTAACTAACTCACTATATCTCTATCTGAATTACAATAAAAGAAGGTTGAATAATAAGGTCTTTATCTAATTACATGTGATGTCAAGCATATCTCTACCTTAACATTCATCAAGATTTTGCTATTTAAAAAATTCATGAACACGTGATATATTAATTAGGTATAGATTTGAATATCCTCTCTAGATTCCATACAAATCCACACAAAATTGTTGATCAGGAAATTCATTAATTCAAGCTCAAATCAATATAGATAAACAGGAAATAGATTATTGAAATGGAAATCAAAATTTACAAAATCATCGTTTCACTTAAAGATCCATCATAAGCCTAAAAAATGAATTAGTTCATAATAAACATTAAATAAATCATCGAAATCAATCTTTCAATTACAAATAATAGCCTAAGACGAAGAATATTGAAAAACCACCCTTCTCGTAGTCTAGAATTGCAATCGTCTCGAAAATCTCCTCGAAATACTCCTCCACAGCTTGCTTAGAAAAAACTGAGCTTAATCTTCGTAGTATGCCTTGTGTGTTGTTTAATTTTTAGTTAATTCAGTAAATAGATGTTCAACACACAAGTCCTAGCCAAAACTACATCTCTCTAGAGTTCCATTGACATGCAATAAGCTAGAATCCATGCCCATGAAGAATTTCAAACACAGCAAGACACAGCCAAAATCGACACCCCCCGTCCCGGCGAGGGTTCATGTGTTATATATGTCTGTCCCGGCGGGCTACCTTTCTGTTAACTGATTAAGAAGACCCTCCGCCCCAGCGGGGGTATATAGGATAAACATGCCCGCCCCGGTGGGGGTGTAATCTGCTGAATGATTTGTTATACTTCAAGATTTCTTCCAAACTTGCACCAATTGACTCCAAATCATCCCAATTAACACCAAATGTACTTTAAATGCCACAACCACCATCCTACACATGCAATAACATAAAACGAGTAAAAATGAACATGATCACAAGAATTTAGCAACAAATAAGCATGAAATGGACATTGAATTGCGTATATAAAATCCACTTATCAACTATATATTCACAAAGTACTATTCATGGGGTACTATTCACAAAGTACTGTTCATGGGGTACTATTCATAAAGTACTATTCATGGGATACAATTCTCAAAGTAATATTCACAAAGTTCTATTCACGGGGTACTATTCACTCAGGTACTATTCATGACAAATTTATTTTTTTTCTGTCCAAATCATTTTTGATACAATATTATTATTGAATTTTACTCCATAAAGCAGTATCATGTTGACAATTTCGACATTATTGAATTCTTGATAAATTAAATTATAAATCTTTAAAAATTTATCATTTGCTTTCTTTTAATTAAATTCTTATATCATTTTCCTCATCCTCATGCTTATATTGTGATGAAAGTCATCTTTGGCTGTAGTGCATAGATGGACTGTTGATTGGTATGATTATAACCAAAGATTATTTGGTATAATTATGACCCGTAATGTTACAAATGATGTGGTAAAAGTCCTCATTGGCCCGTAGTGCATTGTGGACAGTTGTTGGCATAATCATGACCATTGGTGATTACACGAATATCCTTGGCCGTAGTGCGTGGATAATTTGTGGACGTGATACAAATGAATATCCTTGGCCCGTAGTGCATGGATAATTCATTGATGTGGATTATTTATTGAGTTAAGTCTCAACGATAAAATTGATGATAAACTTTTTAAATCATAGAAGATAGTAGATATCATGCTCAACTTGACTCTTCTAATGGATTGCTTGTTCCGCTACAGTTAAACTTGTTGTTTATTAGTTTAACACTGTTGAAGGCTAACGATAATTTATTCTGCATTATCTTAGTTATAATATTTCTTACTGGGCTAGTTGAGCTCACCCTTTTGCTTTCATTGTTCTCTTCGGGAAATGAGACCGTAGCCAGGACTAGTCGGGGAACAGAGTGATGGTCCGAGATGATGACTACAGTAGTCCTCACTATTCTACGAAATAGTGTGATAATAAATGTAATGAGGACTCAATTTGAGTTTGCATATTGTCTAGAAGACAATATTAGTGTAAAAGCTCTCAGCTACGCTTTTGTCGTATTGTATAAAAGAAGCTTGTGTTTGATTTCTTTACCAAGTATTTGGTGACTCAGAATGGGTGATGTATACCTATTTTGGGGGTGTCACACCCTTTTTCTATAGAGATAAGATAAACTAGGGTTTGAGCCAATAAACCCTTCTTTTTGAAAATTCTTCTTCCTTGGTGGATCACCTCTAGAGGCCATACACTTGGGTGGATAACATTGATCAAAGGAAGGAATCTACTTGGAGATTCAAGGAGATCGCAGAGAAGAAGAAGTTAAACTCATACATGTGAAAGCTCGTATTTACAAGGGTATGATTCCATAGTTTTTTATTCTTCATTTTAATTAATAATATGCATAAAGGATGATCCGGGTAATTGGTTTGTGAAAAATTTTAAAATCTGATTTTACATTGCTTCCCTAATTTTTCAATTTGATTGCTACTTTGATTTTCACAAAACCTAATAGTATCGGGGTAGCAAAATGATTATTTTGCCCCTCGCCAAGGTTATCTCCAGCTTTGTGTAGATGTAGCAATTGTTGCTCAGGGTTATCTTTGAGATTGGGCTGTTGTACATGCTAAATGTCCTCAGGGTTATCTCTGAGGTGTGCTTGACCTCCTGGGGTTATCTCCGGTGTTAGAACTTAGTGCGTCGGGGTTGTCTCTGAGATTAAAACTGACTTTTCCGGGGTTATCTCCAGAACTAGAATTGCAACCCTCGGTGTTATCTCTGAGGTTGGAACTGAGTATCCCGGGTTTGTCGCCGGGATTGAAACTGACTTTCTTGGGGTTGTCTCCGAGATTGAAAACTAAGTTATTAGATTTTATTTCCTAGAGGCCAATTATTTGATATAATTGTTTAACATTTTGATATTATATTTGATTGAATAAATGAATTATTTTATTATGGTTTTATTTACTGCGTTATAAAGATGTTAACTAAAAAAATTCCTTAGAATAGTGATACAAATTATATGGCTTCATATATGTGACTTGAACATGATATCATATAATTACAATTAGTATCATTGCTCTTAAATGTCCCTAGTCGAGTATCATTGTTAATGGGATAACAATGATATATTAAGACTAGTATGTGGATTGATTGATGGCCAAATCTCATTGGTCATAAATATATGAGATATTAAGTTAATGTATAGGTACATGTTAGAGAACAATGTACAGGACAGACCCACCGTGAGAATTCTACGTGGAGCATTATGCAAAGTGTCATTAGCAATTCTCATAGTGACAATGATATAATGATCCTCCGACCAGAAATCACTATATTACTACACAGAAATTTATGTAATTTAATATCATCAAAGGCCACCTTTAATAGGGTGGACAATAAAGGTGATTATTGGATACATCATGAATTGGGTGATGAATATGAGTGATCTATATGGAATTTAACCCACCTATATATAAGGGGTGAAATTCATAGGCCTCTTGATAGAGTAGGACTATAAAATGTATGGCCATGTGCAAATAGTGATTTGTTTCATATAGTCTACTCATTGATCAAGAAAACTCAGATTAAATTATGAAGAGTATAACACATTCCATGTCTCGAGTATAATCTAGAATGTCAAGGTTAAAAGGATTAAATTATATTGAAACATTAGTCACGAAAAGGTTGCATTGAATTATCGATCTTGTTATTACTTGGGTAAAAGTGATGCATTACTAGATGTCGTTCACTGTTTATAATTTTATAATATGATTTTAAGATTACTTCCAATGTAATAATAACCTATAGGGTCACACACTTGGAACGTAATTAAAAGGGAATTAATTTAAATTGTAAGGATTTAAATATGTCAAAATGATTGATAATATTTAAATTACGAATTTAAATTAAAGGATAATTTGTGTGTGTGTGTGTGTGTGTATATATATATATATGTATATATATATATATATATATATATATATATATATATATATATATCTATATGTATATTAATTAAGTAAGAATTAATTAAGATATAATACATATAAATTTGAATTTTATTTTTTTATTTGGATTAGGTTTTGATTAATTCCTTTTGACTGCTATATATATGATATATCAGCCATTTTAGGAAGAAAATCAAAAAAAAAACCTAGCCACTCTTAGAGAGAGACTAGAGAGAAAAACTTTAGAAAAATCCAATTCGCGGGACGTTCGTGTGGATACCATAGAGACGCAGTTCCGTTGGATTGCGTTGGAGATTCGAAGTCGTACCAGAATTTTTGATCGTATCAATTCTAGTTTGGATAATCGGTAAAATATATAAACCACTGAATTAATATGTTTTCTCATGGATCCTATTTTAGGATTTCGGAAATTGTTTTGAAAAATTTAATTTTCCGCAATGTTTTTGTGCCGAAATCCCTACATGAGTATTCCGGGGTTATCTCCGGGATTGAGCTAATTTAACTTACAGGGTTATCTCTAGAAGATAATTTTGCCCTCCTGCAAGGTTAGTAACAGGAATGCAAAATTTTGAGTATCTACAGATGCCCCTCTTTATCATATTCATGCAATGTAATGTCATGGATGGGATAAAGATCACTAGACACTTGAAATGTGTTAAGATAATTATGGTGTAATGTACTGCAGCGTGATGCAAATGTATGTTGAATGCATGGAATGGAGGTTGCTCCATAAATGAGACCAGAGGATGTTGACATTTGGGGTTATCACCAAAGTCCTTAACCCTCATTGCAGATATTCAACCACATACGTTCTTCTATGTGTGAGAGACTCCTGGGAATTATTTTTTAATTGTTGAGGATCTGTATAACAGATTCCATCATCGGTCCTCCCAGATGAAGATGGCTTTCAATGGTTTTGTATTTCTAGGTCTTTTCGGCGCTTTGTTGGAGTTACTACCAACATTTTGTGTTATCAGGGTTGCCTAACCTTCGTTGAAATGTGCTTCAACGGTGAACATCATCGGACCACCTCCGACGCTTCACTGGATTTAATTGCCAACGGCTAATAATGTTAAGGCTACTTGAACTTTGTTGAAATGTTCTTCAATGATGAACATCATCGGACCACCTCTGATGCTTCATTAGATTTGATTGCCAACGGCTGATAATGTCAAGGCTGCTTAACCTTCGTTGAAGTGTTCTTCAAAGGTGAAAATCATCAAACCATCTCCGATACTTTGCTGGATTTAATTGCAAATAACTGATAATGTCAGGGCTGCCTGACCTTCATTGAAATGCACTTCAACGGTGAACATCATTGGACCTCCTCTGATACTTCATTGGACCACCTCTGATACTTCATTGGATTTACTTGTCAATGGCTAATAACATCAGGGTTGTCAGACCTTCATTAAAATGTTCTTCAACGGTTGAAGGATGTATGCAATCCTGCTGGGGAGAGACTTTTGATGAAATGTATGGCTTTGAGTTTGAGTTACAACCCCAGGTGGACGGTATTGGACCTTTGTGAGGTATTGCAAGAGGTAGCTTGCAACAGTTGTGATCATCGGCTTTGTAAACCTTGTGTTAAGGCGAATACCAATGATTGATATATAGACCCGCAGTTTGGTCTTTGAGGATTTCAGGCTTTTTCGCTTAATCGCGTAACGTCTTTTTCCCGATTTCACTTTTTAGCTTAAGGGACCACCTTTGCAACTCAAATTTAATCGAGCCGGAGGGGGTGGGACCACCTAGGATAGCCACAGGTAGACCTACAGCCATCCATGGATTCTATTTCAAGACATTTCCCTTTCACTTGATGCCACTCAGAGAATTCGAGAGTTCTTCTTCAGATCTACTAAATTCGGGGTTTTTTCTGCAAAATCTGTCACTTTACAAGCGTTCTGCACTGTCCTGGTAACGTATCCATATCTTTTTTTCCAATTTTGTCCGTTGGAAACTGAGTTATCACATGAAATGCTTCTAAACATATAGTAGTGATTATACATGCTCATATGACTTGATAAAAATTATTCAACACAGTAAATGTTAGTATTTAACTATGTTGAACGTATTGATGTGTAAAAAAATGACTATTGAAATAGTAAATTTGGCACCTTTTTCTACTATTTTTCATCCTATTTGAGGACAAATGAGCAAAGGTTGTTAAACAAAGTAATCCTGGTAATTAGGGTACCTTTATGGATTATGGCTTTGATATTTTTCATGCATATAGGATGTATATGACTGTGAGTTGGTGTGCTACTGAATGGCCACCTAGTCATGACTACGTGCATGTGGATAGTCTTATTTATAAAAGAGACTGGTGAAATTTTTCTATGAGTCTAGGCATTGAATAAACATGCATTTTTAACTCTACTATAGGCGTATGTTAAAATAATGCATGCATGTATATGGACATAAAATGCATTTAATAAGATTCAGGTTAGAATTTACCACACCCTTTCTGAGGTGATTTGGAGACTTATATCTAGATATATGGATCCAGACCAGCCGATTAACTAACGTAGGACCTCTTCAGGTGTGAGGAGGAGAGCTTCTGATGTGCCTCGGACTCGCCCAGCCCGACAGCCTTGTCGGTTGACGGACTCAGTGATTCATCCTATCCGGGTTGAGGTACAAGATGTTGAGGATGAGGAGGAGGATGTACTGATTGTAGATCCTGCTCCTACTGCTTATATTCCCCGCAGGGATTTTTCATCCATTAATGTGACAATTCCAAAGATTTTGGATAATTTGAGTCGTTACCCCTCAATTTATTTACATGCGAACGAGGTAAAAGTTGTGTTTGATCTTCCTGTATCCTATTGATGAGATTCAAGGTTCTGATGTTGATTTACATTTATGATGCAGGTTCGTGGCTTTACGCAGCCTCGAAGGAACTGTTTCAGTATACACTCTCTGTACGAAACTCTACATCTAGAGTACCGAGAGATTATGCATGCTTGAGGTTTTGAGGCATTGTTTTCCATCCTCCCCAGTCGTTATCCCTGGGGTTACATCAGGCCGTTGTCTTAGCGTTGGTTTTACTAAACTCAGTCTCTCTATTTGCTGCATTTTAAGGTGATGATAACGCCGATGGATTGGCATTTTATCATCGGTATGGAGTTTTTCAGGGCGCCAGTGCCTTCTATGGCTGACTTTTCTCCTACTACCATCAGATCCTTGCTAGGAGTCCTGATTACGGCGCTCAAAGGTAGGATAGTCCACACTAGTCCTTTGAGTGTAAACACCATGACTAGGGCGTTGAGTGAGCCATTGCCCGATGATAGGAAAGTCAGGGATCGTATTCCTCAGCGATTGTTTTAGGTCATCATCCAGGGTTGTTTCCTGGTGGATAACTCTTCCACGATGTCATTCGCTTTAGTCAATGCCACACGGGAGGTGGACCGTATTAAAGAGTTTGACTGGGGCTCCTATACCTTTGCCTACTTCCTCAGGGGAATGCGTATATGCTCGCAGGGCTTTACAGAGGCTTGGCTAGGATTTTACCCATTCCTGCTGGTGAGTATTTCTCTTTTGATTTCCCTTGTTTAGGTTGAGAGTGTTGACTGACCGTAGATATTTGATCTTGTGTTGACAGTTTTGGGCCTATGAGAGGCTTCCGTGTCTACGTCCCATTAGCCTATTAGGTTTAGACACCTATCCATGGGGAGGGTGATGGCAACATTCCACATTGGTGGAGGTTCCTATAGCTGAGGGTTTCTTTGACGCCCCCAAAATAGGTATACATCACTCATCTTGAGTCGTCAAATACATGGTACAAAATTCAAATACAACTTAATTATACAACAGTCGTGTAATATACAACAAACATAATCTAAGAGTTTTAATAAGAATATTGTCATCTAGACAATATCCACACTCAATGGAGTCCTCATAACATTTATTGTCACACTATTTAACAGAATAGTGAGGACTACTAATGCTATCATCTGGACCATCACTCTGTTCCCCGATTAGTCCCGGCTACGTTCTCATTTCCTGAAGAGAACAGTGAAAGAAACGGTGAGCTCAACTAGCCCAGTAAGAAATATTATGACTAAGATAATGCAGAATAAATTATCATTAGTCTTCAATAATATTAAACTGATAAAATATAATAGACATCAAGTATAACTGCAGCAGAATAAACAATCCATTAAAAGAGTCAAGTAAAGCATGATATCTACTATCTTCTATGATTTAAAATGTTTTCATCAATTTTTATCGTTGAGACTCAGTTTAATAAATAAACCACATCATCGAG
This sequence comes from Panax japonicus, assembly GCA_020205505.1. Taxonomy (NCBI): domain Eukaryota; kingdom Viridiplantae; phylum Streptophyta; class Magnoliopsida; order Apiales; family Araliaceae; genus Panax; species Panax japonicus. The sequence continues at coordinate 20,032,041 of CM035102.1, read as the reverse complement.
TCATCCCTGCACTACGGGCCAAGGATATTCATTAAATCATCAATGGTCATGACTATACCGAATAAACCGTGGTTATAATCATACCAAAAACTGTCCATCAACGCACTACAGGCTACTGAGGACTTTTACCACATCATTTATAACATTACAGGTCATGATTATACCGAATAATCCCTGGTCATAATCATACCAAATCCATCTATGCATGTAAGCTAAAGATAACTTTCATCATAATATAAGCATGAGGATGATGACAATGACATAATAATTCAATAAAACAAGTTCAAGAATAAATTTTAAGATTTATAAGTTAATTTATCTTGAAATCAATTACGTCCAAATTGTCAACATGATACTGCTTTGTGGAGTAAAATTCAAGAATGCTCGGAAGAATATTTCCACAAAAAGATACTGGATGAAGCGCAAATATCCAGGATATTCTACTAATTTCATAGAGTATAGAAGCAAAAACTTTAACCAAATAAGTATCATAGAATATATGAAACTGCAAATGGATTTTCACTCGCCATGCGGTAATCCACGTAGACAGATCATTTCCATAATTTAATAAGGATTGAATACGAAGGATCATTCACCATGCATTTGATAATCCACATAGATAGGTTATTCCAACATAATAATAAAGAATGAACCAGGTCATGCGTAATCCGCACAGACAGGATATTCCAACAGAATAATAAATAATGGAATAACAGAAGAATTCACCATGCATACGATAGACCGCACAAACAGGTTATTCCAACAAAATAATAAAGAATGGAACCAGGTCTAGCGTAATCCATACAGACAGGATATTCCAACAGAATAATAAAGAATGAAATAATAAAGAATTCACCATTCATGCGATAGACCGCACTGACAGGTTATTCCAACAGAGTAATAAAGAATAGAATCAGGTCTAGAGTAATTCGCACAGACAAGATATTCCAACAGAATAATAAAGAATGGAATAATAGAAGAATTTCACCATGTATGCGGTACTTCGCATAGACAGGTTATTTCAACATAATAATAAAGAATGGAATAACAGAAGCTCTCTTCATGAATATGAAAGAAATAATACCCCTTACCTTAGAAAGAAACTGGATACTGGAGTACAGAGTTAGCAGACTTCACTTCTTCTTTCTCTCTATAATAATTGCTCTATAGCTTTAGTGAATTGGTGAAAATGAAGGAAGAATGAGCTTCTATTTATAGGAAAATATAGTTTCGATAATTGCACGTTTTGGGGCTCAAAATATTACAGTACAATACCTTCAACTTTTCTTTCATTTTTAATTTAGTCCTGCAAGTATTATCAAACTTGCACCACCTCCCCTAATAGTAAATAATGTGAATCAATAGTTCAATCATGTGAATTAATAGTTATAATCATGTGAAAATACGAATTACAGTATAGTACCTCCATCTATACCTCCATTTTTAACTTAGTCATGCAAGTATTATCAATCTTTAATCAACTCCCCTAATAGTACAAGAATGTGAATCAATAGTACACACATGTGGACAAATAGTTATAATCATGTTAATTAATAGCAATTAATTGCTCATTTATCCGGTTAATTACCCGACTAGTCAGTACAACTTCCAGACATCAATTAATATCGAAATAAATGTCGATTTCCACTAACACTAATAATTCCAACACAATGGAACTATCAATTTCATTTTTAATCAACACGAACTTATTCATCATTAATATTATAATTCACAATATTTAACAATCAGGTCATCCCAGGAAAGAGGGGGCTTTCCGATAAGGATTTCTCATTATTGGCGCGCAATTAAGTGACCAAACCTCTCCTTGACAGAACTTCTAGACATTATAAATATTGCAATTTAATAATATAAATAAATTTGTCGTCTCAATTATTGATTTAATAATATAACATATTATGCATATGATATTGTGACAATAATTTAATCAATAATATGAGAGATATGATGCAACAATTACTGTAGCAATAATTGATTATAACTGAGTGACTTCTCATGTAATCATCAATAATCAATACCGTGTGCTATTATGCTACCACGCGTATTACTGTACTTTTACTACCAGGTAGTTCAACAGTTTAATGGTAAAACATCCGCCGTTATTTTTATAAAAAGATAATTATGTCGTTTTCTAACTACGACAATACTTCCGTTGTGGGGTCCACCAATGATTGTGCCGTCGTACAAATATTCCCTGTTAAAATGAATATTCCCCGCCCAATCAAATATTATATAACCACTTGTTTACTTTGCAAAATTTATAAATATTACCCACAACTATAACATTATATCAAATCCACACCATAATATTCAAAAATATATTTTGAGAAAATTATTCTTTATTCATAAAAGTTGGGGTCTTTCAACCTCCCCTTCTTATTAAATTTCATCCTCGAAATTAGGGTGCGTACCTGGTATGTTGAAGAGGTGAGAATACCTTGATTTTATTTAAGATTCTAACTCCTAGGTCATTTCCTCAACATCAGTGGTTTCTCCACAAAACTTTAACTTGAGTTATAACTTTAGAGCGTAGAATATGATCCTTTTATCCAAGATTTTAACAAGTACCTCTTCATATGTTAAATCTTCCTCTATCTCGTCTGGTTCTAATTCAATAATGTGCTTTGGGTCTTTCACATATTTACGTAACATAGATATGTGAAAAATGTTATGGACACGAGACATACTTGTTGGTAAGGCGAGTCTATAGGCCACAATTCCTACTCGATCAAGGATTAAAAATGCGGCAATGAATCAAGGATTGAGCTTTCCTCTCTTTCCAAATCTTGTAACTCCTTTCCATGGAGCAACACGTAACAACACATGATCTCCAATATTGAATTCCACGTGTTTTCGATGAAGATCATCATAATTCTTTTGTCAATCTTGTGATGCTTTTATACACTGTTGGATTGTTTGAATCTTTTCCGTAGTCATATGTACCAAATTCAGTCCCAACAACGTTGCTTCACCCACCTCATCCCAGCATACTGGAGAACAACACTTTCTTCCATACAACGCCTCAAATGGAGCCATGCCAATACTTGCTTGATAACTATTGTTATAGGAAAACTCCACCAATGGTAAGAACTTGTCCCAACTTCCCTAGAATTCAAGGACATAGAGTCATAATAAATCTTCAAGAGTTTGAATATTCCTTTTCGACTGTCGATCCGTTTAAGGATGATATGTCGAACTAAATCATAAATCTGTGCCTATAGGTTTTTGCAAACTAACCCAAAATCTTGAAGTGCATTTTGGGTCTCGATCAGAAACTATGGATACTGGCATACCATGCAATCTTACGATCTCGTTTATGTACATACTAGCAAGATGTTTAAGTGTAAAAGTTTCTCATATCAGAAAGAAATGAGCAGACTTGGTCAATCTATCAACAATGACCCTAATCACATCTATGCCTTGAGAAACCTTGGGAAGACTAGTAACGAAATCCATAGAAATGTTCTCCCACTTCAATTTTGGAATTTCAAGTGGTTGCAATGGACCTATTGGCACTTGATGTTCCGCCTTGACTTGTTGACAATTAGACACCTTGAGATAAACCTCGCTATCTCTCTCTTCATATTGCTCCACCAAAATGTATGTCGAAGATCACAATACATTTTGGTACTCCCAGGATGGATTGCAAACGATGTGTTGTGCGCCTCCATCATGATTTTATACTTCAAGTAAGGATCGTTAGGAACACAAAGTCTGGAGTTGACTCGAAGTATTCCTTCTTCATCGATTCTTTCTTCCGGAATAGCACCTTCTTGCACTTTCTTCTTCATACGCATCAGCTCCAGGTCTGTAGTTTGAGCAGCTTTAACTTTATCGATTAAATTTGGTTCCACTCATATATTCTGTTAGAGATTATGCCCTAGAGGCCAATTATTTGATATAATTGCTTAACGTTTTGATATTATATTTGATTGCATAAATGAATGCTTTTATTATGATTTTATTTACTGCGCTATATAAATGACAACATAATAAAAATCCTTAGAATAGTGATACAAATTATATAGTTGCAAGTATATGACTTGAACATGAGATTATATAATTATTATTAGTATCATTGTTCTTAAATGTCCCTAGTCGAGTATCATTGTTGATGGGACAACAATAATGCATTGAGACTAGTATGTGGATAGACTGATGGCCAAATCTCAATGGTCATAAATATATGAGATATTAAGTCAATGCATAGGTATATATTAGAGAACGATGTACTGGACAGACCCACCATGAGAATTCTACGTGGAACATTTTGTAAAATGTCATTGGCAATTCTCATAGTGACAATGATGTAATGGTCCTCCGACCTGAAATCACTATATTACTACACGGGAATTTATGTACTTTGATATCATCAAATGTCACCTTTAACAGGGTGGACTATAAAGGTGATTATTGGGTACATCATGAATCGTGTGAGGAATATGAGTGATCTAGATGGAATTTAACCTTCCTATATATTAGTGATGATATCCACAGGCCTCTTGATTGAGTAGGACTATGAAATGCATGGCCATGCTCAAATAGTGATTTGTTTCATATAGTCTACTCATTGATCAAGAAAACTCAGATTAAATTATGAAGAGTATGGCGGATTCCATGACTCGAGTTTAATCTTGGATATTAAGGTTAAAAGGATTAGATTACATTGAAACATTGGTCACAAAAAGGTTGCATCGAATCATCGATCTTATTATTACTTGGGTAGCAGTGATGCATTACTAGATGCCGCTCACTGTTTATAATTTTATAATATTATTTTAAAATTATTGCCAACGTAATAATAACCTATAGGGTCACAGACATAGAACGTTATTAAAAGGGAATTAATTTAAAGGATTTAAATATATCAATATGATTGATAGTATTTAAATTACGAATTTAAATTAATAGGATAATTTATATATATAAGTATAATAATTAAGTAAGACTTAATTAAGATATATATATATAAATTCAAATTTTACAAATTAGGGTTTTGAATAGTGGTTTTTAATTCGCTATATATATGATATGTAGCCTCCACTTTGGAAATAACTCACTTCACAATCCAAACCCTAGCCACTCTTTAGAGAGAGACTAGAGAGAAAAATCAGAAATCCATCCTTGGTGGCTAGTACCACAACTTCCTTCTTCTGCAGATCGTAGGACGATTCATGCATAGCGTTCGTGTGGATACCGTAGAGACGCAGTCCACTTGAATTGCGTTGGAGATTCGATCGGATCAGTTCTAGCAAATCAAATTGGTAAAATTTCTATCCTCTGAATTAATTGATTTTCGCATGGATCCTGTTTTGGGGTTTCGGAAATTACTTTGAATTGTTCAATTTCTGCTGCGTTTTTCTGTACCGAAACCCAACATATTCGCCATCATCACATGGGTCCCTGGATTCTTTAACTCTATTTCCATCCTTTCCAAGTCATACAAAATGGGTCTTTGCGTTGACAATATTGCACTCGTACCCGCATATGATCTTCTGCTCAATGTGTCAGCTACTACGTTCGCTTTTCCAGGATGGTATTGGATGGTATGATCATAATCTTTCAACAACTCAAGCCATCGTCATTACCGCATGTTGAGTTCCTTTTGAGTGAAAAAATATTTTAGGATTTTATGATCCGTATAGATCTTCACCTTCTCTCCATACAAGTAATGCCTCTAAATCTTAAGCGTAAAAACGACTGTTGCCAACTCTAGATCATGAGTAGAATAATTCCTCTCATATTCTTTGAGTTGTCGTGAGGTATAGGCTATGACTTTCCCATGTTGCATGAGAACACATCCTAACCCTTTGCCCGAAGCATCACTATAGATGACAAATCCCTCCGAGCCCGATGGTATTGTCCGAACAGGTGTTGAAATGAGTCTCCTCTTGAGTTCTTGTAAACTCTTCTCACATTCTTCGCTCCAACCAAATTTTGTATCTTTTCGAGTCTGCTGAGTTAATGGAGTAGCGATTTGAGAAAACCCTTCTATGAATCTCCGATAATAACCAGCTAAGCCGAGAAAGCTACGTACTTCGGTCACTGACTTAGGTTTCTCCCATCTTTGAATTGCTTCAATATTTTCCAGGTCAATGGATATTCCATGATTTGATATCATGTGCCCAAGGAATGCAACTTCCTTAAGCCAGAACTCGTATTTCTTCAACTTGGCATAAATCTTGTTTTCACGAAGCTTTTGGAGTATCAGCCTCAAGTGTTGCTCATGGTCTTCGCGGGTTTTGGAGTATATAAAGATGTCATCAATAAAGACGACCACAAAGTGATCCAAATATTCCTTGAATACTCGGTTCATCATATCCATGAAGGCAGCATGAGCATTAGTTAATCCAAAAGACGTGACTAAGAATTTATAATGCTCGTACCAAGTTCTGAAAGCAATCTTTGGAATGTCATCAGTTTTAATCTTCAATTGATGATATCCGGATCGAAGATCAATCTTTGAAAAGAATTTGGTTTCTTGCAACTGGTCAAATAGGTCATCAATGAGAGGCAATGGGTACCTATTTTTGATGGTGACATGATTCAACTCCCGATAATTAATACACAGACACATACTTCCATCTTTCTTCTTTACGAATAGAATAGGAGCACCCCAAGGAGATGTACTTGGACAAATGAAACCGATCTCTAACAATTCCTATAGTTGGGTTTTTAACTCCTGAAGTTTAATAGGATCCATTCGATATGGGGCTTTGGAAATGGATTCAAGGTCGATACAAAATTCAACTTCACGCTCTGGGGGTAGGCCAGGAAGTTCTTCAGGGAATATGTCAGGAAATTTATTAACAATAGAAATATCATTCAAATCTGACGTATCTTTATTTAAATCAGTGACATGAGCTAAGAAAGCTTGATATCCGTTTTTTAATAAATGACTAGCTTTATGACTTAATATGACAATGACTGATTTTAGTGATTTGGTTACTTGAATTCTCATAATAGGTTGGTTAGGAATATGAAAGCTAACAACCTTACGAAAACAATCGATTTTAGCATGATGAGTAGTTAACCAATCAATCCTAAAATCACATCAAATGCAAGTATTTTCAAAGAAATAGGATCGACAGGTAATGTGCGGTTACCGATTTGAATCAAACAAGACTTATAAACAATGGATGTAATGAAGGTTTCTCCCAACGGAGTTTCAAAAGATAAGTAAAAGTCTAATTTCTCCGGAGTTAAATTTAAACGTTGAGCGCAAGTAAGATAAATAAAGGAATGGGTAGAACTGGTATCAAATAAAGTATAAACTTTGCTAGAGTTTATGATTAGCTTACCTGTGATCACCTCGTTCGGATTCCTCACTTTTTGGGAGGTTACGACAAATGTTCTCCCTTGAACTACCGGTTTTGTCTTGTCTGGGAAACCCTTTGATGCCTCCATCCAAGCAGGACTTGACCAAAGTGCACGATAAAATCGGGCTAGGTGACCTTCTTTTCCACAATTATAACATGTTTTGGACAACAGGTGGTCGTTCTCCTTCCTTAACAACAGGTGCCGGTGCTGACGTCTTTCCATCCTTGTTGAATCTCTTCTTCTTGAAATGTCCACTCTTATTGTCATGGCCATGATTACCACCAAAGTGATTATCATTTCTGGCATATTGTTTCCCTCCACGTTTTTTGTCACCGCTTTGATGACTGCTACCACTAGTATTATCGACTTATCGGTTGCTCTCTCTTAGATGGGTTGACTCATTATAGCGCTCTAATAACTGAGCCCTATTCACAACATCTGAATACAAACACAGTTTGTGAGAAATTAGGTATTGACGTATCTCGGGTTTTAAACCTCTTAGAAACATCCGCGTCATTCACTCCTCATTATCAACCAAGTGGGACGCAAACTCAGATAACTTGGCAAACTTAGCTTCGTACTGCGTCACGGTCATATTATTTTGCTCAAGCTTGATGAACTCTACCTCCTTCATGTGACGAATACTTTCAGGAAAGTACTTGACATTGAACAGCTCTTGGAACTTCTCCTAAGACATTTTGAGTGTGGCAGATTGAGTACACTTTACAGATTCCCACCAGTAATCTGCCTCTGCTCACAACATGAAGCTGGCAAAGGGAATCTTTTGCTCCTCGGAGCATCCCAAAACATTAAATATCTTGCTGATCTGCTTAATCCACGTCTCCGCCTTAAGTGGTTTTGGCTCTCCAAAAATATTCGGTGGTCCCAGTTCCTTGAACTGCTTAGCGATGACCGTCCGAGAGTTGTCAGTGTTTCCACCTGGATTTTGGACAGGAGCCGCTTTCGCCTGATGTTGCATGAATTACATAAAGCCTCTGAACATCCCATTATTCACCATTTCATCGGTGTTATTGTTTATATGAGGATTATTGTCTTCCTGTTGCACATTATCCTGGGCATTAATCTTTTGTGACTCAACGGTCTCATGTGCTTCATTGTTTATCTCAACATTTTCGGATGCCATTTTCAAATACTGCCACAAAAAAAGGGTTATTTAACATATCACATATTATCCCTATACTCTGGCCGACCAATTAAATACCAAATAAACTTAGGTAGGTCATACTAGCGAAGGAATTCCTCGTCTTTTCCATCCTAGTTCTTGTCTCACATCTCAGCCAGAGATCACATCCCTAAGCTTTGATACCAAGTGTAATGCCCCCAAAATAGGTATACATCACCCATCTTGAGTCGCCAAATACAAGGTACAAAATTCAAATACAACTTAATTATACAACAGTCATGTAATATACGACAAAACATAATCTAAGAGTTTTAATAAGAATATTGTCATCTAGATAATATCCACACTCAATGGAGTCCTCGTTATATTTATTGTCACACTATTTATTGTCATGATTATACCGAATAATCCCTGGTCATAATCATACCAAGTCCATCTATGCACGTAAGCCAAAGATGACTTTCATCACAATATGAGCATGAGGATGATGACAATGACATAATAATTCAATAAAACAAGTTCAAGAATAAATTTTAAGATTTATAAGTTAATTTATCTTGAAATCAATTACGTCCAAATTGTCAGCATAATATTGCTTTGTGGAGTAAAATTCAAGAATGCTCAAAAGAATATTTCCATGAAAAGATACTCGATGAAGCGCAAATATCCAAGATATTCTACTAATTTCATAGAGATAAGAAGCCAAAACTTAAACCAAATGAGTATCATAGAATATATGAAACTGCAAATGGATTTTCACCCACCATGCGGTAATGCACGTAGACAGATCATTTCCATAATTTAATAAGGAATGAATATGAAGGATCATTCACCATGCATGCGATAATCCACATAGACAGGTTATTCCAACAGAATGATAAAGAATAGAACCAGGTCATGCGTAATTCGCATAGACAAGATATTCCAACAAAATAATAAAGAATGGAATAACAGAAGAATTCACCATGCATGCGATATACCACACAGACAGGTTATTCCAACAGAATAATAAAAAATGGAACCAGGTCTAGCGTAATCCGTACAGACAGGATATTTCAACAGAATAATAAAGAATGGAATAACAAAGAATTCACCATGCATTCGATAGACCGCACAGACAATTTATTCTAACAGAATAATAAAGAATGGAACCAGGTCTAGCATAATCCGCACATACTGGATATTCCAACAGAATAATAAAGAATGGAATAACAGAAGAATTTCACCATGTATGCGGTACTTCGCATAGACAGGTTATTCCAACATAATAATAAAAAATGGAATAACAGAATCTCTTCATGAATACGAAAGAAATAATACCCCTTACCTTAGAAAGAAACTGGATACTGGAGTAGAGAGGTAGCAGACATCTCGTCTTCATTCTCTCTATAATAATTGCTCTATAGCTTTAGTGAATTGGTGAGAAATGAAGGAAGAATGAGCTTCTATTTATAGGAAAATATAGTTTCAATAGTTGCACATTTTGGGGCTCGAAATATTACAGTACAATACCTTTAACTTTTCTTTCATTTTTTATTTAGTCCTGCAAGTATTATCAAACTTGCACCATCTCCCCTAATAGTAAATAATATGAATCAATAGTTCAATCATGTGAATCAATAGTTATAATCATGTGAAAATATGAATTACAGTATAGTACCCCCATCTATACCTCCATTTTTAACTTAGTCATGTAAGTATTATCAATCTTGAACAAACTCCCATAATAGTACAAGAATGTGAATCAATAGTACACACATGTGAACAAATAGTTATAATCATGTAAATTAATAGCAATTAATTGCTCATTTATCCGGTTAATTACCCGACTGGTCAGTATAACTTCCAGACATCAATTCATATCGAAATAAATGTTGATTTCCACTAACACTAATAATTTCAACACAATGGAACTATTAATTTCATTTTTAATTAACACGAACTTATTCATTTTTAATATTATAATTCACAATATTTAACAACCAGTTCGTTCCTAAGAAAGAGGGGGCTTTCCGATAAGGATTTCTCCTTATTGGCGCGCAATTAGGTTACTAAACATCTCCTTGACAGAACTTATAGACATTGTAAATATTGCAATTTAATAATATGAATAACTTTGTCGTCTCAATTATTGATTTAAAAATATAACATATTATGCATATGATACTGTGATAATATTTGAATCAATAATATGAGAGATATGATGCAGCAATTACTGTAGCAATAATTGAGTCTAACTGAGTGACTTCTCACGTAAGCATCAATAATCAATATTGTGTGCTACTATGCAACCACGCATATTACTGTACTTTTACTACCGGGTAGTTCAGCAGTTTAATGGTAAAACTTCCGCCGTTATTTTTATAAAAAGATAATTATGTCATTTTTTAACTACGATAATATTCCATTATGGGATCCACCAATGATTGTGCCATCGTACGAATATTCCCTGTTAAAATGAATATTCCCCGACCAATCGAATATTATATAACTACTTGCTTACTTTGCAAAATTTGTAAATATTACCCACAACTATAATATTATATCAAATCCACACCATAATATTCAAAAATATATTTCGAGAAAATTATTCTTTATTCATAAAAGTTGGGGTCTTACAGTTTCACCCATTCTAGCCTACAGTTGAAATTGTTGACAGCCAATGTCATTACATGGGTTCCCTATTCTGAGGACCATTTGACAGTTGACTTTGTGGGTGAGTTCCCGAATAGTGTTGAGCATGTGATGTCCACCCGTCAGATTCCTCTCTTCACAGATGGAGGATGGGAGCTCTATTTAGGAGAGCGTGTTATCAGGAGCACCATAGGAGAGATTCGTATACAGGTCTGTCCTCCTGCTAAGCGTTGTTGTCATATGTCGCAGCCGCCAATCAGTGATATCTTGTTGGTGGGAGTTGATGGCTTTGCTTTGTCAGAGGGACCGTTCACTCAGGAGGCATTCTACCGCTGGTGGTTCCCTCACACCATTGGAGCTCAGACCCTCGCCGCACAGTTTATGAGGGATTTGGTTCCTAGCTTCGTCATGATAGAAGATTGGATTTCCTGCATTCGAGAACCTACTCATCTGACGCAAATTTATAGTTTAACCCAGTAGTTGGACCGGACGCATTTTTTCATCCGGAATTTGGGCAGAGATCCTTCCGAGGCGGATACTTTTGATCCTTCTAGCTCGGGGGTTGGCCCTTCAGGTGGCCCAAATTTAGATGGTTTTGTTGGTGCATATCCTCCGTTGTATTGGCCTGATATCCCTACTAGCAGAGATTCACTGACTCTGGAGGAGTTACATTAGATGGGTACATTGGATGATGTAGATATCAACACTATTAACTTCTTCTGATGTATTTCTCGGTATATCTTTTGATAGGACTCCGTTAGATATTGGGCAGTTGTGCCTCATTCTCGTTATATCTTTTGATAGGCCTCTGTTAGTTGTTGGGTGGTTGTGCCCTATTTCCCTGTATTTTTCCAGTTGAATACAGAGATAATTAATTAGATGATGATGTACTTAGGAATGTATGTATATTATTTTCCATTCCCTACATCATATTGTCATCTATTGTGTATTACGCATGTATTATGTTTTGCATATGTATTTCCAGAGATGAGTTCAGCATTGACCCCTGGATGGTCTTATGACATGGCCCTACAGATGTCTTCATTGACAGTTAGCCGGATAGATCATACCTCAGCAGTATTGGTGGCCTCCTGTTTGAGATAGTGGTATGATAGTTTGTCCTCCCTAGATCGACTGACAATAGATCAGCTATTGCGGCACTCTGTGACCCTCCTTATATTCCAGGTTCTATTGGGTTTTGTAGAGGGCATGCTGGAGCACTGGGTATTGGATAGGCAAGTGTTCCGGTTTGAGACCTAGGAGTTGATTCCTACCTTAGAGGAGTATGATCATCTTACAGATTTGTTGTTGGATAGGCCCTACGCTCAGATGGCTATCGGCGACATGAGCTAGCATTTTATGATCCTCACAGGTTTAAGGCGCAGAGTTGCCCTAGATGAGATCTCCTTAGGGCATGTAGTGTCCATGCATTTTTTGATTAACATATTTGGCTCTTTGAATAGTTATTTTTAGTACTCCAGGGATTTCACCACGTCGGACGATGATTGGCGTGTTGCCAGAGTGGATGTACTCTTGATGTGTATGGTGGCTTATCTGTACATGTCCATTGTACATAGACCACTTGGACATCGGTGTGGTTATGTTAGTTCATGCTCTCTGAGAGGGACATACCATTTTATCGATGATTTTTGCAGAGACCTTGAGGTCAGCCATCTATTGCCACACCCATCCTACAGGGGTATTTATAGGTAGTTCGATCTTGTTGTTCGTGTAGTTTATTACACACTTGAGATCGATGGGCACATTTCGACATCATGGGTATTTCTTTTCCCATGAGATAGCCATGTCCTACTCCTTTCAACCGGCGGAGTATAAAGATGTAGCTTCTTGGTCAGTTTTCATATCAGGGATCGAGGATCCATTTGATATTTTGTCTTGTTCAAGGCTTAGCTCTCCCTACAGCCCTATTACTCATGCTGGTGACATGGATTGTCTTCTTCTGGCTGGTTTGAGGGGTGTGACCACTTATTATCCACTGGTTATGAGGGCACAATTTGATTAGTTTTAGGATGTTCATCCCTTTAATGGGGCATCTCAGCTTCTATCAGCAGAGGACATGTCCAGGATTTATACCTTTTGGACCCAGCGTGAGAGGGATAATTTTACTACTAGCCATCTAGGTCATTCTATAGAGTATTCTGCATGGTTGGAGGCAGAGATTACATCGGCTAGGGTTGTATCCATAGAGCTGGGTGTTAATTCTGACAGTGGGGAGCCTATGGAAGACTATATTTGTCGTACAGAGGATAACCTATTTGTTGGGTTGTTAGCAGCTCTGGTTGATTCTCTCAATATTCCTACTAGTGTGACTACATATTCTGTAGAGTATTTAGAGCAGATTTTGCATCTGATAACATTTGAGAGGGATCAGGCTAGAGCTTTGATGTTGACAGCTCTTTCTTATAGAGATGTCGCTCTAGTTGAGATAGATGATGTTCTAGCTCATCAGGACGCCACTGTTGTTGAGCAGGATGAGGCTCGATCATCCAATGATGCAGCTGTTATTGAGCGGAATGGTGCTCTAACTACCCGAGATGTTGCCATTACAGATAGTACAACATTGAGGTCTCATATTGCTGACATCATTGTATAGATGAGCACATTCATTGATGAGCATAGTGTCAACGTGCAGATGGCTGTGGATCTCTTGACTCATGTAAATACCCTTGGGCAGGAGCTCATAGAGTTACCCTCATCTTCTGAGACGGATGCCATGTTAGACTTGATGGCTCGCTTATCCACTGGTTTGTAGATTAGCTTCGCTTTTTCCTTAATAGACTAGGTTAGCCATTTTTGTCAAGTACAGGACACATTGTATATATCAAACAGTATTATATGGCATGGAAATATGTTTTGGTTCACTTCCCTTTTAGTTATGCCTTGTTACTTGTTTGATAGTTGCTTGTTTCTTCAGGGCTTGTGATCTTGATGTATTCTGAACTCCTCCTTAATGGATAGACATTGAGATGTCTTGGGATCTTTCAGAATGGATCATTGATTTTTGTATTCCTCTACCCTTTGGTGTCTTGGGACTGGGTTTTGTATATGGTTTAACCGCCCCACAAATGGTCGTCGATACTCCTTTGTATTAGAGAGATCAGGTAGTTCCACCTATCATGGTTTGGTTTGAAAGTGGAACGATGATTCCAGTACCATTAATAAGGTTTTGTGTTTTTGGTAGGGGTGAGACTGCACCGTGAATGGCTGCCTATGTACTCCCACTGATGTGGCGAGATCAGGTCTGCGTAGTTCCAACCTAGCGTAAAAAGGTTGAAAGTTGTGGGTGGTAAAGAGGGTCTAGAAATGTTTTTTTATTTTTTCTGTAGTTAGATCGGACCATAAAAATTGCTGCCTACGTACTCCTGTGTATTGGGGAGATCAGGTATTCGTAGTTCGCCCCTGATGGGATAAACTAATGGTGTGAAAAGTCTTATTCCTAGTGGGATAAACTGAAGGTGTAAAAGGTTTTATCCCTAGTGGGACAAACTGAAGGTGTGAGGATTTATCCCTAGTGGGACAAACTGAAGGTGTGAAAGGTTTTGAAACCCTGAATTGACTGATGGATCTGATGATCCAGAACTAGGATGCTAGTTTGCAGGTAAGTTTAGACATAGTACCATTTCACGGTTTTCGAGTTGATGAGTTGGGGAAATTCCTCGCCATCCATCTCTTGTAATATGAGGGATCTTCCTATCAATACCTCATTGACAACAAACGGGCCTTCCCAGTTTGGGGTGTATTTTCCTTTAGATTGATCTTGGTTGTCAAGAACCTTCTTCAAGACCAAGTCATGTTCTTTGAACGGTCGTAGCTGGACTTTCTTATTGTAGGATCGAGCGATCCTCTGTTGGTATAACTGGCCATGGAAGATAGCTACAGCCTGCCTTTCATCTATTAGAGACAATTGGTGATACCGATCTTGTAACCATTGGTCTTCATCCAGCTGAACGTCTACCACCACTCTGAGGGATTCCATTTCCACCTCTATAGGGAGCACTTCTTCCCTCCCATAGGTTATTGAGTAGGGGGTTGCCCCAGTGGAAGTGCGTATTGACGTTCTGTAGGCTAATAGAGTCAGAGGTAACATGTTAGACAATCCTTTGTGATTGGCAAAGATCTTTTGCATGATATTTTTGATATTATTATTAGCCGCTTCAACAACACCATTCATCTTCGGCTGATAGATGACGGAGTTGAGATGTTTGATGTAGAATTTATTGCATAACTCCTCCATTATTTGGTTGTTGAGGTTTTTGGCATTGTCTGATACAATCACCTCTGGTTGTCCATAACGATAAATGATATTATTTCTGATGAAACCAATGATAACATCTTTAGTAACCCTGGGGGAGGAGGCTGCATCTATCGACCAGGTAAAGTAGTAGATCATGGTGAAGATAAACTAATGACAATTACTGTCTTTGGGCTCTATGGGCCCGATCACGTCCATTACCCACATTGAGAAGGGTCGGGGTGAAATCATATTGTGGAGCTCCCTTGGAGGGGCGTGGATAGCTTTCCCATGAATTTGGCATTGATAACACCTCTTGACGTGATCATCACAGTCAACCTTGAGAGAGAGCCAGAAATGCCATGTTCTTAGGATTTTCTTGACAAGTAGAGGGCCACTCTTGTGTGGGCCACATGCTCCACCACGGATTACATCCATGAGCCTCTGAGCTTGGCCTTTGTCTAGGCATCTGAGAAGGCTTAGTCCTGCATCTCTTTTGTAGAGTGTGTCTCCGGTCAGGTAAAATTTCATAGACATGTAATGGATCCATTTTTTTCAGCTTGACTCATCTCAGTGGGTGTAGATCCATCTCGTAGATACTCCTTTATACGTTGATACGAAGGGTGTTGGATGGGAGGCAGTTCAAATGAAACTTCTCCAATGTAGTTCCCGTAGGCTGGTGCCTTTTGTCTGGAAAATGTGATATTTGGCAGGCCTTCCTTTTCAAGTATGTTGATCAAGGAGGACAAAGTTGCTAGTGCATCAGCAAAATCATTCCTATTCTAGGGAATGTGGAGGAAGGATATTTCTTCAAACTCCGAAGCCATCTAGATAACTTTCTAATGGTAAGGAAGCAAATATAATTCTTTGGTGTGATAGACCCCAGTGGTTTGTCTGATTACCAATTCAGAATCTCCAAAGATATTTAACCATTTAACGCCCATAGATTGGGCTAGTTTTAAACCCATGATACATCCTTCATACTCAGCGGTGTTTTTGGTGTTGACAAACTACAATTTGATGGCAACGAGATGTTTCTCTCTCGAAATGGATACTAGAACTGCTATAGTTCTAGAACTTTCCATGTTTATAGCTCCATCAAAATACATCCTCTATAGTTGGTGTGTATTTTCCCGATAGTGTTGCTGAATTATCATTACCCCTTCATCGGGAAAATAGGTTTCCAAAGGTTTGAAATCCCTTGAAGGTGAGATTGATTTGAAATTCCTTGACTTTTGATAGACTTTTGAGTCACGCAGATGATATCAAATTGCTATAGGATCAACTGCCATTTGGACACTCAACAATTTAACATAGGTTTGTTGCACACATACTTGAGATGATCCATGTGGGATATAAGATGGGTTGTGTGACGATGGAGATAATGTTGTAATCTTATGGAAGCCCATGCTAAAGCACTGATGTTGTACTTGTGCTCACTGATGTTGAATCTTTTGTTAAGGTAATAGATAGCTCTTTCTTAGCCTCTAACATCTTTCTTTCCCAGCATACAGCCCATGACATTATCATTGATTGACAGGTACATAAATAGGGGAACACCATCCCTGGGAGGTACCAAAAAATGAGCTTTGATTAGCTGTTGTTTGATGAGAAAGAAGACTTTTTGACACTATTCATTTCATTTCCTGGAGGAGTTCTTCCTTAGCAACTTAAAGATAGACTCACAGATTGATGTAAGTTGGGAGATGAATCGGCTGATGAAATTAATCCTTAACAAAAATCCACGTATTTCTCGCTCTGTCTAGGGTATAGGCATTTCCGTGATGGCCTGGATTTTTGCAGGATCCAGCTCAATGCCTTTATGGCTTACTAGAAATCCTAGCAATTTACCTGATTTGACGCCAAATGAGCATTTGGTTGGGTTCAGCTTTAAGTTGAACTTACGCAACTGATTGAAGAGCTTTTTGAGATGGTCTAAGTGGGCTTCTTCCCTTCGGGACTTGACAATGATGTCATCCACATAGACTTCTATCTCTTTGTTCATTAGATCGTGGAAAAAGCACTGATAGGTAGCTCCGGCATTGATGAGGCCAAATGACAACCGTCTATAGAAAAGGTTCCCGAAGAAGTAATGAATGCAATTTCTCATGATCCTCTTCAGCAACTATGATTTGATGGTACCCAGCAAAGCAATTAGCAAAGGAGTACATGTCATACTGAGCTGTATTGTCAATGAGTATGTGAATGAATGGAACAAAAAAGCTATCTTTGAGGCAAGATTTGTTCAGATCCCTGTAATCCATGCAAACTCGCACCTTTCCTCCGAGTTTAGGCACGGGGACTATGTTAGATAGCCACTCAAGTTATATTGATACCATGATGATTCCAGCTTGAAATTTCTTTGACTTTCAATCTCGACTCAGGTTTTAATAGCATGAGTTTCTATCTTACTGGCTTGAATCCCTCTTTGATGGGAAGACGATGAATGATGATGTCAGTTGACAAACCAACCATGTCTTCATGAGACCATGCAAACACATCTTGGAATTGTGTCAATAGAGTAACCATGTCATTCCTTTAGTTTGGAGTAAGGTCCGTACCAATCGGTATTTATTTGGGGTTTTCTGAGGTTCCAAAGTTAAAAGAGGTGGTTTGATCAAGATTTGGCTTGGGTTTGTTTCGACCCATTCTTTGATCTTCTGAGGTATCTCATAGTCCTCTTGTTCAGTCTCAATCAAGTCAGAGTTCAACTTCACATCAAAGTTGTAGTCCTTGTGAAGAATAGGCACCTCATCAGCAAGTTTAGGCATATATAACTTTAGAGTCCTGAAACAAAAAGCTTTCACTTAATATATGAAACTATTTAATCATACAAAGTGTTAGAATGAAATGACAAAAAACTATTAATACGATGCATCAAAAGTAAGCAGTTATTGCTATTTATAGGGCAAAGGGAGTTTCTGCCCTTTTTTACCCTTGTCGGCAAATGCAAGGAGTGCTTCTCCAATTGCCAAGGGTCAAGTCCTGGTGGATAGATGTGATGAATGGGTTGTTATTGTCCTCCTTCTCTTAAATGATGACCATGATTTCTGGACAATCGTCATCTAAGATATCCTTGTTCATACCCTCGGTATGTGCTAGGAAGTACATCTTTGATAATCGCCTCTTAATATCTTGTTTGCACCTTTGATTCCTTTCCTCCATGTTTAGTTCTGGAATCAGAACGTCTTTTCCTTTAACCGGTATCGACTTAGGAAATAGCATACCTACCATAGAAGCAGGAACTTTCCAAAGAAGTTGTACAGGATTAGCGCCCGTAGGTTTAGGGAACAGCCTTGTAGATGAAGGAACCGGTGTATACTTATGCGGGTTCCTATGACTAGACCCAGAGGAGTAGCCTAGTCTGGCTTTCCCTATCTGGCTGGGAATTTGAATTGGGAATTTGATTCCTTGTTGATCCTTTCTTAGCCCTTGTCCAGGTTAAAAATCCAAGGATATCATTTCTTAACTTGCTGACATTACCTCAGCGGAAACTTTGGGTTTCAGAGGTTGAACTCCAATGGGTTGATAGTGAGTGTTTCTCACTTAAAGGTCCTGGAAGGTTACAGGCTCAACTTTGTCATTAAAACTGATGAGAGGTACATCACTTTGTACAGGATACTCTGGCTCAACATTGACAGTGACCAGGTTAGTGTTGATGATATACTTGAGTTATTGATGTAGAGTGGATGTGACGTCTCCCATAATATGAATCAATGGTCTTCCCAACATAAAATTGTATCCTGTAGAGAATTTGAGCACTTGGAAGGATACGTAGAATGTATGTGGACCGATTTCCATAGGTAACTCAATCTCTGCGATAACATTTCACTGAGATCCATCAAAGTCTTTGATGATTATATGGCTGCTTCGAATCCTGCTGAGATTGATGTTCATTTTTTCTAATGTGGCATATGGGCAGATGTTAAGGGATGATCCTCCATCTATTAGCACTCTTCTAACCACATATCAAGAAGACATCACCGCTATGTGCAATGGTTTGCAATAACCCGTTCCTTCGAGAGGTATGTCATTGTCAGTGAAGGATATCACATTACTATTAAAGATGTGATCAACCAGATGATGGAATTTTTCAACATCCACTGTCTTTGGCAAGTGGGATTCTTCTAATACTTTCAATAAGACCTTCTGGTTATCTTCTAAAGAGAAAACCATGTCCAGAATAGAGATATGTTGTGGAGCTTCTTTCAAGCTTTGAACCAACTTAGCTTTAATATGTCCCATTTGATGGAGGAATTCTTCGATCTTCTCCATGGGCACTTTCCCCTTTGATCTGATGATAGGCTTCATCACTCATTGAGGGAGATATAGTAGATTTTCTTTAAACACTGCAACAATTGTGTTTGGTGTTGATCTTTTAGCCTATCCATAATTCCATGGGACTTTCTTAAGGATGATGATAGCATACTTTGGCTTAAACGATAATATGATTGGCTTTGGTACAACCACTTTCAAATTGTTTTCAACTCCTTTAAGCTAAATTGGTGGAATTATAAGTGGTGTGGTAGCCAAATCTCCCTCAGAGGATATAACTGCTACGACTTCCTTCCATCCCGGAGGAAATGTGTCCCCACTCTCAGATGATACAGTGTCTTTGTCTGCAATTTGCAGGACACCGCTTTCAATCATGTTTTGAATAAGATAACGGGGTGCCCAGCATTCCTCAGTGTTGTGACCACGAGAATAGGAATGGTATTAACATACCCCAGTAGCGTCAAACCATTTTGAACATGGGTTGACTTGAGGTAGCAATGATGTGATTTTTCCCTCATTAATCAGCATCTGCAATATTTCTTCCATTAGTTGGCCTAAATTGCTTAATTCCCTTTAGTTGACGAAGTCCCGACGGGCTGTAGCTTTTTCTTTTCTTGTAAACTTTTCCTCTAGTGTTTCACTTTCTTGAGTAAGTGGTGGAGTACTTGTGATAAGAGAAAGGAGGCTAGCATACTCCTTACTGAACAACTGCCATATGACTTGGTGTTAATGAATCACCAGTTCTGCCAGTTAATTGACTTGTTCGCCAAGAGAATTTAACTCTCGTTCCATCATAAACTGGAATTGTGAATAATCCCATTTGTCAGAATTATCTTTGTTAATCTGGGATGATCCACCCACATACTTGAGGTACTTAGAGGTCTCTCCACTGCCTCTATTAATCATGTTAACCTCCTCTTCCTTGTGTTGAGGGAGAGGGTTGTCCTGAACATGTGATTAGTCGGGCTTGGTTACCACAATCTCACCATTGTCAATTAAGTCATGGATATTATTCTTAAGGGCCCAATAATCCTGAGTGTCATGGCTTGGAACTCCAGCATGGTAAGCACACTTCTTTCTTATATTGAAACCCTTTCCACTCAGGTTGGCTGGTGGAAGGAGATGAGTGATTTTCTTCTGAGTTATCAGAAGTTTAAAAATGTTTTCGAGTAAATCCCCTAAGGGTGTGAACACTCTTGAGCGCTTTACTTCTCCACTCTTTGGCAAGGGAGGGTTTGAAGTCTGAGCTTGAAAAGGGGAATAGTTTTTCCTCTGAATAGGAAAGTTTTGATTGCCTTTTTGTCCTTGCAATACCAAGGAAACATGTGCTTCATTCTTCTTATGGACCCTCCAGGAGTTGTTCCCATAACTATCAGATTGGATATGCTCAGCTACGACTTTTAAAGCGGCGAGGTCTTGAATCTTCCTGGATTTCATTCCCATTTCTGCCATTTCTCTGTGCTTAATCATTTTTGAAATTGGTTTTCCTATTTCAGTTAGGACTCTCACATAAAATGGAGCTTCTTGAATATATATGAAGGTCATCACCATTTTAGACTCTGTCATAGATGGGATAACTTGAGCAGCCAGACGCCTCCATCTTTGGGTATACTCTCTAAATGACTCATTGACTTGTTTCTTGACCTAGGTACTTTGATACCGGTCTGCAGCCATCTGAGTTTGAAAGTTGTATTGACTGAGGAAAGCATGGGCTAACTCCTCCCAGCTTTGAATTTTAGAGTTATCCAATCTGGTGTACCATGTTTTTTCAATTCAAACTTTTTTGAAATAGCTGTATTTTGAGCTTTTCATTCTCGGAATAGGATCCGAGCTCTCCAATGAACACTTTTAAGTGGGTATAAGTATCTCCCAATCCATCATATTTCTCAAAATTGGGAGTCTTAAATTTCTCAGGATAATGAACCCTGGGGAAGATACAAAGGTTTGAATATAAAACACTTCCATGTGTTCTAATCCCTTTGATGGAAAGAATCGTCTCTTCTATTTGTAGAACTTTCTTCCGAATATCACCGGTATCTTTATCTTCTTTAAGATGGGTGATTTTAGGGGTTTTGTTGGCCTTATCAGTCTTAGACTCATGTGCTGGAACTTCTCTGTCCAGACCTTGGATTCCTCCATGTGCAAATGGATCTGTGTGGATGGGTATTTGTGGACTCTGAATTGACTTGTGTAATTCTTTGATCAGAACAACCAACTTTGTTATTGGATTGTTTAATCCTTCGAACTCCTCGAGAGAGACAGGAGTAGGATTAGGCTGGCCAGATGTAGCCATGTTTGGCTGTAGGCTTATTGCCTTTTTGGACTTTGAACAGGTAATGGGACCAATCATTTCCCTACAAAAAAACTTATGTAGTTTAGTCCTAGGGAAAAGTGGAAATGTTACATGTTATATAATGTGTCCATTTTTTAGGAGTAATATCTTGCAAAACAGATGTCAGTTGTTTTAATGACAAGATAGCATGAGAAGTTTTGATATGAAAAGGGAATGCATGTTCACATATTCCTTTATATTTTCCATTACATTGAGATTGCCATGGAACTAAAATTACAAGTAATTGAAATGGGAAGGTATGAAAAGACTTCCCTCTGCGTTTGGTTTATTAGTGGCTGACCTATCTTAGGTTACTCTCGTGGTTTTTTGGCATGATGGTCCCCAGATCATCGCAATTTACTTGATGGGAAGTTAAACCGATCTTTCAACTTAAGCAAATCTGGGTTGTGCCTTTTTTGAGAATCATAGAATTAGTCTCCTGACGAGTCCAGTAATCAAACACCGATGGGATAGCCTCCGAATGGAGGGACCACACAATATTCATTCATATACATCGCGTCTCACCTTATGGAAATGATAACATGTGTGAAGCACTAATATCACAGGCAAATATGGTGCAAAGCACTAAATGCAGTAAATAAAGCATTAGTACACATTCATTCAAATGTAAATGCAGCATCCACACACAAGCAGGTAAAATTTTTGAAAAGCTTGAATAGCGGCTTAATCCTTCTTACTAGAGTCCCCAGAAGAGTCGTCACCTGTCGACGTCGGAATTTTTATTTGTCCCTTTCTCTTCTTGTCTTTTGGTATTCTCTTGTTAGGTGAGATTTGTTTGAAAAAACATGTTTGAAATAGTCTGATATGTATATGTCAATGATTTGAGTGTATGAGTTTCCAGTTGGTTATTTTTAAATGGTTGCACCAACTCAACCGAGAAAAGGTTTACAGAAAAACCTAGTGATGGGACATTATTTAACTAGTCTACGAAACCAAAATTTGTTAGGATCTGGGGGCTTGATTAAGCGGAGGGAAGGTGTTTGGCACCCCCTGACTTCCGTGATAACACAATTACCGCCACTTTCTATTAATTTTAACATGTTGGTGTGTGTGTGTGTGTTTGTTAGGTCTATGTGCAGTTGTTTGGAAGTAGTATTATTCCTTGTTTGCACCTATATATAAAGGGTTTGACTTTTGTATAAAAGATCAATTTTAAAAAGATATAGCAGTGATGTTTTGTAAAACAGGTTTTTCAAACCCTTATGCTTAATAGTAATTGAGGCCTTTAATACTTCCATTTTATTATGTGTTCGACTTGATTGCTTTTATTTTTCAGATGCGAGGCATCTTCGAGAAAATAAGATACATAGTAGTGCCGAACTCCTTGTGGGCATGAGAGCCATCTAAGTAAATTCAGACACCGTGAATAATTTACAAGCTGGATGTAGCTAAAAATGTCCATCACGGGAACCAAATCTAGATTCAAAGACTGAATTTGTGATCACGTGATTCCTAGGCTCACATGTGAAGGCAATATGTGCAAAAGCTAGAAAAACTGACTAGATTTGAGTAAATCTAAGCATTCCAGCTTCAACAGTTCCAGCTTAGTCACCATGAACCGGTCAAAGTAAGAAATAGCCAGATTTAGGCAAATCTAGCCCACAGGCTAATAAAAGCTAGGAAAAGAACTACATTTGAGTAAATCTAAACCATTCCAGCTTCAACGGTTTCAGTTTAGTCACCATTAACCGGTCAAAGTAAGAAATGGCCAGATTTAGGCAAATCTAGCCCGTGGGCTGAATAACAGTTATATATATATAAGCTGTAAATATATATATATATATATGAACGATCAACTACCACAAAGTAAACTCCAGGAAAGACTTGAAATGTAAATATATACAAACAGAACAAATAGAGTAGTGCATACAAATAACACAATTTGATTACTAAATAAAAACAAATTTATTGATAACTGAAATAATTACAAACAGAACTAAAAATAAACTGACTTACTTACTATAGAAACATTTAAAGAAGAAGATAAGAGGGGTTAATTAGGCTAAACAGTGGTAGAAACCTAAGATTCGTCTGAGAAGGAACTCAGAGTCTTACTAACTTTCTGTGTGTGTGTCCTGCCAAATGAGTTCAGTTTCCTTTTATAGATCAAGGAAAGGGAACTATTACATTAACTGGGATAAAGTAAGAAACATTTTACTTAAGGAAAAGTAAAAGTAAAATACAGACACTTTACTGTAGATGAACAGTAATTTCTTTTGACTAAATACAGACGCTTTTGGCCAAATGGCCGACAACTTTTGACTCATTGATGCTTTCGGTGGAAAAGAGAGCATCTTTTGATTTTTGGAGCAGACGCATGTGACTGGGGAAGCTTTTAGTGGAAAAGCAGATGATTCTTCTGATTGATTGGTGAGATGGCTGCCGGAGCAGGTGCAAGTAACTGAGGACATTATACAAATGGATCCTGAACGTCCTGTAGGTTGATGGTGCCGTTTGGGTCATCATCATCATTGAGGTTACTGGGAGAACCATGACTGGAGGATGAAGAACATACTGAGGCTTCTTCATATATGGCTTCGTCAATCCTTTTGTTGAGTGTTTGGGCAATTTTTATTAATTCTTTAATGGAACAATTTTTAAAATCAGAAATTTTACTAGAACATATTGAACCCGTGTGACTGACTTTAGACTCTTTTGACTTGGATTTTGACTCCTTTTCTTTAGTATCCTGAGGAATGGCTGTGACTGGAAGAGGGGAAACTAGAGCAACAGGAAATTCCTGCTAAACCTGACCAACTATTCTGTTAATGTCGAATTTATCCCACCACTTAACATAAATGAGGCGAGACACTCGAGGGAGTGGATCTGACTGAATACCATTGACTGGGGTAGAGGGAGGTGGAATTCCGTATTGCCATTTAAGAATCCAGGGGATCTTATATTTACTAACAAATAAAAGGGTGAGGGGAACTCCGTCATTCTTTGGATCTATTTTACTGTGATTGCTAAAATGATTTAGTTGAACTTTAAGGAGGTCGGGAAGAAGGTCATAAGTAGAACCTAACCTATACCACCAAAGAACAAACCAATAGGGGATTGGGCTCTTGAATTTATGGTCAAATTGAATGAACCATGAATGACTATGTGATTCATTTTGGTGAAAGAGATCCTTGTACCAATCTTCAATATAATCATAATAACAGAAAGAATTATCTTGACTAGAGAGATTCATAAGATCGGGGGGGGGGGGGGGGGGGGGTTTCCCCAAATCAGACATTTGAACAAACTGTTTAATGTATAAAGAATGATAAAGAACTTTAGTCTTATCATTGTTGGAGTAAATTGGTTTAATGTTTACTGACTATGTTTCCAGAAGAATATCCTTATAAAATACAAGAGATTTATAAGGAGCCAGGGGCTGGAAATGCCATTCAGGGGGAAAAACTGGGCAGCAAGCTTGATGGGGTCATCTTTTGGTTTCATGTAGGGTTCAATATGAAAAATGTAATTTTCCCACTTAAGCATATGCTCTGAAGGAGGATGACTAGGAGCTGAAGATAAAGCCTTAGATTGATTACTAAAAGGGTCAATTGGTTCTGACTTACTGGATAAAGCTGAACTATATGGCATGGGAAGTGTTCCAAGGACTATGAATTTGTTTGACTGATAACTGAGGTGACTGGGTGAGGAATCAAAGTTCCTCTAGGTTGATTACTTGGGCCAGTAGGGCGACCCGGACCCCTTGAGGAAGATGATCCTCTAATACTCATGTCTGAATAGTACCTGTATTGATAAATTCCCGAGTGAGAAAATCAAGAATGGAATTGTTAATACCTTTGATGTATTCAATATCAAAATCAAAAATGCTTAATATGGCTTGCCATCTAGCAAGAGAATGCTTAGAGGCAAGATTTTCAACATCCTTTTCTAAGATATATTTTGCTGACTTGCAATCAATACGGACTCAAAATTTCTGATTTAATAGATCACTTTGAAATTTATTAATACATAATACTAAAGAAAGTATTTCTTTTTTAATAGTATTGTAATTTAATTGTTTACTATTCCATGCACCGGAATGAAAATGAACAATTTGTTCTAGGGAATCTGGAGTTAACTTTTGTTTAAGAATGCCTCCGAATCCAATATCTGAGGTGTCAGTTTCAACAATTTTATATGTTGAATCATTGGAAATGCCAAGACAGGGCAATGCCTTGACGTAAATTTTTACTTGTTGGACGACAGAAGTATTAACGTCGATCCAAGGTGGGGGATTGTCATGCAAACGCTAGAAAAGAGGTTTGAAAATCTTTCTAAGATTTTTATAAAACTTGTCAATATAATTAATTGAGTGAGCCAAGAAATCTCTGCAGTTGGGTTTTATTGGTTATCTTATCGGGAAACTTGTCAGCGAATTGAATAGCTATTTCAATAGGCTAAACTTGTCCTCTAAAGATATTAAGACCAAGAAACCTTACTCTAACCTGAAACAGACTGCATTTGGAAGGTGAAAGAACTAGACCATTATCTTTAACTATCTTGAAGAACGATTTCAAATGTTTAATGTGTTCTTCAATGGCCTTTCAAAAAAATTAGAATATCATCGATATAAACGACAATAAAATGACTGAAAGGGTTTAATATGTCATTGAGAATATTTTGGAATTCACTGGGAGCATTTTTTAGGCCAAATGTATGGACATTCCATTCGTAGTGACCAAACGGAGTAGTGAATGTTGTTTTGTACCTATCATCAGGATGAATGGCAATTTTCCAGAAACTGGACTTAAGGTCAAATTTACTGAATATTGTGGCGTTACTTAATCTATTGATAAAGTCGTCTTTGTTGGGAAGGGGATACCTAATCCATTCTAGAACCTTATTCAATGGTTTGTAATTAATTACTAGACGAGGTACACCTCTTTTCTTTTCTGCTTCATTGTTAACATAGAAGGCAAGACAAGACCAAGGGGATTTACTGGGTTTAATTAAACCTTTACTAAGGAGATAATTAATTTCTTTTTTACATAACTCTACCTATTCATGATTCATTTGTATTAGCCTGGCCTTAGTAGGAATCAAGTGCTCTTTGAATTCCTTAGCATAAGGGAGCCTTACAACATGTATTTTCCGATGCCAAAAGGCATTAGGAGAATCAGAACAAAGATTGTCCTTTAAATAGATTTTTAACTCTTCAATTTTTCCTGAACTTCTTTATTCTGTAGCTGTTCTTCAACTCATTTGTACTTAATTTCTTCTTTTAAGAAATTCAAATGAGTGGATTTATAATTTAATAAATTTAATGATTTAGAAATATATTCTTCTTGAATAAATTTTAAATCTCTTTCTTTTGGTTTAATAAGAAATTTAAATGTTATTTTCTTTCCTAAATGATTACAACTTAATCCTTCATTACTGGTAGTAAAAGGGTAAAGTAAATATATAAATGGTAATCCTAAGATGATTTAATCAGTAAGATTGCGGATTAAAACAAACGATGTTTTAAAACACATATTATCTTGACAGACATGAACGTTAGGTAACTTATATTTAATTTCTATTTGACTACCATTTGCTGAATTCAATTTTTTATTAGTTTTCTTATAGTAAATTGTTGGGATTAAGCCTTCTTGAATACAGTTTAAATCTGCGCCGGTATCAACTAGGGTAGGAAGTTGTATTAAAAAGGTTTTTTGACAACTAGATTAATGGAGATATACCATTTTTGGATGGTGATATCCTTAATTCTTGTAAGTGAAAGACCTTGAACAAAAAGATCAGTTTCTTCCTTAGTACCAGATGATTTAGGTTTATCGTGATCTTCATCACTAGAGGAAGAATCTTGAACATGAAGGTCGGATCTTTTGTCTTCAAATTCTTTTCTTAAATTAGAGACTTCTAATTTTAGGTTAGAAATTTCCTTTTTTAGATTTTTGACTTCTTGATTTAATTTTGGAAGGGTTACTTCCTTAACCAGAGTTTTAAATCGTTCTAGGGTTTTATTCATACTAAATACTAGTTTATCTTTATCCTTAACAATTTTATCCTTAACTCTATTATCTTTAGTCAATAAATCTTTTAATTGTTTAGTATACTAATATTTTAACTCAGGATCAGAAATTTTACTGATTAAATTAATTAGCAGATTGCTTTCTTCTTCATCTTTGTTAATTACATTGATTTACTTAATGCAACACTTTTCTTTGCAATTGATAGTACAAATAGTGACTTCGTCATTGTCACTATCTGTTTCATGATTACTAGAACTACTATTAGAAGAATAAGGAATATCAAAACCTTCATCATTACTGACGTTGTTCACTATTCTCATTAGTTCTAATAATTGTTCAGTATCATCTCTAGAGATATTTAATTGAGATAATTTCTTTTTTATTTTGCATTCATTTTTGTAATGCCCTTTCTGCCCACAATTGTGGCAAACAATTTTACTTTTATCAAATTTTTTAGATAATTTTTTATTATAATTTTTTGTGGTTTTGGGTTTATTATAATATTCTTCTTGATTTTTGTCCTTTTTATGCCTACGTTTGTGACGTCTATGACTTTTATGATGTTTAATATGTTTATGCATATGTTTCCTTCTAGAGGGAGCAATAGGAGGTAAACCATATTGTTCACAGAATGTTCCTAATTCGTATTTGGCTTTCTTTTTGTCTTTACTGGCTTGTTTAGCTAATTTAAAGTCAATACACATTTTTAATCCAATTTTTTGAATATAACTGATTATGTCACCATATGTTAGGTTATCATAATCGATATATCCCAAATTTTTGCTTAACTCTTCATGAACTTTATGTGTGAATAATGAAGGCAAACCATTGACGAATTTTTCTTTCCAGAATGGTTTGTTACTATCAGTTTGCAACATAACTCTGGAAGTAAACACATCTTTATACACCTAAAATCACTTAAGGTGGGACAAGTGAGTTTACTTAACTGGTTGTGAATTCTTTCAGTAATATTACTAGGAGTACCAACAAAATGTTTAATTATGGTAAAGATTAGAGTATTGACACCATCTGGCGGACCAATACCAACATCTTCATCAAAGATGGGATTGTTGTCATCGTCTAACTGAATAGCATGAATTATTGATAATCTAGTATCTGAGATATTTTTCCCACTAAGATCTGAGAATACCAGTGAATCCACTAGCTAACAACTCAACAATATCTGGCTGAGACAGGTTGTTGAATTTAGTTATATAGCTATTTGCTACCATAGACATGTGGTTCAATTTATTTAATATCTCTTTTTCACTAAATCCATCAATATTCCATTCATAGATTTTATTAGATTATACAGAAAACTGTTTGTCTAGATTCCTCTCTTCATATTGTAGATCCGAAGGAGTAGATCTAGAATACCAGTTTCTGGTTATACTAGTATTTTTTACTGTTAATTTATTTAACTGATCATTAATTTCTGGTATTGAATCAGTGTCAGAATGATCTGACTGGCTACTTCTTTCAATATCAGTTTCAACTTGATCAATAGTAGCAATAGTGACACTTGGACCGGGTTCAGTTTTAAATTTTTTAAATAACTTATCAATTGATCGAACAAGTTCACTATCATCATTAGGCAGACCTAATTTACTTCTATTTACTGGTAATTTTATTAAAGGATGTTCAATTTTTGAATCGGGTTTTTTGATAATGGTTTCTTCGAACTTTTCTTCAATCCTGTCTAGCTGTCTTCCTACAGTTGCTAGATATTGATTACTAAAATTTAATTGTTCAATAATTTTTTTATCATCTTTGTTGCCATCTGAAATTTTAAAAGGGCTGGCAACAACAATTGTATTTTTAACTGGGATTAGAACAGTTTCTAATGGGGGATGACTAGAAGAAATTTTTGACTTATCTTCTCGTACCCATTGAGTTTTAGTAATAACACTACATTTACCTTGATATTGATTATACCAATCGTAAAATGTAATGTTTATTTTTTCACTGTTAATAAAACGTTTCCATTTATTAACCATTTTATAACGTTCCTTTTCAGAAGGTTGATTGTAGTGAAATAGGTGTCTTTTTTCTCTATTAGATTTAGAATGAAAATCCTTTACAAGATTGTCCCAATCTAGTATGAATTCTTTTTTAATGACTCATAATTGATTATTAATAGGAATTTCAAAATCTGACTGAGTTTGAAATTCAGAAGAAGTAGGAGAAGAGGATTCCTCTTCAACAAGGTTAACATGTGCATAGCAAGGGTGACTAGCTTGACCTTGATTAAGGATTCCCTTTAATTTAGTATCCCTAACTGAAGGATTACTGAGTACTTCAGTATCTCTTCTAGTGTAAACTGAAGGTGCTGAAGAACTAGTAAAATCTTCAATAATAACTGGTCTTCTAGTACTCTCAAAACTTATCTTGATCGTTCCATCAGAAAATTGCTTAACATTTTCAATATTTAACATATTATTGACTACAGGTTGTTGTGGAATTTCATTGGGTAAAGTCCATTGACTAGGTAATGTAATATCCTTCCAGAGGATGGTTCTCAGGATTTGAATATTAGCATCACTAGTTTAACTCTGAATTAAAACAGTTTGATCCTTAGGACTTTTATTAAGAGCATGAACGTTTAAATTCATTTTCATGGTCTTATAATAAATCCTGTAAATCAAAGATATGGGTTGAAAACCCTCAATCATATGAGTGATCTCACCAGATGTTTTAATGTTTAATGTTAAAGCTTTTAATAGATGTTGGTCACTAAAGCTTTTAAAATGGATAGGTCCATTATGGAAACTTGATTCCATTGCACCTATCATACTGGGATAGTAATTCAGGAACCTAGTATCTCTGAGACAAAGGTAGATGCTTGAATTAATTCCCTTAATGTTCAATAGTTTAACTGAAACTTGTACTAGACCAATGTGGATAAAATTGTAACCTTTCTTCGTATATTTTTTAATGACATCAAGAGATAAAAGACTACAATTTTCATACTCTTTGTTAATTGCATAAACCTTTTCTACAGTTTTAACATTATAATCAGTTTTGAAGTTATCAAAAAATATTGACTGGTAAATATCTTTAGGAGATACTCTAGGTATGTTCCAATTATGTAAAGCTTGACTGATGTTTTCATAACTGTGTGATTCTTGGTTAACTATGTCTGGAGCAGGAGGCAAAGTCAACCGGTTACTAGTTGAGGAGTTAGACCTGAATAATCTACTCATCTTTTACAAATTTTCAAAATAAATTTTTATTCATTATTCTTCCATTCATACCCTCTTACCTTAGACAGACTCATACTTGTGTTCTATACCTGACACTGCTCACCCAAGAGACTTACAAAAGGTAGACACGAACAAGGTGGACTGAAGTAAGTTAGGTGACTTCGGAATAAGAATAAAAGAGAAATTTTGAAAATAGTAAACGAATGAACAGACTACTAGATCTTACTGGCAACTAGAACAAAATAACTTGGCTCTGATACCATTCACCAGTCATCTTCTTTAAGTTTCTTCATTAACTTCTAACCTAAAATTAGAAGTCTCTAATTTAAGAAAAGAATTTGAAGACAAAAGATCTGACCTTCATGTTCAATATTCTTCCTCTAGTGATGTAGATCACGATAAACCTGAATCATCTGTTACTAAGGAAGAAACTGATCTTTTTGTTCAAAGTCTTCGTATCCTAGAGAGAAGGCAGAGAGAGGACCTCAGGTGAGGTTTTCTTACAAAAGAAAAGCCTGAGTAACTCTAAACACTTCGAGTTACTTAAATAGAAAACTGAAAAGTAAATTACTATTGAATCACGCATGATTCACTATTATATTTACTGAAGTAAAAGTACAAAGTAAAAGTAAAAGTAAAAACATTTTACATTTACATTTACTAAGATAAAAGTAAAAGCTGATTACTTAAAGTAAAAGCTGATTTATTAGGGGACAACAATGATGTTGTTGTTGACAACTTTTTATTTTTGCCGAAAGTTGATGATGACTGGGGCCATCTTTGTTGACTGACTGGTGCATCTCCTGCCGGTGCCAGAGGGTGATGTTGATCATCTTCTCAGATGGATCACCATCCCTATACTATTCAGCCCCAAAATTTTTATCCAGGATTTTCCCTTTCACCCCGTAAAATTAGGTTTATAAAGAGAGGAGAAAATTTTTTCACCGAACAATTGGTCAACATCTTCAAAATTTCATAAATTTTATAAAAAAAATTTGTTTAAAAACAAATCAGACTCCGTCTGACACAAAGGATCACTCGATTAGCCTTGATCTAGCAGTGAACTCGATCTAAATAGTCTACTTCGTTTTAACTGATTAATCAAAAATTTGTTCTTTTGTCATTCCGCTTAACTCAAACCTTTCTTACCTTATGTAAACTCATACCTATAGATCTAATGATTCCCTTTGCCTAAACTGCTTCCACGCTGGAGACTTATAATGGCATAACGGGACTTATGGCGATCTCAGGTGTTTTATAGTAAGCTAGGTGATTTAAGGATGGAGCAAAAGAAGCAAAATTTTGAATAAACATTTAGAAGCTAGGCTAACTGTTTTGGACCGGGAACCACCAACAGAATCAAGAACCAACCGTGTGGCTCTGATACCATTTAACAGCGGAATAAGTTTCTTAACAAAATTTAAACAGAAAGAAGAAACTTAAAGAAGATAACCGGTGAATCGGTAAAGTAATCTCTTTCTTTTATTTATAAATAGTTGAGGAAAGGATTACGTATAACCTAACAACGGAATAAGTTTCTTAACAAAATTTAAATAGAAAGAAGAAACTTAAAGAAGATGACCAGTGAATCGATAAAGTAATCTCTTTCTTTTATTTATAAATAGTTGAGGAAAGGATTACGTATAACCTAGATAAACTGTAAATGGAAGAGAGAAGTATGAAGAACTTCTTCTTCATCTTACTAGAAGAAGGAAGCAACAAGTTTCTTCTTCATATCCTAGAGAGAAGGCAGAGAGAGGACCTCAGGTGAGGTTTTCTTAAAAAAGAAAAGCCCAAGTAACTTTAAACACTTCGAGTTACTTAAATAGAAAACTGAAAAGTAAATTACTATTGAATCACACAGTATTCACTATTATATTTACTGAAGTAAAAGTACAAAGTAAAAGTAATTTACTAAAGTAAAAGTAAAAGTAAAAACATTTTACATTTACATTTACAAAGATAAAAGTAAAAGCTGATTACTTAAAATAAAAAGTTGATTTACTAGGGGACAACAATGATGTTGTTGTTGATTGCTTTCTGCTTTTCCCGAAAGCTGATGATGACTGGGGCCATCTTTGTTGACTGACTAGTCCGTCTCCTACCGGTGCCGGAGGGTGTTGTTGATCATCTTCTAAGATGGATCACCATCCCTATACTATTCAGGCCAAAAATTTTTGTCCAGGATTTTCCCTTTCACCTCGTAAAAATTAGGTTTATAAAGAAATGAGAAAAAATTTCACCGAACAATTGGTCAACATCTTAAAAATTTCATAAATTTTGTAAAAATTTTTGTTTAAAAACAAATCAGACTGCGTCTGACACAAAGGATCACTCGATTGGCCTTGATCAATCACTGAACTCGATCTAAATCGTCTACATCGTTTTAACTAATTAATCAAAAATTTGTTCTTTTGTCATTCCGCTTAACTCAAACCTTTCTTACCTTATGTAAACTCATACCTATAGATCTAATGATTCCCTTTGCCTAAACTGCTCCCACGCTGGAGACTTACAACGGCATAACGGGACTTATGGCGATCTCAGATGTTTTACAGTAAGCTAGGTGATTTAAGGATGGAGCAAAAGAAGCAAAAGTTTGAATAAACATTTAGAAGCTAGGCTAACTGTTTTGGACCGGGAACCAGCAACAGAACCAAGAACCAACCGTGTGGCTCTAATACCATTTAACAGCGGAATAAGTTTCTTAATGAAATTTAAACAGAAAGAAGAAACTTAAAGAAGATGACCGGTGAATCGGTAAAGTAATCTCTTTCATTTATTTATAAACAGTTGAGGAAAGGATTACGTATAACCTAACAGTAGAATAAGTTTCTTAACGAAATTTAAATAGAAAGAAGAAACTTAAAGAAGATGACCGGTGAATCGGTAAATTAATCTCTTTATTTTATTTATAAACAGTTGAGGAAAGGATTACATATAACCTAGATAAACTGTAAATGGAAGAGAGAAGTATGAAGAACTTCTTCATCATCTTACTATAAGAAGGAAGCAATAAGCTTCTTCTTCGTATCCTAAAGAGAAGGAAGAGAGAGGACCTCAGGTGAGGTTTTCTTACAAAAGAAAAGCCTGAGTAACTCTAAACACTTCGAGTTACTTAAAAAGAAAACTGAAAAGTAAATTACTATTAAATCACGCAGGATTCACTATTACATTTAATGAAGTAAAAGTATAAAATAAAAGTAATTTACTAAAGTAAATGTAAAAGTACAAACATTTTACATTTATATTTACTAAGGTAAAAGTAAAAGCTGATTACTTAAACTAAAAGCTGATTTACTAGGGGACAACAATAATGTTGTTGTTGACTACTTTCTGCTTTTGCCGAAAGCTGATGATGACTGGGGCCATCTTTGCTGACTGACTGGTCCTTCTCTTGCCGATGTCGGAGGGTACTGTTGATCATCTTCTCAGATGGATCACCATCCCTATACTATTCAACCCCAAAATTTTTATCCAGGATTTTCCCTTTCACCCCGAAAAAATTAGGTTTATAAAGAGAGGAGAAAATTTTTCACCGGACAATTAGTCAACATCTTCAAAATTTTATAAATTTTGTAAAAAAATATTTTTAAAAACAAATCAGACTACGTCTAACACAAAGGATCACTCGATTGGCCTTGATCTATCAGTGAACTCGATCTAAACAGTCTACTTCTTTTTAACTGATTAATCAAAAATTTATTCTTTTGTCATTCCGCTTAACTTAAACCTTTCTTACTTTATGTAAACTCTTACCTATATATCTAATGATTCCCTTTGCCTAAACTGCTCCCACGCTGGAGACTTACAACGGCATAACAGGACTTATGGCGATCTCAGGGGTTTTACAGTAAGCTAGGTGATTTAAGGATGGAGCAAAAGAAGCAAAGGTTTGAATAAACATTTAGAAGCTAGGCTAATTGTTTTGTACCGAGAACCACGAACGGAACCAAAACCAACCGTGTGGCTCTGATACCATTTATCAGCAAAATAAGTTTCTTAACGAAATTTAAACAGAAAGAAGAAACTTAAAGAAGATGACCGGTGAATCGATAAAGTAATCTCTTTCTTTTATTTATAAAAAGTTGAGGAAAGGATTACGTATAACCTAGATAAACTGTAAATGGAAGAGAGAAGTATTAAGAACTTCTTCTTCATCTTACTAGAAGAAGGAAGCAACAAGCTTGTTCTTCGTTTTCTAGAGAGAATGAAGAGAGAGGACCTCAGGTGAGCTTTTCTTACAAAAAAAAAAAAGCCTGAGTAACTCTAAACACTTCGAGTTACTTAAAAAGAAAACTGAAAAGTAAATTACTATTAAATCACGCAGGATTCACTATTACATTTAATGAAGTAAAAGTATAAAATAAAAGTAATTTACTAAAGTAAATGTAAAAGTACAAACATTTTACATTTATATTTACTAAAGTAAAAGTAAAAGCTGATTACTTAAAGTAAAAGCTGATTTACTAGGGGACAACAATGATGTTGTTGTTGACTACTTTCTGCTTTTGCCGAAAGCTGATGATGACTGGGGCCATCTTTGCTGACTGACTGGTCCTTCTCTTGTCGATGTCGGAGGGTACTGTTGATCATCTTCTCAGATGGATCACCATCCCTATACTATTCAACCCCAAAATTTTTATCCAGGATTTTCCCTTTCACCCCGAAAAAATTAGGTTTATAAAGAGAGGAGAAAATTTTTCACCGGACAATTAGTCAACATCTTCAAAATTTTATAAATTTTGTAAAAAAATATTTTTAAAAACAAATCAGACTACGTCTGACACAAAGGATCACTCGATTGGCCTTGATCTATCAGTGAACTCGATCTAAACAGTCTACTTCGTTTTAACTGATTAATCAAAAATTTATTCTTTTGTCATTCCGCTTAACTTAAACCTTTCTTACTTTATGTAAACTCTTACCTATATATCTAATGATTCCCTTTGCCTAAACTGCTCCCACACTGGAGACTTACAACGGCATAACAGGACTTATGGCGATCTCAGGGGTTTTACAGTAAGCTAGGTGATTTAAGGATGGAGCAAAAGAAGCAAAGGTTTGAATAAACATTTAGAAGCTAGGCTAATTGTTTTGTACCGAGAACCACGAACGGAACCAAAACCAACCGTGTGGCTCTGATACCATTTATCAGCAAAATAAGTTTCTTAACAAAATTTAAACAGAAAGAAGAAACTTAAAGAAGATGACCGGTGAATCGATAAAGTAATCTCTTTCTTTTATTTATAAAAAGTTGAGGAAAGGATTACGTATAACCTAGATAAACTGTAAATGGAAGAGAGAAGTATTAAGAACTTCTTCTTCATCTTACTAGAAGAAGGAAGCAACAAGCTTGTTCTTCGTTTTCTAGAGAGAATGCAGAGAGAGGACCTCAGGTGAGCTTTTCTTACAAAAAAAAAGCCTGAGTAACTCTAAACACTTCGAGTTACTTAAATAGAAAACTAAAAAGTAAATTACTATTTAATCATGTATATATATATATATATATAAAAGTTGTAAAAGGCCACGAAGGGATCTCCAGGCCAGACAGGAATGTAAATATATGTAATAACCCGGGATTTCGAATAATCAAAATTTTACGAGTAAATTTTTTTTTATTTAATATTGACTGCTACTATTGTACTCTGTATATGTGATACAAGTCTCGAGAATTAGTCAATTTGTCTATTGACTGAGAAAATAGAGTAGAGTTGTGCTTAACAGCTTTAGAAATCCTAACCCTAATTTCTGGAAAGGGATTCGATAGAAAATGCAATTAACTAAAACTAATTGTATCGATGAATACGTGTTTGAATTGTATGGAGATTTTTAGGATTGATCGGATAAGGTTTAAAATATATAAACCCTAATAAGAGATTAGCAACCGTAATCTCAGGATTAGAAACCCTAACGCGCAGTTAGAAACCCTAATCAAAAGTTAAAAAACCCTAATTTCATATCTGGGATTCTTAAACCCTAATCCTAATTAGCAAGCTTAATGTGTTTAATAAACGTTAATATGATTAGAAAAACCTAATTTAATTAGGAAACCCTAATTTTAGTTTTAAATTTTTAATTTTGTAATTTACAAACCTTAATTAGAAAATCCTAGAAAGCTAAAGTTTTAAAACCTAAGAGTTAGAACCTTAGGGTTAAACCCTAAGAGTTAAACTCTAAGGGTTTGTACAATTGTCAAGTATGCCATTAAATTTAGAATGTAAATGATAAAAATGCCCTTTTAGTATATTTTTAATAGCTAACTTGTAAATCTAGCAAATATTGGGGTTGGTAACCAACTATGTTGATAATGTGACTTAAATCTCCAGCCTTATCAGCCAACACATCAGATCTTGTGCATTATATCACATTATATAAGAGATCTAATAGAGAGAAAATGCATGTATTTGACTCATTTTTCTTTCTAGCTCCCAACAACTTTTTCATTCTCTAACCCTCCGAATTTTACAAGTCTCTCAGTCACAGAATCAGTTACTAGAACACAAAAAAACAGATAAGGAAAGCTTAGATCAAGGATTGGTCAAGAGAGGTATAAGCCCTAAGTTTCAATTTGATCTTGCACGCTTTGTAAAAAATTATGTTTTTGTGCTTATATAAGTGTTAAATGGTATTTTTAGTTGATCTATGTTGATCCATCACGAATCCATAGCATCAAAGTGGGTAAAAATTCAAGTTTTCAAAAACTATTCTTGAGCATTCTTAGTGGTCTGACAAGAAATGTCAGTGGCCCTAGATCTGTCTATGTTGTCGATTTTTGATGTTTTATTGTTTGTATCTATAGTTTGTTATGTGGTCTTTTATTTGATAGTGAAATCACAGTTGTTGAATGTCTAGATTTCATGTTATAATCGATCAAAACCTGTTGACCGGGCATGGCCAGTCAATTTATGGGTAACCCAGAAAGTAAGAAACAATGTTTGACAACTTTTTTCAAGGTCCGGATCTGACAGGTGTTATGTTGTTTGATGATGCATTTGTATCTAGATTATAGTATGATATGTGGATTATCAATCCATGGTTCTAGATCTTATAAACAGTCAATATATTAAGTGTAGTAAGTGGTCAAAGTAGACCATTTGTTTACAAATGAAGTTTCTGGAATTTCCAGAAACTGTTGGCACAAGCTGTCTGACAAGGTTTGACCAGATTAAATCTGGTGGTTGTGTTATAGTTTAACTGTGATCATGTTATGTCGTTGTTCTTTGTCATAATTACTACCTGTTTAGACTAATAACCAACCTAGTTGATGACCAGAACACCTAAATAATTGGGCTGCAAAGTGACCACATGCAACTGCCTGGGTTTCTAGGTTACCCAGAAAACCCAGGAGCACCCTGAAAGCGACTTTGGTGGCTTGAATCTTTAAAGTGTGTTGTTGTTTTGCTCGGATTGTTTGTTATAATTGTAGTGTTACATAAACACTACAAGATAAAAGTATAAGTTGACCCAGAAGCCTAATAATCAAAGAATTAGTCGAGGTCAAACAAGGCAGATTGATAGCTAAGCTGTCAGTGTTCTTGAGCTCAAAAACATCAACAGCGACGCTTTGTGTCACTAAAGGCCTATAGCGACGGTTTCCATTAATTTTAATTTCTAAATTTTTGGAAATTACTTAAAAATAGAAAATAAATTATAAAAATTACAAAAATGGTTTTAAAATTATTTTTAAATTATGAAAAATAATTTTTGACTATTTGAGATATTTTTCATGAATATTTATAATTATTTGAATATTAATGGTATTTAATTTATATAATTAGTATATTAAATAAATTAGAGAAAAATGATTTAATATTATGAAAAATTATTTTAAATAAGAATTATGTATTTAAAAATATTTTTAGTTATAAAATAAAAATTTTAATATTTTTAGAGAATTTTCATTAATAATTTAATATTAATGATATTGGATTTATTTAATTATTATACTAAATAAATTAGAGAAACATTATTTTTAATATTATAAAAAATTATTTTAAATGAGAATAAAGTGTTAGAAAATATTTTAAATTATAAAATATAATTTTCAATATTTTTGGAGAATTCTCATTAATAAATTAATATCAATGATATTAGATTTATTTAATTATAATATTAAATAATTGAATTAAAAATGATTTTATTGATTGAAAAATATTTTAAGTTATAATTAATGACTTTTAATATTTGGATCATAATTTTATTAATATTTAAATATTAATGGTGATGATTTGAAAATGATTTTAATTACTTTAAAAATCATTTAAGTAGAATATTGATGATTTAAAAATATTTTAAGTTATTAACAATAACTTTAATATTTTGACAAGTATGTTATTAATATTTTTATATTATTAAATATTAATGGTGATAAGATCATCTAATAATTAAATAATTTAAAAATGATTTAAGTGTTAGAAAAATTATTATAAATTATAATAATTGCTTATAAATTATTAAAAGCTTCCGAAAAATATTATTAACGATAACTAACTTATTTAAATTAATTTTGAAGCTTAGAAACTGAATTTAATTGACAATAATTGTGTTAATTGTCGGATAAGGTGACTCGAATACCAAGAATAAACTGAAGTCCTACTGGACTGATCTAGTTAGACTTGATAAGTGTTTATATAAATTATAAACACTGATGTGGCTATGTGGTTATGTGCCTAGGAAAATGTTTGACTGTAAATTACAGTGTTATGTGTTATGAAAATATTGTGCTAATTGTGAGACTGATATTATTGGTTATAGGTTTTACGAAAGTAGATAAGTTTATTGTGTAGCTGTAATCAGCGGAAGAGGAAAGTTTCCTAACTCAACCTTGAGTTAATATTGTTTAATTATTATGGTGGTTAATTATTGTTAATTAGACCACGTCCAAAGATTTATTGTTGATATTTCGCAGTTAGTGCATGTTTAATAATTCAAATTGAATTACTAATTCGGAAAATATATATTCGTAGAATAACTGCTGTTGGATATTTATAGCCGTAGAAGTTAATATTAATAGTACAGATAATTCCTGTGTATTGTCAAAATATGTTAAGAAATGTCTTAGCTAATTATTCTGGCAAGACGAACATTTGTTAGAACTTGATAGATTCGAGAAGAGAATTCAATTATTAATGACAGATCGATGCCAATTATTTCGGCTAGAACGAGAAGTAAATAGAAATTGAAATCATAGTATTTCTTTGTTAAATCAAATCTTGATTCTGAGACTGAGAAGAACAACCTTTTATATAAAGGAAACAGTTTATTGGTCGTATATTCGATCATTACGTGCGACTTAAGTATTATGCATAATAAAGGATACAAGGAGTTGGCCGGCTCTGAGTACTTGTAGAGGGGTATGATTTAATCTATATGGTTATCTGATACACCTAAGTATATCAAAGTCCAATATTTGATAGATACTCGAGAAGAGAAGTTCAAAATCCAATGGATCACTCCGCATAAATCTGGAAAACATTCCACTTTGTTATTGCATAGAATTGATTCTTGATTATTCATTAGAATATCGTAGAAACTTTAACAGTGTTGTACTCTTTCATTATTGGATTATTGTTGCATAGAATGCGAGAAGACTTGTTAATAATAAAATTTTTGTTCAGCTATTTCAAAGTTTCCCCGAACTTTGGTTTTATTCTATCAAAATAGATAGTTTGTTGTTCTGATTATTATACATTCACTGTATATCTTAACTTGCAGGGTCAAATTTGTTGCTCACCCTTGCTAAATAAAAATTTTCAGCTAGGGACGAAGTTGCAGAAGGTGTTGTAAAGAAGAACAAAGGAAAAGGCATAGTGATAAATTAGTAAAATGAATATTAATATTATTATGTTGTATTGTAAACCCTTTTTGTATATCTAAGGGGTATGTTTGTAATGTCAAGGTTAGAGAACCTGAGACTTGTGTATTAACAATATATGTTAATGTGATATGTATTACTATTTCTATATAAATGGGTAGTTAGATATTATTATATTGTGGATCGTGAACACCAAACTCGGGGGTTAGGTAACCCGGATTTGGGGGTGTCACAATATATATATATATATATATATATATATATATATATATATATATATATATATATATATATAAGTAATAAACGCAACGAATATATATCCAAGCTTAATAAAATAGAGTTTGATGAAAAGATGTATATATATAAATAGATGTAAATGCTCCGAATATTATATTCAGGCTCAATCGAAGCAAAGTTTGATAATAATATATTTAAATATTTATATATATATATAAGTAATAAAAAGCCACTGATCGACGATCTGGGCATACCCTGTTGGGTTTGTAATATTCATGAACGCAATCAAATCGCACAAAGAAGCGGAAAAGTGTAAAAATCAGAGTTTTAAAATTTTACAGACCATATATCTGGATCACACTTTATGCACAATTATTAATTAAACGAAAAAGAAAGAACAAGAATCACACCCTTGAAGATCCGAGCTTCCTCAGGTACAAGTTCACCTCCAATCCTTTTCGCGTTCAACTTGAATCCACCGTGTTTTGTTCCTTCCTTTGATCAACGTTAGCCACCCAAGTGTTTGGCCTCTAGAGGTGATCCACCAAGGATGAAGAAGAATTCAAGAAGATGGATATTTGGCAAAACCCTAGTTTTCTATCTCTATAGAAAAGGCGTACTCTCCCAACAATTGGAATTACGTCTGTTGTTAAAAAGTCAACAACAACTTGACACCCATAATATAAGACTCCTCTTATTTATAGATGTGGGTAACCCTCCTTAACAATTAAAGAATTAGATTTTATTTTAATTAATTAAATTCTTTTAATTAATTAAGCTCCCTAATCTTAGTAGGGATAATTAATTAAACTCTTTTAATTAATTTGCCTCCTAATCCTATTAGGATATTTGAGAGTACTTTTATTAATTAATTCCCAAACTTCTTTAGGAATTAAATAATAATAATAGTAATAGTAATAATAAGACTCCTCTTATTAATTTATATTTAATATTTTCAAAATATTAAATAATAAATATTAAGCTATTTAATTTATTCTATCACCATAGATTAAATTAAATATACTTAACTTATTATTACGATTATGCCATTAACTTCTTAAATAATTATTCTTATTTTTATGGTGTGACCCTTTAGGTTCTCCATATTAAATCGGTTGTGAATCTTATTTAAATAAATAAATTAAACTAATAATTTATTTAAATAAATAATATTTATTCTACAATAGGGATAAGCCTCCCTAGCGATTAACGACTTTCCAGATAATATGGATTTCAACATTAATCATAAAAGAACCTTTAAGTAAATAGTTACCGTATAATTCAATCCTTCTACCATACAATGTCCCAATTAAATATAAGACATGGAATTTCTGTCAAGTCTTATTTTATTTAATTATATGTATTTCGACTCTTAAATGCACAACTCCAAATAATGCAAATTAGAAACTCATTTCTAATTTCATTATGCCTTGGCCAAGGACTACTGAGTTATCATTTATCGAATCACATGAGACATTTCTCTTCTTTTACTAGAAGTTATAGATTCTTTATTGATCATACATTCTCTCCATGTACAACTTATTATACCCAAGCATACCCTTTGATATACCCTAAGGGTCTTAAGAAATAAGTCAAAGTATAACTCATCATACACAAAATACTATGATGATCTCAAGTCCAAGGATCACTTGTACTACTATCACTATAGGAATTCCTATTGACAGGTAAGTAAAACTCCATTAGGTATTCCTTAGCGAGTCACGTTCAGTGAACTTATTCTCAAATAAGCACCTAAATACTTGCTTTAGTGTCTCCACACAAATGATCATGAGATCAATCTTCCTCATCCAATGAGCAAAGCAACGTATGTACCAATCTATCAAGATTCACTAATCCCCAATTTAGTAATCCAATGATTGGGAACTATTTTAGTTTTAAGCTTTCTAAGAATTTAGATCTCATTAGAATGATCATCATCATTATTCTAAAAGTAGTGCTTAAAACTATGGGTTTATCACATATTATAAAACAGCATCATGTAGATAATTAAAAGCCTGTAATAAATTAATACTTTTTATTATTAAATTAATAAGATTGTTACAAAGTATATGCTTTATCATCAAACATGATTGGCTTGTGTGCATACTACTTTCAATCTCCCACTTGCACTAAAGCCAATCGCCATGGTATCTCATACCCTTCTTCTCTAAGTGACGATTATCCTGTTGTTGGATAAGCTTCAGTAAATGGATATGTAATGTTGTTCTTGAGAGTCCAATATCTCTATAGTGATTTCCCATCTTTTAATGATTCTTTAATCAAATGAAAGTGCTACAACACATGTTTAGATCCAAGATGAGACTTAGGAACTATTCCTAGTTCTGTAATGAACTTTTATCCAAACAATCAACTTGTAGCTTCATTTATAGCTATATACTTTGTCTTTATCACTAAACTAGTAACTCTTTGCTGTTTAGAACATTTCCAATTCACTGCACCATCGTTCAAGGTAACACTTTACCTTAAAGTGGATTTTCTGTTGTATTGTTCTGTCTGAAAAACTTGAGTATTTTAAGCCCTCTAATTTTTATTCAGACCCACCATGTATGGTCACATCCTTAGTCCCGATTAAGTACTTTAAGATGTTTTTCACTGTCTCACAGTGAACTTCTCCAGAATATGACTGATCAACATCTGTTCTCGTACATTTCATTGCATACATGATAATTACTCATGCGATCTCTCTTTTAGGAGTCTTTGGGGACTATTAAGAGAGATACACTCCATAGCTCATCAACATGAGACAACTCTTGGAGTTTGCCATGCTAAATAGCTTTAGCATCAAATGAATATACGTTCATTGGGTTAAGTTGAGTATCCTTTTAAATCTATCTATATAGATTTGCATCCCAAATTGAGATACTCTTCCCAAATTATTCATGGAGGAATGTTTAGACAACTTTATCTTTACTGATTGTTGCATCGGTATGTCACTCCTTATCCGTAGTATATCAACATATAATACTAGGAATATCATGATGCTCCCACTGACCCTTTTATACACACTAGGTTCATTCTTGTTTTTGATAAAATCAAACTCTTTTGATTATCTCATCAAAATGAATGTTCCATTTTTTTTTGAGAAACTTGCTTCAATCCATTTCTCTAAGTGTCTACAACTCTTACCTCATCGTATGTAATTGGATCATCATCTTCTATGATGTTTACCTCATCATCATAATCTATGATGAGTCCATACCTCCTAGGTATCTTCGGTACTATTCCAGACTTACGATTCGGTTGTGGTACAATAGGTCTATCTACGGGTTTCTCTTATTTGACTTATAATATTTTGTGGTTCTTGAACTCTTCAAGATCTATTATCCTCCAACTAGCCCCTTCATTGATAAACACCTTTATCTTAGAAGGCATCGTGTTTCTCAATAAACACCTTTTACTAAGTAGGATTATAGAACATATGCCCTAAACTTACTTTAGGATGTCCCACAAATTTGTACTTGTCAAATTTTGTTGCAAGCTTATCCTTTGAAAC
Organism: Panax japonicus; assembly: GCA_020205505.1. Lineage (NCBI taxonomy): Eukaryota > Viridiplantae > Streptophyta > Magnoliopsida > Apiales > Araliaceae > Panax > Panax japonicus. Next base: position 19,987,302 of record CM035102.1, on the reverse strand, counting down.
CTTTTCACATAAGTTTAACAACCCCTTATCTTAACATACTTAAGATTAGGAATCCTCCCTGTCCATAACTTTTATGGAGTCTTGGGGCCGGATTTTGAGGTTACCTTTTCGTAGATATGCAGTTATTTCTAGGACATTATCCCAGAAGGATACTGGAATGTCGGTAAAATCATTATGGACCTCACCATGTCCAACAAGGTACAATTTTTCCTTTCAGATACCTCAATCAATTATTGCGTATCGGGAGACGTCCATTATGAGAAAATCATTTGAGATGATTTAGAAACTTATTGCACAAGTATTTATTCTTCTATCGGATCAAAGAATCCTAATACTTTATCAATTTGTTTCACTTCTGAATTTTTTTATCCTTTCAAATAATTCACACTTGTATTTCAACAAATACATGCATTCAACTCTTTGAATGATCATCTACTTTTCTTATACTAGTTTGTTCAATTTGCAAAATATATTTTCACGTAAGTCAAGTATACGAAATCCATTAAGTAATATTCTAGTTCTATACGAAACATTATTATTATAAATAGAACAACAATTGTTCTTAAATATAATACCAAATTTCATTGTCCAACAACAAAATAAAAATAATGTTTCTAACAAAAACTGGAATACAATAACAACTTATTGACTTAATAGGTTTGCCTGTAGGCATTGCTAAACTATAAGTTTCTATGGCTAATGCAGCAACCTTTGCTTCATTTCCCACACATAGGATTACTTATCTTTGTTTAGTTTTCTACTTCTGCTTGGTCCCTTCATAAATCTATTTTTATGATAACCAAATTCGATATCCAATACCCAAGTAGAATCTTGACTTAAAGAAAAATTTATTTTAAATCATGAACAAATTTGTATTTGTAATCGAAACTTCACTAAGCTTCTTTGGTTAGCCTCTGCAAGGTGTTTCTCGCAGTTTCTTTCCAGTGTCCAGGCTTATTGCTGTGGAAGAAAAATCATTTGATATATGTATCAATTTTGTTCTTATTATCCTTTGTTTTTGCCTTTCTATTTACCTTCTTTGAATCTTTCTTCTTTTCAGAAGATCCTTTGGCATCTACCAGTAAGACATGGTCTTTCTTGGTTGGAAAGTGACTTTCAACTTTTTTCAACATGTTAAGCAAATTAGCGAGGCTGAAATCTAGCTTGTTCATATGAAAAAATTCACAACAATTGTGAAAGGAGTTCGGGAGTGAGTGCAAGATCAAATCTTGGCTCAACTCTCCATCCATGACAAAACTCGTTGTCCTAATTGATCAATCAAATTGATTATGTAAAGGACTTTTGTCTGTACTATAGTGTCACTGGTCATTCTAGATCGGAAGAGCTCCTTAGATATCTGATATCTATCAGTCCTACTTTTCTCACCATCAACTACTTGATGTGCAGGAATATAGTAGGAGCATCCATAGTTTCATGCTGACGCTGAAGCTCGTTACTCATGGATGCGAGCATGATGCATTGAGACAACTATGCATCATCTTGCCACTTTCTAAAAGTAGCAATTTCTTCCTCAGAGGCATTGTCTGCAACCATTGCAGGGATAGGCGTATTAAAGACATAAGATAGCTTTTCAGCCATGAGAACTATTCTCAATTTCCTTAATCAATCCGTTTAATTTGGTCCGGGTAATTTAGCATCTAATATGCTACGCAGTGATAGTAATTTTGACATTGTAAAATTCTGTAAATGAATTTGTAATTAACAACATTTAACATATATTCTTTTATTAATTATCAAAATAAATTATGTCTTGTTTTAAATTGGTATCTCTCAATATTTTCTTCAAACTATATTACCCTCAATATATATAGTTCGGCAAAATCTAATTAAAGATATTCTAGTGAGAATAAGGATCCCATTTCAAATGTATATAGCCTTGTGGTGACACAACAAACTATATATAAATAAATAGGTAGACAACTCTTGTCAATTACATCAACTATGCAACTACTTGTATTTTGCCTCTTAGATTATTTTGATCAAGTGGTGGCACATCCGAATCAAAATTATCCAAGTTAAGTCCAACCTAGAACTCCATATATTCAAAAAAGAAAAATATCATCCTTGTGGTGACACAACAAAACAATATTTTTCAATTTTCTTTATAAGCATCAAATATGATAAATTAACATCTTAAATACTTAATACTTGCCTTGTGATGACACAACAAAATCATATTAAATATTTAATAATCTATTAATTTTATCATGCTAGAAGGCGACGTTCGATATTCCAAATATCTTTGAACGCTTAGGACTTAATATAAAAAATTTGAGGGGTTTTGTTATTAATTTGTCTCATCTTGCTTAGCGTGCATGCACATATATATATAAAATACGCGTCATATTAATTAACATGTGAAGCATGTTTGTATAATATATAATATATATATATATATAGTATAAGCATGCACATATAGAATACTATATTCTACCTAGATTGATTATGGACTTTTATTCTAGTTTGGTTCACTAGAGCCACCAAGTGAACCAAAAGGTCAAACCCTAGGGGTGCAAGAATTAAAATTTAAATATAACTATTATATTTAAACCTGGACTCCATTACAAACGGGTCTTTACGCGCTCCTTGTTCCTTGATCTCTAATTCTTCAAAAATTAATTATAATTTTTCCTATTAAAAAACTATTTAAAATAAATAGAAACCTTGATCAGCAGTCAAGGGGAAGTACATAGGAGGGAGATAGAATTTATATTAAGAAAAATTAGAGAAGACGAGGTACGCAGACCACATTTAATAAAACTCATACATTCATACATCCAACTAAAATAAAATCCAATCACATTGGTCAATAATCCATAATCAATCTCATTTATTATCATACACATCACCATATGCATCAATAAATAATATTCATCTCATGAATAATAAACATTCAATATATATATTGATATCATTTAATGGACAAATTTAGTTAGTATAAAATCTAATTTTGAATCAAAATAAACTCCTTTATTTTAATCCAAATTTAAATCAAAATAAAACTATTTTATTTTAATTTATCCAATTTTGAATAAAATAAACTATTTTATTTTAATCAAAATCTTTAATCAAAATAAACTCCTTTATTTTAATTAATTATGGAATCCAATTCCATATAAAAAAAACTCCTTCATTAAAGGAAACACGGATTCTCTTTCGTATTCACAAATAAACTCTTTTATTTTTGAATAATATGAAAACTTATTTCATATCTAAATAAACTCCTTTATTTAAGGAAATATGGATTCACTTTCCTATTCACAAATAAACTCTTTTATTTTTAGTAATATGAAATCTTATTTCATATCTAAATAAACTCCTTTATTTAAGGAAACATGAAATCTAATTTCAACTCTAATTAGTTATCATGGAATCCAATTCCAACTTTAATTAGTTAGCATGAAATTCTAATTTTAAAATTAAAATAAACTTTTTATTTTAAGATTAAAATAAACTTTTTATTTTAAGATTAAAATAAATTTATTATTTTAAGATTAAAATAAATTTATTATTTTAATAATAAAATAATTATAAACCATAACTTATATATATATATATATATATATATATATATATATATATATATATATATATATATATATATAGGGTCTCCATCCACAGCAACTGGCTGTTGGGGAGCAACCCCTTTTTTCCTAGCCGCTACAGCTTGTACCGACCACTTAGAATTTTTTTTTATAAGCCGCTACAAGCTGTAGCGGCTGGAAAAAAATGGATTGCTCCCAACAACCGGTTGCTGTGGATGGAATCCCATATATATATATATATATATATATATATATATATATATATATATATAATATATATATATATATATATATATATATATATTAACGTTAATATAAGTTATATATCTATCTAATAAAATACAAATGATTTTGAATTTCCCGCTCACTCAATAAATTATCTGGGCCGTCCAAAGTTTGAGATAAATCTCACCGTCCATACATCTATCTAATAAAATACATCTATCTAATAAATCTATCTAATAAAATACAAATAATTTTGAATTTCTCGCTCACTCAATAAATCATCTGGGCCGTCCAAAGTTTGAGATAAATCCCACCGTCCATACATCTATCTAATAAAATACATCTATCTATCTAATCTATCTAATAATGATTTTGAATTTTCCGCTCACTTAATAAATCATCTGGGTCGTTCTAAGTTTGAGATAAATCTCACTGCCCATACAGTGCCGGAGGCACGGGACCCAGCTAGTATATATATAAGTTATATCATGATCCATGACTCCTTTTCTTTGATTCACGTGCATCACCCTTAGGATTAGTAAGTACAGACCAGTTTAAAAAAAAAATCCGTGAATATCATATATTAATATGAAACACTGCTAACACTGTTAACTATTAATATAACATACTTTTTGCTAATCACTAACTAACCAAAGTATAACATACTTTTTCAAAATTAATGTGGCAGATTTCTGACAAACGCATGTCATGATCACGTGAATATAAATAACGGATTAGCGCAACAGGCCTTGCGAATGTAATTTTTTTTTAATAAATTTTATACAACAAATTATGCCCAATTAAATTATTCTAAGCACATATCAATATACATACCAAATTAAAACAATTAATAATTCGCATAAAGGTTTGGCTCTGATACCACTGTTGGGTTTGTAATATTCATGAACGCAATCAAATTGCACAAAGAAGCGGAAACGTGTAAAAATCAGAGTTTTAAAATTTCACAAACCATATATTCGGATCATCTTTTATGCACAATTATTAATTAAACGAAAAAGAAAGAACAAGAATCACACCGTTGAAGATCCGAGCTTCCTCAGGTACAAGTTCACCTCCAATCCTTTTCGCATTCAACTTGAATCCACCGGGTTTGGTTCTTTCCTTTGATCAACGTTAGCCACCTAAGTGTTTGGCCTCTAGAGGTGATCCACTAAGGAAGAAGACAAATTCAAGAAGATGAATATTTAGCAAAACCCTAATTTTCTATCTCTATAGAAAAGGCGTACTCTCACAACAATTGGAATTACGTCTGTTGTTAAAAAGTCAACAACAACTTGACACCCATAATATAAGAGTCCTCTTATTTATAGATGTGGGCAGCCCTTATTAACAATTAAGGAATTGGATTTTTTTAAATTAATTAAGCTCCCTAATCTTAATAGGGATAATTAATTAAACTATTTTAATTAATTTGCCTCCTAATCCTATTAGGATATTTGAGAGTACTTTTATTAATTAATTCCCAAACTCCTTTAAGAATTAAATAATAATAATAGTAATAATAATAAGACTCCTCTTATTAATTTATATTTAATATTTCTAAAATATTAAATAATAAAGATTAAGCTATTTAATTTATTCTATCACCATAGATTAAATTAAATATATTTAACATATTATTATGATTATATCATTAACTCTTAAATAATTATTCTTCCTTTTATGGTGTGAGCCTTTAGGTTCTCCATATTAAATCGGTTGTGAATAAATTAATTAGAAAAATTCTAATCTTATTTAAATAAATAAATTAAACTAATAATTTATTTAAATAAATAATATTTATTCTACAATAGGGATAAACCTTCCTAGCGATTAACGACTTTCCAAATAATATGGATTTCAACATTAATCATAAAAGAACCTTTGAGTAAATAGTTACCGTACAATTCAATCCTTCCACCATACAATCTCCCAATTAAATATAAAACATGGAATTTCTGTCAAGTCTTATTCTATTTAATTATATGTATTTCGACTCTTAAATGCACAACTCCAAATAATGCAAATTAGAAACTCCTTTCTAATTTCATTCTGCCTTGGCCAAGGACTACTGAGTTGTCATTTATCGAATCACATTGGACATTTCTCTTCTTTTACTAGAAGTGGTAGATTCTTTATTGATCATTCATTATCTCCATGAACAACTTATTATACCCAAGCATACCCTTTGATATACCCTAAGGGTCTTAAGGAATAAGTCAAAGTATAACTCATCATACACAAAATACTATGATGATCTCAAGTCCAAGGATCACTTGTACTACTATCACTATAGGAATTACTATTGACAGGTAAGTAAAACTCCATTAAGTATTCCTTAGCGAGTCACGTTCAGTGAACTTATTCTCAAATAAGCACCTAAATACTTGCTTTAGTGTCTCCACACAAATGATAATGAGATCAATCATCCTCATCCAATGAGCAAGCAACGTAGGTACCAATCTATCCGGATTCACTAATCCCCAATTTAGTAATCCAACGATTGGGAACTATTTTAGTTTTAAGCTTTCCAAGAATTTAGATGTCATTAGAATGATCATCATCATTATTCTAAAAGCATTGCTTAAAACTATGGGTTTATCACATATTATAAAACAGCATCATGTAGATAATTAAAAGCCTTTAATAAATTAATACTTTTTATTAATAAATGAATAAGATTGTTACAAAGTATATGCTTTATCATCAAACATGATTGGCTTGTGTGCATACTACTTTCATACCCACACAATGAGACTCTCAACGTGAGTGTGTGTGTGTGTATATATATATATATATATATATATATATATATATATATATATATATATATATACATACAGAGAAGTGATAAAAAATTTAAAAATCTGAAATATCTTACAGTGGTCTGCCAAGAGGTCTTCAGATAGCTTTAGACGCCTGAAAACTCGGTTTCCACCGGTTAAATTTCAGTATGTAGCAAAACACGAGCTTACAAGTATTTAGAAAAAGAATCACTCAGTTTAAAGCACTCTAGAAGTGTTTACAGACTGAAATGGACAGAGTTTTCTCTCCTTTTTTATATTTCTTTTTTTAAAATGAGCCACCAAAGGCCTTTATTTATAGACCAGATGGTCGCGGGTCTACCTGCGGCTATTCGGGTTGCCTCGGGCCATGCGAGCCCCGTCTTCTTGAAGTACGGGTACTCGTGCAACGTGTTATTCGATTGAACCTTCATAATGTTCGATACGGGCATTTGATAGAGGCGTGTTGTACCTTTCCCAAATGCTATTGTCGAGAGCTACACAATGACATATGATAAGAGGTTGTACGAAGCCAGGAAGATGGGTCCATGACCAGATCTTCAAGTCTTCAAATTCTATCTAGTGTGTTGTCCTATGTAGTAGTCATTCAGGATTTTGAGCTATGGTTCTTGTGGGACACTTCCATATGAAATGTGGGTTGAAATGATGTTGAGATGACGTGAATGTAGTATCAAGCTAGCAAAATGACGATTTTTCCCCTCGGCAAGGTTATCTCCGGCTTTGTGCAGATGTAGCAGTCGTTACTCAGGGTTATTTATGTGATTGGGTTGTTGTGCATGCTGATTGTTCTTAGGGTTGTCTCTGAGGTGTGCTTGACCTCCCGGGGTTATCTCCGGGGTTAGAATTGAGTGCCTCAGCGTTTTCTCCGAGGTTAGAACTGACTTTTCTAGGGTTATCTCCAGAACTGGAACTATGTCCCTTGGGGTTATCTCCGAGGTTAGAACTGAGTATCCCAGGGTTGTCTCCGAGATTGATACTGACTATCTCAGGGTTGTCTTTGTGACGCCCCCAAAATAGATCCAATCCATCTAACCTATTCTGAGTCGCCAAATACATGGTACAGAAAATAACTACAACTTTATTACTACAATTATCGTGTAAAATATATATAACAACACATATACTGTGAGTTTTAATACAACTGTGACTCATGTCCCAACTATGGACAGTACCTCACAGTGATACCTTACATAAAGGTACAATCTAGAACTGTTTTAGAAATTAAAATCTTTGGGAAGTGCTCACGGAAACCTTCGTACATGGGAGACCATGCGTTTAGGTTATGATAGATATCATATGTCCAGAGAATTATCCTTGGTTGATCCAATAGACCCCAAAGAAAAACGAGAAGATTACTATCATGTTCCTTCCAATGGTGCGTCTTCTCTTGACATATAACTATCTCTACCGTCTGTGATTGAACATTATGTTTCAACCCAACTCCAAGATCATATAGGTAGTGCTCGTAGATATACTCAGCAAGTGGATTTGCACAACCCTTTCTTATGATAACACGAGATTGTATGTCATTAGACATCTTGTATGATAGTGGCAAAACACCCTTCCAAAGTTGGGTTATACCAAATCACAGTTCGTGTTCATAATCATACTAATAAATTAATCTTTGCACTACGGGCCAAATATATTCATCAACAGTTCATCTTTTCACTACATGCCAAAGATATTCAACAACAGGTCATCTTTGCACTACGGGCCAAAGATATTCAACAACAGGTCATCTTTGCACCACTGGCAAAAGATATTCATCAATAATTGATCTTTGCATTATAGGCCAAAATATTCATATCTCAAAGAAACATACAATCATTTATGAATTTATATAAACCATAATTATAATCATGTTGATCATTTTACCTTTTCACTTAAGCTAACAATATTCAATTATAAATTCAATGGTCATGATCATACCATTTAATGATTCAACTTTGCACTACTGGCCAAAGAGAACCCATAGTCACGATCATACCAATAATCTACCCATCTTTACACTTAAGTTAAAGAGAAATTTCATCACCGGGATTATAAAAATATTATATAAGATACTAAAAACAATATGATCAAAATATAGATTCAATCTCAAGAGTAAGATTCATAAATCAACGATAATTTGGTCAGAAAAAAAAAAATCAATTTTGTCGTGAATAGTAACTCATGAATAGTAACTCCGACATAAAAAAGGTAGAAATTCTATAATAAAATTCATACCAATATTTCGGTATAATGATATTGAAAGAATAACATTTCTTAAACTTATAAACAATTTATTTTAATTGTTTACACTTTACTAATTAATGAATTTAATCATACTAAAATGTCAAACTCATATGATTTCATCACCAATAACCAAAAACTTCATCCAAAATCTGCATATACCATATATAGGATTCCCAACCCATAAAATCATATTTTTCAATTTTGTTACTTCACATAACATATTTAATTTATTTATTCATAACTAGTCTATTTTCATGAAAAATACCAAATCAGTTCCAAAATATTTCTTTTCTGGGATTTAGCATAATATAGTCTCATATTGAACATATATTTTTCTCGAAATTTTTAAAATTCATTTACTATGTTTCACATGGCCAAAACTGCCGAATATTTAGACATTTATCATAAATTGTTCTTTTGTCCAAAAATTCGAAAATTTATAGAATATACAGATGTTATATAGATGTACTCCCAATAAAAATTTCACCAATTTTGGAGTTAACCACAAAGAGTTATAAGGGTTTACTTTTAAAATGGTCTTTTCACATAAAATTCATAACTCCTAATCTATACATCCAAAAATCTCCATTTTTGGACACAATCAAGGAAACTCAACAAATTATCATTTTAAATTTTTCTTGAAGTTTTGAATGTCCGGAAAGATTACAAAACTGAAAAACATAATAACCCTTAAAAATCCCTTACAATCACTTACCTCGAAAGAGCAGTATTTCTGACCGGAATGTAAAGTCGAAGGAACCTTGCACTAAATAGCAACTCTCAAAGTATCTAAATACTCACAAAAAATACTTGATAATATAAAGAGAGAAAGCTTATGTTTCTGGTGTGATTTTCAATTCTAACATAGCTCTCTACTTATAGAAAAATGTTAGCACGCCGAAGTAGAGTTGATCTACTACCTGATGGATTTACCTGGTACTATTACCACCCACCATATTTGAATTAGAATTTCAGCACATTTCTTCACCAACCATAGGTGGGGCCCACACATTCTAGAATTTTCCACCAAAATGATAAATTCTGAACCTTCAACAATTTCTGAACCAGTCACCTCTTAAAATTCATAACAATTTATACGTTCATTTTTAATGGTTCAAAATTTGTGGACATATACTCAACTCATATATGTATAACATATCCAAAAATCACAACGATCTAACGGTTGGATTAAAATTATAACTCACGCAATAGAGCTTTAAGAACACCTATTTGATCCTTTAATACCTCCAATCCGACAAAATACTGATAAAACACCTCAACAATAATTCCTTCGTTTATAACCACTTAAATAAATCTATCATTTATATCCGCATAAAAAAAAATTCTTATCATATAAATCAATAATTAATTATTCACAAATAATATTACAGAATCACAATAATGACAACCAGGTAGTTCCCAGGAAAGAGGGGGCTTTCAGATAAGGAATTCTCCTTACAGGCGCGCAATAGGTGACCAAACCTCTCCTTGACAGAACTTTCTAGACATTGCCAATAATACTATCTAATTGTGACGCCCCCAAAACAGGTATACAATACCCATTCTGAGTCGCCAAATACATGGTACATAAAACAAACTACAACTTCAATAATACAAATGTCGTGTGAAATATGACAATACATACTGTGAGTTTAAATACAAATATTGTCTTCTAGACAATGTCCACACGCAAATAAGTCCTCATTACAATTATTCAAACACTATTTTACAGAAATAGTGAGGACTGCTAAAATATATATCTAGAAACCTCACTCCATATCCTGACTCGACTCTGATGACTGCTGTCACCAATATGACCCTGGTTGTGGTCCCTTGATTGAGTATACTCACTATCTCGCTCTAACAACTGAGCCCTGTTTACAACATCTGAATATAAAGAAAATTTATGAGATATAAGGTATTGACGAATCTTGGGTTTTAGACCTCTCAAAAACATCCGCGTCATACGTTCCTCATTCTCCACCAAATGAGGTGCAAACCTGGATAACTCTGCGAACTTTGCATCGTATTGAGACACCGTCATGTTATTCTGTTCGAGTCTAATAAACTCTACCTCTTTCATATGACGAATACTTTCAGGAAAGTACTTGTCATTGAAAAGTTTCTGAAATCTTTCCCAAGACATGTTGAGTGCATCTGGTTGGGTACGCTTCACAGATTCCCACCAGTAATCTGCTTCACCACGAAACATAAAAGTGGCGAATGGAACCTTCTGTTCCTCCGTGCACCCCAAGACATCGAATATCTTGGTAATTTGCTTGACCCACATTTCTGCCTTGATCGGATCCGGCTTTCCATGGAAATCTGGTGGTCCTAACTCCTTGAACTTCTTAGCTGTGACAGACCGCGCGTTGCCATCATTTCCACCCGTATTTTGCACACGAGTCTCCCTCGTCTGATTTTGCATGAACTGTAAAAAATTCCTAAATATTCCATCATTCATCGTTTGCTCGGTAACGTTGTTTCCAGGAGTAGTATTGCCTTCCTGTTGCATGTTCTCCTGGTTTATGACTAAAGGTTGTTCCACCGTCTCATAAACTCCATTGTTAACGTTCTCAGCAGCCATTCTTAAATACTGTCATAAAACAAGGGTTAATTAAACAAATTAACGTATCACATAATATCCCTATATTATGACCGACCAACAAATAAGTTTAGGTAGGACATACTAGCGAATGATTTACTCATCTCTCCCCTCCTAGTTCTATTCCCCGATCTCCGCCAGAGACCAATCCCTAAGCTTTGATACCAACTGTGACGCCCCCAAAACAGGTATACAACACCCATTCTGAGTCGCCAAATACATGGTACATAAAGCAAACTACAACTTCAATAATACAAATGTCGTGTGAAATACGACAATACATACTGTGAGTTTAAATACAAATATTGTCTTCTAGACAATGTCCACACGCAAATAAGTCCTCATTGCAATTATTCAAACACTATTTTACAGAAGTAGTGAGGACTGCTAAAACATTTTTCTAGAAACCTCACTCCATACCCCGACTCGATCCTGCTATGTTCTCACCTCCTGAGAAGAAAAATAGAACAAAAAGGAAAAGGGTGAGCTCAACTAGCCTAGTAAAGAATATTATGACTAAGATAATATACAACAAATTATCGTTAGTCTTCAACAGGGAAAAATCTGATAGAATACAATAGACAACAAGTTTTAGATTAACAACTACAGCGGAAACAGCAATCCATTAGAAGAGTCACGTAGAGGATTAATTCTACTATCTTCTAATATTTAAGAGTCCATCATCAATATTTTATCCATGTAACAACAATAAATATACATCTTTAATCATCTTTGCACTACAGGCTAAAGATATTTATTTATATCACCGGTTGGTCATGTTCATCTCAACACCTATTCATCTTTGCACTACGGGCCAAAGATATTCATCAGTAATCATTTATCTTTGCACTACAGGCCAAAGATATTCAACAATATCATCATTAAGGACTGAGGATGATGAAAAATATTTTTAAGAACGAATCCAGTGAGATAGAAGGACAAATATTAGGGATTCGTATAACAGTTTTATCCAAGATCAATAATACTCCATAATAACCAATTTTGAAGCAGAATTCAAAAATAACGATTAAAACAAGGATACAATCAAAGATAGTAGCCAAAATAGACATCTTGGACAAAAAGGAAAATTTTCATTTTTTGGTGAATAGAGCCGTATTCGTGAATAGTGTCGTATATGTGAATAGTGCCATATACGTGAATCGTAACCCCAACACAACAAGTTCCAAATTTGATAAAAAGTTCAACCAATATTTTGGCATAATGATATTGAAGAAAATAATACCATTTGCGAAAGAAATAACATCCATTACCTCAAAATAACCGTACTTCTGACTGAATTTCGGTATATGGCTGACAGACACTCGAACCATATGGCAACACTCAAAGTATACTCACAAGAATACGCTCTCGATAATATAGAGAGAGAAAGAGAGAAAACTTATTTCCGGTGTGATTTTTAATTCTAACTTAGCTCTCTATTTATAGGAAAATACTAGAACGCCAAAGGAGACTAAATTAACAAAATATTAATTTATTTTTCTTAATTCCTTAGCAGCCTTCTTTTGTCAAAAACATCAGCCACCCATGTGCCAACAACCATAAAAACGTTTTTCTTAAATAAAATAATTAAAACTTTTAAAAATCAATTATTTCGGAACTCCGGAACTTCAATAATTCACAATAAATAGCCCCTTTGTCAGAAAATTCGAATGATTTTTAAGGAATTATTTAGGAATTTTAATTCTCTACAACTTTGCAGAAGAATTTTTTTCCAAATTCCAAACAGAAATTATCTGAAATCCATAAACGGATGATTTTTAATTCTTCCAGTCCGACAAAATACTGATAAAACACCTCAGCATTAATTCTTTCAATTATATCCACATAAAATAATATATTCATCAATTATATCCACATCAAATAAATATTTCATTATCAAATGAATCAATAATTAATTATTCATAAATAATATTACAGAATAACAATTATGACAACCAGGCCTTTCCCAGGAAAGAGGTGGCTTTCCAATAAGGATTTCTCCTTACTAGAGCACAATTAGATGACCTAACCTCTCTTTGACAAAACTTTCTAGACATTGCCAATAATGTTATCTAATAATATTATTCAAATAATATGAATTATTGATCTGATAATGAGAAATACTGTGCAGTGACAATTATTGAAATAATAATAATATAAACTAACAACGCAACACTTATTGAATCAATAAAATATTGAACAGTAACTACTGTAATAATTATTGAGTAGTGCCTTCTTACGTACGAATCAATAATTCAACAATACTGTGCAATACCGTGTGCTACTGTGCAACCACGCGTATGTATTTTAACCACCAGGTAACCAAACAGTGTTAACGGTAACAATTTACACCGTTATTTATAAAACTCAATCTTTGTCGTTTTTTTTCATCCAACCATTTTTCGGTATGGGGCCCACAAATGTCTGCGCCGTCGTACGAATATACCCCGACAGCAAGAATATTCCACGACCAAACGAATATTTTAATAACCACTTGTTTATTTTGTAAAAATTGCACATTTCACCCATAACCAAAGCATTATATCAAATTACCACCTTATTAATCAAGAATAATAATTAGAGGAAATTCGATTTTATTTATAAATATTTGGGGTCTTACACTAATAATATTATTCAAATAATATGAATTATTGATCTGATAATGAGAAATATTGTGCAGTGACAACTATTGCAATAACAATAATATAAACTATCAACGCAGCAACTATTGAATCAATAAAATAAAATATTGAACAGTAACTACTGTAACAATTATTGAGTAGTGCCTTCTTACGTAAGAATTAATAATTCAAAAATACTGTGCAGTACCATGTTCTACTGTGCAACCACGCGTATTACTTTATTTTAACGACCAAGTATTCCAACAGTGTTAACGGTAACAACTACGTCGTTATTTATATAAACTCAAACTTGTCGTTTTCTTCATCCGACAGTTATTCTGTTATGGGGCCCACAAATGGCTGCGCCGTCGTATGAATATTCTCCGACAACAAGAATATTCCACGAACAAATGAATATTCCCCGACAGAAATGAATATTTTATAACCACTTGCGTATTTTAAAAAATTTCATATATCACCCTTAACTTTAACTTTTTATCAATTTAACCATTTACTGAATAATAATTATAAAAAAATTGAATAATTTATTTCATAAAATTCGGGGTCTTACAGTCTCTAAGATTGAAAAATGAGTATCCCGAGGTTATCTTCAAGATTGAGCTGATTTGACTTCCAATGTTATCTCTAGAAGATGATTTTGCCCTCTTGCAAGGTTAGTAACAGAAATGTAAAATTTTGAGTGTTTACAGTTGTCTATGTTTATGCTAATTGTTTCAGCTAGACAAAGTTGAAAATATCAAAATATATTTTATATAGTCATCAATGCATCATTAATATGATGTAGCTATGACAAATGATGGAGTCATCAATACAGTCTAACCTAGTGTTGGATGTGATCTAAAGATCGTCAGCCCATTATGGTATGATGTGAAAGTAGTATGCACACAAGCCAATCATGTTTGATGATAAAGCATATACTTTGTAAACAATCTTATTCATTTATTAATAAAAAGTATTAATTTATTAAAGGCTTTTAATTATCTACATGATGCTGTTTTATAATATGTGATAAACCCATAGTTTTAAGCAATGCTTTTAGAATAATGATGATGATCATTCTAATGAGATCTAAATTCTTAGAAAGCTTAAAACTAAAATAGTTCTCAATCGTTGGATTACTAAATTGGGGATTAGTGAATCCGGATAGATTGGTACATACGTTGCTTGCTCATTGGATGAGGATGATTGATCTCATGATCATTTGTGTGGAGACACTAAAGCAAGTATGTAGGTGCTTATTAGAGAATAAGTTCACTGAACGTGACTCGCTAAGGAATACCTAATGGAGTTTTACTTGCATGTCAATAGGAATTCCTGTAGTGATAGTAGTACAAGTGATCCTTGGACTTGAGATCATCATAGTATCTTGTGTATGATGAGTTATACTTTGACTTATTCCTTAAGACCCTTAGGGTATATCAAAGGGTATGCTTGGGTATAATAAGTTGTACATGGAGATAATGTATGATCAATAAAGAATCTACCACTTCTAGTAAAAGAAGAGAAATATCCTATGTGATTCGATAAATGACAACTCAGTAGTCCTTGGCCAAGGCAGAATGAAATTAGAAAGGAGTTTCTAATTTGCATTATTTGGAGTTGTGCATTTAAGAGTCGAAATACAAATAATTAAATAAAATAAGACTTGACAGTAATTCCATGTCTTATATTTAATTGGGACATTGTATGGTGGAAGGATTGAATTGTACGGTAACTATTTACTCAAAGGTTCTTTTATGATTAATGTTGAAATCTATATTATCTGGAAAGTCGTTGATCGCTAGGGAGGCTTATCCCTATTGTAGAATAAATATTATTTATTTAAATAAATTAATAGTTTAATTTATTTATTTAAATAAGATTAGAATTGTTCTAATTGATTTATTCACAACCGGTTTAATATGGAGAACCTAAAGGGTCACACCATAAAAGGAAGAATAATTATTTAAGAAGTTAATGGCATAATCGTAATAATATGTTAAGTATATTTAATTTAATCTATGGTGATAGAATAAATTAAATAGCTTAATATTTATTATTTAATATTTTAGAAATATTAAATATAAATTAATAAGAGGAGTCTTATTAATATTATTACAATTATTATTATTTTAATTTCTAAAAGAGTTTAGGAATTAATTTAATATAAGTACTCTCATTTATTCCTAATAGGATTAGGAGGAAAAATTAGTTAAAGGAGTTTAATTAATTATCCCTAATAAGATTAGGGAGCCCATTTAATTAAAAGAGTTTAATTAAATAAATAATACCTTATTTTAATAGGGTTACTTGATATCTTTATAAGAGGAGTCTTATATCAGATATCTAATATACGTAATTTCAATAGTTGGATAGTACGCTCCTTTTCTATGAGAGATAGAAAAATAAGGGTTTTGCCAAATACCCATCTTCTTGAATTTTGTTCTTCCTTGGTGGATCACCTCTAGAGGCCAAACACTTGGGTGGCTAACGTTGATCAAAGGAAGGAACCAAACCCGGTGGATTCAAGTTGAACGCGAAAAGGATTGGAGGTGAACTTGTACCTGAGGAAGCTCGGATCTTCAAGGGTGTGGTTCTTGTTCTTTCTTTTTCGTTTAATTAATAATTGTGCATAAAGGGTGATCCGGGTATATGGTTTGTAAAATTTTTAAAACTCTGATTTTACACGTTTCCGCTTATTTTATGCAATTTGATTGCGTTCATGAATATTACAAACCTAACATGATGTAGTATAATAAAGTCAAAAAATGATGGCATCATCAACATACTGTTAAACAGTGAAGTATTATGCGTCATAAAATGATTTTCAGTAATTTAGTAATTAAAGAAGTGTAAAATGCCATTTAAATCGCCTAGACACAGATTCAGATATTGCTTATATTAAGCTTTTAAATTGTCCAACTAAATTTATTTGGTATGGACTCCAAACTGGATATGAGCATCCATGAATTGAGAAAAAAATTATGTGCCAAAGGAAGATGATGAACGTGAATGTCGTTCCTGTATCTTTATTGTTGATCAACATAAAATATCCTTGAATTAGGAAATTTTGTTTGCATAAAGTAGTGGCAAAGAAAGCATGGATTAACACAGTGCATAAACATGTTGATAACCTACGTACCCGTAAGATATGTCAGTTTGCAGATGAATTTCTATTAAAACCTTTTTCAGAAACAAAGTTCATAGTCTATATAACTCTCAAAAAGCTATTCATATGCGGATCTTTTTAATTCTTGAAATTATTCATATTGCTTCATAATTATTGAACAATTGTGGAAGATTTCTATTCTGAAAATTGGGTATACAAAGAATGAAGTTCTTTAAGAAGAAGTAGGCCGTAGAATACGACAATTTTAAATGAATCTTTGAAGAAGAAGAAGAAATGTGGAATTATGAGAAGCAAAGATTTTCGAATAAGGAAATTGACAGAAAATAATAATGTGAAAATATATTAGAAAGAAAGATTAAGTCCAAGAATTTTAGAACTTTTGGAGCATTAGATAAATAAGTATGAAACAGTAGAAAGTTATTTGGAGATGCACGTTAATGTGTATATTAATATATTTTATGTGTTGTATTTTGTGAAAATAATATATTTATTTATCACAAAATAATACCGCTAAGAATGGATCATCGTGATCGAGAGAGAATAACCCTAAACCGAGTAGGTAAGTTTCTTTTTGCGATTTCGAGGACAAAATCTTTATAAGGGGTAAGAATGTAATAATCTGAATTTTTTGATATTATTTATTATTGTTATACTGCATATGTGAATATGTATGATGACATATAAATATTTGTAACGAAGTGAATATAATATTATATAGTTACTGTATGTAAATAATCTATTTAAAAACAATTTAAAGATGGAAGGGAAGTAATTATCAAATATGAGCAAGGATCAAGTGCATACCCCTTATCTTACTCACCCGTGCTCACCCCCCTTTAGCGATGGACCCGATGACAGTTTCGGTCATATAACTGTCATCTATACTTTTAGCGACGGACAACATATATCATCGCTAAAAGTATAGACGACGGTTGTATGACCGAACCATCGCCGGGTCCGTCGCTAAAAAAGGGGTGAGCACGAGTGAGTAAGATAAGCGGTATGCACTTGATCTGGACCGTATCAAGTATACACAATTTATTGTATACACTTAATAAAGGATATTAAAATAATTTATGAAGTCAAATTATTTTAATATAAAAAAATTATTGCATTTTATATATTATCTTATTTCAATTGAAAATGAGGTAGTATAAATAAAGAGTATTAAAGTAATTTAAAAAAAGAAATTACTTTAATAGAAAGGGAAAATTATTACACTAAATATTATTTTCATTTGTATGGAGGATAATTGTTGAGTATATTATTTCTTATACTTATATTACATATTAAGTGTTAACGCCATGATCTTTCTCCACGTCCCAATCACAAAAGACGTCATGATCCTGCACAATAAACACAGTCAACACCAAAAGCTTGACGGCTTGGACCGTCGGGGGATAGCTCCGGCGTGAGAGTCAGTACAGGCGATCACAAGGTTAACAATGGAGGAATAAATATCTAGTGACTTGAGAGCAATAATTAATTGGATACCTTCCACCGTCTGTCATCCTTGCTTTATATCTCCAAAGTCCGGTTTGTCCTATATGCAACTGACTTTTCGGGCCCACAGTTTTTTATCCGACTAAACCCTGTCCAATCCTCATTAAATGCAATACAGAGATGACAGTCAAAGTTCTATCCTCAATGTACACCGGTCAAAGCCCAAGTTGAACCATACTCATCTAGTAATTAGGCCCACTATCACAGCCCAATATTTCATAGGCCCTAAAATAAAGATAATATTCACCCAATGGGCCGGCCCAATGAACCGGCCTAATACTTTTAAGACCCACCTCAACATGTCTAAAGTATTATGGCCCAACATTGTCCCCCAGTCTTTTATTAAACAGGAGGTTTAATGAAAGAGTATAAATGGAATCGGTCCAGAATAAAAGGAATTATAATGAGATCAACAAAGGCCCGAGATACAACTTACCGAGGCCCAATAGAGAAGCCCACTCCGGTTAGGATATTTAGACCCAAAACCGGGCAACGCCTCTTCCAATTCACCATCATTACTGTGAATTAACTGTGCCGCCTTCGATTACCGTGTAACCGTCAATATAAAAGGCAAACTTTACCAATTTTGACAATTTTATCTGCCAATTTGAATTTCGAACCTTGAAGCTTTCTCTCTACCACTCGAGCCTTCTTGGTATTCTCTGTAAATCGTTAACAATGGCGTCTCAAGAATCTGAGCAAGGTCATCCTCTGCTAGTGACACCAATTTATTCCATTCCTCCAAACCCAAACTCTACCAAAAATGCTTCAAGTTCTGATCAGGCTGCTGCAACGGCTAAGAAGAAACCAACAACGACATTCTCTCTCAGCCCTTCCGAATTCTATAGGAACAGTGAGCAGTATGTTCATGCCAACACCCCCTCGAAAGTTATCGAGGCTGACTTGGAAAGTCTTCGAACTCGTTGCCACATTCCGGATACCCACCAGATGAGAGTTCCTAGGTCTGGAAAACGAATGTACCAACGCCCTGAAGGATGGATTGCTGTTACGACGACCATTCTGGAGAAAGGGATCCGGTTCCCTCTACACGCCTTCGTGGTGACTCTATTAGAGTTTCTGGGTGTTGGGTTCGCCCAACTAATGCCGAACTCATATATTCATATTTTGGCATTCATAGCTCTATGCCACGAACTTGGCGTCGAACCTGCGCTCGACTTCTTCTTTACTGTATACAAGGTCGGTCGGTCCAGAGAGAAAGGAGTTAAAACCATAAGCAAGCATTCTTCAAAAATAGGGGAGAGGTTCGAGAGACGCTCATTAGTGAGTACTCCTTCAAGCAACAAAGGATGACATGAAAGATGGTTTTTCGTTAAAGGACCCGAAGTCCTCTCCTTACCGGGCTGGGCCACAGATGAGAAGATTTCCACGGACTTCGAGGATGTTTCTGAAGAACGTGAGGCCGAGATGATAGAACTTTTGGACAATTTCCCGATGGAGGAATGGAACTATAAACTTCTTTCCAACCAAGCGTGGTTGTATAACCACAAACGTAAGTATGAATTCATTTTGTGAATATTTGAAATTTTTGTGATATAGATTCTGACGTAGAACTGATAATCTTTTGTAGTAACTTTGATCAAACCATCTCCTTCGGAAGTGAAATACTTAGAAGATCTGTTAGCTGGAAAACCGGTAGAAGCTATTGTTGATTCTTCACAACATGAAGTCTCGTCTGAAGAAAACGCAGCCGGCAAATCTGCAGGTGTTGATGCTGAACCGTCACAACCAGAGGCATCTTCCAAATTCAACCGACCTACTGAAGTACCAACCAACGAGCCTCAAACCCATGCACCTGAAGATGATGAACCCCTTCTTCCAGAAAAAGTTCTTCAACTTCGTCGAAAGAAAAGAGCCATCCGAAAGCCTAGGCCGATCTCCATCCCATCAGATTCCGAAGATCTTTCCGAATCCGAACCAACCTTTAATCCGATACCTCCAACTACCAATCCAAAACCAACTGCTGACCCAATATCACCGAACGTAGATCCAGTACCACCAACCGCTGACCCAAAATTGGCTCGAACAAGTTTATTGGATCTTCCTGCGAATGATCGAAGACAACTTCTTTGGATCAAAAAATTGAGAACCAAAATCATCCCCCTAACCCCTGATGAGCTTAGAGTTCCTTCTTCAAATATTCACCCTTTAACAAAGCTTGTGGAGACTTCAACTGTAAATGAAGAAGAAAGAATTGAGTCTGCTGCAGTGCCATCTCGAAAGAGAAAACGACCAACTGACAACGACTCTAGTCCAACGCCTTCAACTCTACCAGTTCGAGATCCTTCTCCAGCTCGATCTCCTTCCCCCGAAAACATCTATATGGATCCTTCTCCCGTTCATGATCAACCGATGCCTTCCCCCCCCCAAGGCCTTCAACACAAAATTTCCACGATGAGGCCACCGGAGCGCCGACTTTATGGCCTCGGTACAACGTCAACTTCCCCTTTCATCTGTTTGATGCCTTCGTTCGGGAGAATGATGATCATCGATTTGATACTCATACGAACGGGAATTTTCTTGATGAAGGCATGAGTTATCTGGCAAAGGTAAGTGAGAGTTTTATTAATTAAACACTTCTTCACTTGCTGAAATATTTGAAATTGACTAGATACTGTTGAATATATGCAGGCGAATGCAGTCTTCGGGCGTTTACGTCCCAAGCATATAAATGCCGAGTCTGATGAAGAGACTTTGAGGAGGGAGAACAACATGCTGAAGGCCACACTGGCCCGAGAGAGAGAGGAACACGAATCTTCTCTTCATGCCAACGAAAGTCTTCAGAGGGAATTGGCCCAAACGAAGGAAGACATGAAAGAAACTTATGATGTGCTGAGCTCGGTCAAAGAATAACTGAAGACGACAAAAGCCAGTGAACAAAAATTAGCTACTCTGAATATTCGTTTTGTTGCTGAGACCGAAGCTCTGAAGACTACCAAAGAGGGGCTTGTTGTAGCCAATCAGAACTTGTTAACTTAACTCAACGAAGTTCAGACGAAGGCTCGATCTGATAGGAAAGTTCATAAGGCCAAGCATCGTAAGCTTCGTGGCAAGGTAAAGGCACTTCGAGAACGAGACCCTCTTTTGACCGAGGACTTGATCAAGCAAATACAGGCGGATTACCGCACATCTGACGAGCTCGGTGCAGATATTTTGAAGGTATATTATGAAGGGTATGAAGAGTGCCGGAGTCGGGTCAAGGAAAAAATGGTGGCTGCCCAACTGGATCCATCTTTGCTAGACTCCGAAGATGAAGCTGCTAGCTGAAAATGATCTTATTTCCTTCAATTTATAGGACTTGTGTAAAACGTTTCTGATTTTGTAATTTAATAAAATATCAACTTCATGCCTTGTTACTTCTGTGAGAACATTTCTTGTCAATAATGAATCATCAATCAACATGAAAACTGTGCAAGTGCCTCTTATCTTAAACCGTTAGTCAATAATTAAGCAAACTATATAACAGTTAAGAACAATGATAAAATAATCCGAACTCAACACTTGAACAAAATAAAGTAATGCATACTTATCGTTACCGAAGTGTGAGGTCGGTCATGTGTGAAGTGAATTCGGCTGATCCTCCTTGCACCATCAAAATCTTGCTCACCACTTGGGGTAGAACAAGTATATAAGATCATTTGTTTACCACTCGGGGTGAAACAATTATATAAGGACCAAGATATAAGGATCAATATATAAGGACCTTTGTCTACCACTCGGGGTCTGACAAAGTCTAAGGATGACACTTGCCTACCACGAAGGTCCTGACAAGGTCTAAAGGACCACCTACCGAAGAGGCTACCATCGAATGGTTAGCGAGTCCTCCCGAACCTCCTATCAAAACCAAAAGATGACATTCGCCTACCTCGAAGGGCCTGACGAAGTCTAAAGAACGACAGTTGTCTACCACAAAGGGCCTGACAAGGTCTGAAGGACAACGCTTGCCTACCACGAAGGGCCTGAAAAGGTCTAAGTGTCGACAATTTCCTACCACGCAGGGCCTGACAACGTCTTAAGGATAATACTTGCCTACCACGAAGGGCCTGACAAGGTCTAAAGGACCACCTGCCGAAGAGGCTACCATCGAATGGTCAGCGAGTCCTCCCGAACCTCCTATCAAAACCAAAAGACGACATTTGCCTACCACGAAGGGCCTGACAATGCCAAAGTGACGACAATTGCCTACCCCGAAGGGCCTGACAATGCCAAAGTGAACACCTGCCAATAAGGCTACCATCGAATGGTCAGCAAGTCCTCCCGAACCTCCTAACACCGAGGTGGCATTTGTTGTGCCTGTCAGACTATGAATGAGCTACCGAAGTCCCTCATGAGTGTTTTTACCTTCGATCCCATGAGCTGGCGTCTGTGAACCTGATACCTAGGTAATGAACTTAGTACGACTACCCCCCAGACAGCAAGAGGTATAGGAGATAAAATCGAATATAGCCTTTTGGTGGCTGATGTGGGATCGAACTATTTAGCTGACAGAACTATCCACCAAAATCCTCTGAATAACATGTGCAGCGTCGGACGGCATCCGAAATTCCTCAATAGTAGGAGATGGGTCCAAAGTAGAATGCCCGAAGTCTTTCTTTGCTGAATCCTCAGTTCTTTCAAGAATATCTCTGCCGATGTGCTTTGTAGGTCAACAACTTCGGGCCAAATAATTGCCACAAATACGTTTGTGAACTTCCCGAATAACATACTCTGCTTTATATGGAGCCAAATGTTTGAGCAATGATGACACAAAAGGTTCTTCGATAAAGATTCTCATCAATGAGAACAAAATTGACACTCTTGTACTTGGTCTTTTTTTCCAGCATCTGATCCGAAGGAAAGACGCCATCTGCCATCAAAGTTATAAGCATCTGTAGTGGCCAGCTTCGATAATACACTGGCGGTGGAATTGTTATTATGATCGACTCGTATGCGTCTGCTGAAGTACTGCAACGGCTTTGTCGGTCTCCTCAGCTGCTTTCCATCTGGAGCTGCAACTTTAGATGAATTTCCCCGAAGACAAGTGCCCACAGGGCGGTGTGCCCTTAATGGACTATCGGGAGTGTGATTTCTGGATCTACTTCGGTGAAACTTCCTGTCACTGTGGTGAGGATACTAAAGGTAGAATACCTTATTTGTATTCTGAGGTGCATGCTCCCTGGATCAGTTTCTTCATCTGCTGCGACCATAATCCCAAAGACCAATAGGGCAAAGTACCCTCTTTGGTCAATCAAGAAAATGGCTGTTGTGTCTTCATCTACTCTGCTTCGACCATAATCTCGAAGACCAATAGGGCGGAATACCCTTCTCGGTCAATTAATCAGGAAAATGGCTGTTGGGTCTTCATCTACTCTGCTTCGACCATAATCCCGAAGACCAATAGGGCGGAATACCCTTCTTCGGTCAATCTTGAAAATGGCTGTTGGGTCTGCTTCGATCCGAGGACGGCCTCGAGATATGTCTTTAAAGTGTAGACTTCTTTCTAACTTGATCGGTCTGTCAGTCTGATCACTTCGGTATAGAATTCTAAGCAGTATGCCTTCTACCCTTTTTCGAACATGGTCAGGTCTTCTCTCGGCAGCAAAAATCAATCTTCTTCTAGCATCACCTTTGGTTCTCGAACGAGAACCCTCAGAAACCTGCTTGGAAGCAGTACCAGCATGAGCATTCTTCGAAGGACCCAATCAATCCTTGACAGATACTCATTGTGTAGACGAAGTCATAGCCATCAGATATCCTTTAGAGGTAACTGTTCTACTCTTCTTCACCATGGATTCCGACGTAGAGCAGCTACAATTTGTGATTGAAAACTTCAAGAACACTAGAACACAGTCCTCCTTCTAGCGCCAATGTTAACGCCAGGATCTTTCTCCACGTCCCAATTACAAAAGACGTCCTGATCCTGCACAATAAACACAGTCAACACCAAAAGCTAGATGGCTTGGACCGTCGGGGGATAGCTCCGGCGTGAGAGTCAGTACAGGCGATCACAAGGTTAACAATGGAGGAATAAATATCTAGTGACTTGAGAGCAATAATTAATTGGTTACCTTCCATCGTCTGTCATCCTTACTTTATATCTCCAAACTCCGGTTTGTCCTGTATGCAACTGACTTTTCGGGCCCACAGTTTTTTAGCTGACTAAACCCTGTCCAATCCTCATTAAATGCAATGCAGAGATGACAGTCAAAGTTCTATCCCCAATCTACACCGATCAAAGCCCAAGTGGAACCATACTCATCTAGTAATTCGGCCCACTGTCACAGCCCAATATCTCATAGGCCCTAAAATAAAGATAATATTTGCCCAATGGGCCGGCCCAATGAACCGGCCTAATACTTTCAAGACACACCTCAACATGTCTAAAGTATTATGGCCCAACATTAAGTATAATATAATATATATTATATTATATGAATAATACATAAACTAGCCAAAGTCAGGGAAATGAAACCCAAAGAAAAGCAGGAGCTGGCAAAACTAAATAAGCATACTCAGCAATATTCTTATAAAGTAACCAGAAAAGAAAAGAAAGTTTTCGTGGAAGGAAAGTATATTAGGGAGCAAGAAAATTTTCGTGGAGATCAAGACTTGGAAATATATAAGTGGAAATCAAATTCTCTTGTTCTTCTATTTTTCTCATCCGGCACCCTCTTCCTGCCTTCTTTCTTACCCACCCGAGGCAATCTTCCTACTCAATTTCAGCCCATTTCGTTTGATTGGAACAAGAGTTGGAGCTAAGAAAGAAGCTAATTTGCATCTTTAATCAAGCAAGAACAAGGTATATGTTAATATATGTTTTGTCTAGTTTAAATGAATAAACTTAAGATAATTGATTTGGTTGACTGGATATGTACAGCGTAAACACAGGATACTAATTATGTATAACAATAGGAATTGAGATATTGTGTAATTGTGTGGAATCAAAAGAAAGTGAAATTTTGAAAGGAAATAAAATTTCATAAAATTGGTAAGTTAGTAAACTAATTGATTATGTGTAACTTGATTGTGTTAGCAATTGGTTATGATCTAAATTAGAAACATTGAGCTTAGCGGTTGTTGTGCGAAAAAATAAGGTGGCAAAAATTGGACTAGAACATAAACAAAATTTTATGAAATTTACGTTTTAAAACAATGCACAACATGTGCTCGTTAAAAGTGGACTATTTTTGTTAAAAATAATTAATTAAGCGAAGTTGAGGCTAAGGCTATGTATATATATACACTTTATATAGTTAATTAATGAGTGTGGGTGAATCGAATTAAGACAAAAAGCGTTTTTAACTCGAAATGAAAAATTAAAAGTTAATGTGTCGGGCTACTTTCGGGCTAACTGTTTCGACCAGTTAGACTTGCTGGAAAATTATAATTTTCTATAGTTTTTTAGTGTGCAATCCCAGCTAGCCATAGCCTCATGAAAGGAATTGTTCCGAGTTTAGACAATTGAGTTATGACGTGCCAAAGTGGGCGTCGAAACTGTCCAAATCAGGAAATAAGATTTGGACTTGTCCCTTGTATGAATTTTCTAAAATTATGTATTCTAAATTATAAAATGGTAAAAGCATAAAAGTTTTAGCCCCATAAGTTAGTTTCGTGTGGCCGCAAGAATCTCTCAAAAAAAATTGAAACAAATTTGTTATGACTGTTCTAGCGAGATAGGAAAAAGTTAGAAAAAAATTGAAAACAGTCGCAATGGGTCACTTTTGGGATCAGATTTGGACTGTTTAACAAATCCGAACTAGGGGTTAATATTTTTCAAAACTAGCTTGCTATGATGCTCATAACATATCCAAAGTTGGATTATCATAGAGATAGGATAATGCAATGATGCAATAATTATATAAGCTAAAAATTTGCTCTAGTACGAAAAAGAAATTAGGAATGCGTATGAGATTTTAAGATTGATATACGAACTAGAAAGTAATAATATAATATATCAAGAGCAAGGTATAATGATTGTTTTGAAACATTTTGTTTGGAATCATAAACTATTAAATCAAATAAAAGTTTCAAGTAAAGGATTAACTATGAATACACAAATGAAATCGAATGCGCCGTATGATTTCAAAGTTTTATGTAAGGATAAGAAATGTTCATAAAATGTCATAAACGGGTTGTAAATAGTTTATAACTCAAAATGTAAAGTATTTATATAATAAAGCCATGAGAGAACCTTTTTGGGCATAAAAGGGTTATAATGAACAAAAGTTTCTAAAGAAACGTGAAATGGTTTTAAGACAAGAACAAAAGATTATAGTTAATGTAAAATAAAATTAGTTTACATTGAGAATGTGAATTTAGTATGTGAAACTAATGTGTCTATGTACATATACTCAATTTGTGTAAGATCATCACAGAGCAGATAAGTTATAACATTAAACAACACTCCAAGCAAGTCTTTCAGTTTCTTTATGATTCTATGAACATGATATGATATGAGATCTATAGAAATATGTTGCATTACATGTTATGTACTATAAAATTCAAAATATGACTAAACTGAGTGAGTATGGAACTTAAGATATATGTGTTGTATGACATGAACTTATATTTCTTAAAGAGATGGTGCATGTATAATATGAATGATTACGAGATATATATGCTAAGCATGAAACTATTGTTGGTCATTTTTTGCGATCAATATATGCGTGGAAGTATACACGGTCAACATGTAATGAAGAGTAAGTTGGGTATCGTAACCATAGAGAATTACTTAACAAACTCTACCAAACACTAACCGTAACCAACTTAATCTTATTTAAACGATTGATTTAATATTTAAAAATATGAAATTAAGCTAATAATAATTACCCCTAGAATGAGAATAGATAATGAAGACTTGAGATTACAATTTCACTTATTGATCCATTTAAATCGACACACTTCCTGTTAAGCCAAATTAATTATACCGAATTTTTAGTCGAGAACATGAAGGTAAGATATGATCATCTCTCGATGTATCATACCCCTAGCACAATAAATCCACATGATAGAATGAATGTGAACACCCTAATTAACTAACTTACTATATCTCTGTTAATTACAATTAAAGAGGGTTGAAGCTCAAGTTCTCAATAGACTACATGCGGTGCATAGGTATTGTAATGCCTCGAAATCCGGTCTATCTTCACACCTAGATTCCGTGCATCACGAGTACATCTCCTTCCAAACATACATCATTATATAGCTAAATATAACAACATACATTCTCAAATCCCAGGTTCTAATACCTTATATCCTCGTTCATTACAAATAATGATAGTTGCATTATTCTTAACATCGTAAAAGTGTGACTTTTATCTGCCACCAAGGATATATAACAATTCATTAAACTGTTCTAAGGTTTAATTACACTATTCTACATTACAAGTCTTGGATTGATCTTCACGCTCATTCATATACTGAATGACACTTCTTCTGGATACCGATCAACTTGATCTTTACGAGATCCTTAAGTTCTTCTACTCGTACGCTGAAAATGTTTTTCATTTAAAGCAAGTGTGAGCATTCAATTGCTCAGCAAGTCATAACAGTTGAAAAAACAACTTCAAGAATTTAAACATTTTTTTAAGACGTCAATAACCGAACAAAGGTTATGAATCAGCTTGAATAATAGGAATAAATTTTGATTCCTATCATTTTAAAAACATTAGCCACATTCACTTTGAAATACTTTCATTCTTCTACCTTTTCCATACACATCCTGTCTGGCTAGAATCATTAGCAGACACTTAATAATAACGGTTCATGTATAAACAGAACATTCTCATATTGAACAGTTAAATCACATAACAGTTCATCTCATAGAAACACCGAAGTGTTCAAATTATGGCACAACGCCTCATACATTCTACCACCTTGTACAAATATCACACATTTGTCCATAGACAAAACTTCTCATGTTCAACATCTAAGAAAGTTTAAGAAACTAACATTCATTTAAAATATGAATGAAGTTAGGAAACTTTCTTTACGCACAGCTACAGCTTACAGTTTACGCTGAACTGCTCATCGAAATCCCAATATATCACATAAGGAAATAACACATACACCAATAAGTCATATACTTGACTTACGTAATGGTTTAAACTTAACTTTACTTCTTAGGATTCGCGTTCTTGCAATCTAAGTTTACGCGACCTACTTTGTTTACCATTTTACAGCTTCATGACATACGGAGATGTCTTACTCATACGAGCATCATCTTTGATGATTTGCATTCTTATCTTCTTCTTACAGCTCTTCTAGGACTCAACACACATCGTGTCTCTGCTAGTAGTCCATATGGTGCTCTGAGTGGTTTTCCACAAAGAACCAACAAACAAGTTCTTATCTCATCTACACTGTCTTTCATAGTGAGTTAGATTGGTTGCCAGTTTTGTATATACATCCACTCTTTGAAGGAATTGTTTAGCCCAGCTCCCATATGTCAACCATCAAAGATTACGATTGTATCACAACCTAAACGTATCTTAACTTATCCAAACTATTAAACTATAATGTTCGTTAAGTCAATTTCTTATTCCTTATAGCTTTCTGGCAACTAAATGTCATACCTCATGATTCATTCTTTATCGTCTAAGTTGTACAGTCTTTTGTATACTCAGAACGATCATTAAATATTAATTCTATGCATTCATATCGTGTTAAGCATTTTATATATCTTATTCATATCTTATAACATCCGGTTCATTCGACTCGGAACGTCATCCAAGTTATAATCATTACTCTGCTTCTTAACGTTATACGTCATTGCCATTAATTTAGTTTCTTCACCCTCGTAGGTTTAATCTTTATTCTTCATTACCATACAGTCAAATCATACACGGTGTGTAGTTTCTACCCGTTTAATATTCGCATACACTCAACCCTCACGTCGGCTAAAATGTTCAATGCTTACACTTCATTCTAACATTCTCTATCCGACTCACATTCGGACTTTCATTATTTTTATTACCGTTCATTACGATTTTCTTGATAATTTCAAATGTTACTTACTACTTTCGTCAACGTTTAGGTCATACAACCATTGTACACTTAGATCGTTCATTCAACGCGAATACGATTCACGAGAAATTTTACGTATTTTGTGTTCACATTGTTCGTCTCTTAGTCTCTCGTTCAATCTTTCCATTTAGCATTTACTCAAGGTTTAAATCACTTTATTAAGTGTTACATTAGGTGAACTATATGTTCATTATCTTTCCGTACACTTCCCTCAGGAGTTGAGCAATTAAAAGATCTTCTCTGATTTTTGCCCTGCTCCAACGTTGTGGCGCCGATTTCTTCCTTTCTTCTCACGCTGCAGCGCCACTTACCAGTAGTTGATTGTCTAGGGTAGCGCTGTGGTGCTGCCTCCTAAGGCTTAACTGGCGCTGCGGCGCCAGGCCTAAAACTTTGAAATTTTTTTTAAGTCATGGAAAATGTTTGAGACA
The DNA here is from genome assembly GCA_020205505.1 of Panax japonicus. Taxonomy (NCBI): domain Eukaryota; kingdom Viridiplantae; phylum Streptophyta; class Magnoliopsida; order Apiales; family Araliaceae; genus Panax; species Panax japonicus. The sequence continues at coordinate 19,957,163 of CM035102.1, read as the reverse complement.
CTTACTTTACAATCTCATAACTTATTCGTTATAACTCGGAACGAGATCATTCTAAAGCCATTCTCCTCCTTATCTTACGTTCTTCAACTTCCCCTGGATAGAAATTTATTCAAAATCCATTAACATGTTATTCAATTGGCTTAATCTTCACCTTTTGTTCGTTTTACGTTATTAACGTTCTTCGTTCGTTTGTCCGTAATTCGGTCATCCAAACTTGAAAATCGCTTGTTCTTGAGTCCACGACTCACGTTTTCTACGCTCTCCTACATTCTTATGAAGCCCTACACATTCGAGTTCATTTACATACTTTTTACTTCTCGTTTGTCTTTTACAAAATTTTTGCCATAACTTTGTTATATCTAAATTTAATCCGGTCCTCATGAATGTTTCTATCATTCTTAACCAGGCAATAAGCTACTAACTTAAACGCGATGGTTTTAAACTTATCCATCAACAACAAGTTATAACTAAGATAGTTTTAAATTTTCCCATCAAAAATGTTCTTCGTGTTATTCACATTCTTCGTTAGTTCTTCATTTTTAATCGATATATTGATTACGATTTTACTTTTTTTTAGAATTTGGTGTTATAAAACACAATTCATAACTTATTTCACTGAATCATTCATATGATCCATTCGGATTATTCAAATTCATTACGAAACTCATACCTCCTTAAGAAATTTATAAACTAAACTTCTAATTCTTATTTCTTTGTTTTCTCATGATTTCAACCATATGAAAATCATTCTTAAAATCCTTTGCTTCTATTCTCATTAAACTATGTTTTTTTAACATATAAAACTTAAAAAAAAGTAACGTATAGGTTAGGTTTTCAATACCTTTATTCTTTAATATTCTTTCGTTGGACAAAGTTTGCACTCGGGCTAGCTTTTCCTCTTCCTTTTCCTCCTCATATCTCTCTCTATCTCTCTCAAGTGTTGGTGATTTTCAGAATCACCAACAAATGAGCTAAGGCTCTCTTTATATAGAAAATCAAGGCTAGGGGTAATATAGTCATTTTGCCCCCAAAGTTACTATTCACACCTCCTTACTATTCACAAAGAATCTCTTGGAAGTTTTGTGGTTCCGTCTTTCAGGATTCATCCGACAATTCAAAAAACTGCGATTCTCAGAATCCAAATATTTTTGGATATTTTGTCTTTCTTTTACTGATTAACTTTTACACATTCTTCGGGTCTTTGAAAAAATTAAAAACACTTTTTTGATGATAAGTGTTTTCCTTCACGTTTTTTCCTAACGTAGCTAAACAAATGAAAAGTACAGAACAATATTTTTCGTCGTTTTTATTTCGTCTGATTTTTGCACATTTTCGAGAAAAACTTTTATCAGCTTACTTAACTTTTCACGCTATATTATCTTCAAATCTTTCAACGGAATGTCATTTCGACATACTGAACTCTCGAAAAGGCTTAGGTTATTCAAGCCCTAACCCTTAGGGTTTTGTCGGGTAAATAGTGCATATTTCGTCTTTTTCCTGAGAAATATTTTTTTCCCAAATATTTTTTTCTCGTCTTGAAAATTCTTACTCGTTCACTCTAGCTTGTAGCCAGAATCCTCCCATCTTATAATCATCCTAGGTTCTAGAACGATTAATAAACACATATCGTAGAATATTATTAATAAAAATTCATTTTATTAATAACTAATTCTTTAAACTTAAATTCTGGACAATCCAATTTTCCGTGTTGTCACATTCTTTCCCCCTTATAAAAATTTCGTCCTCGGAATTTCTTAAAACCACACCCATACCTAGGTGCTTAATTCCTATAACCTTAACAAAGGTTCCATTCCTACTCCTTCTCTTTCTTATAATCATCCTTTTCATAAGGATCATCTGTTGACATAATCGTCATTAGTTAAACCTCATGTCTAACTATGCTTTCAATCTCTCAGGTCATCAAATTCACCCCTTCTTCACAGAATTTTGTCATCTAAATCTTAGCTTATTCTTCTTCTCAACTTCTCTTCAAAGAAGTTCTTATCTTTCAAACATTCCCTAACCTTCATAACTTAACAAGAATTATGAAGTAGAATGAATAACGAGGAATATAAGAATTCCTTTAAAACATTTCATACTTTTGCTGGGGGGTCAAATCGACCATGAACTGTTACTATGTTTAACAACATTTTATCATAAACCATTCTATCATGGTCAGTTCCCAATCACCAAGAAAGTAAACTACCTCTTCTATACGTAGGTGATCAACCCATTGTATAACCCCATTTCAGGCGCACCAAAGTAATTTGGTTTGGCACAACTTCTCAAAGAAAGTTCGATTTTCTTTTAAATATGACATAACATTTGTCTTAGCAAAATCAAATAGCTTAGACCACACCAATAAATTGGACATCAACTTGAAACATTCGTCTAGTCAAATCAATTGAGATCGACTACTTTAAATTCTTTCGCAATACATCAAAAGGTTTTATGATGTCATGATACCGTACTTTTCACAGTACGTTGAGAACTTCGTCAGCTTATAACTTCATCATTATACATCATACCATAGTGTGTTTTTGATCATAAGATCACATCCAACACCAGGTTCAATTGCATTAATAACTCCATTGTTTTACCATCCTTGCATAAAATGCACTGATGATATAAAATTCATTTTTATATTTTAAATCAATTTTTGTCTAGCCAAATCAATTAACATAGACATATAAAGAATAGTTCTTTTTAAAATCCATTTGTTCCAAAATTTGAACCAATTCTTTTATTTTCAAAACGCACACATATAAGCAAGATTTCAATAAATTTTAAAATCTAGCATATCTAGATGACTTGGAATATGCTTCTTCTCCATCTTCCTTCATTGTCTTACTTGCGATAATTCTTAATCTTCTCTAGCACCTTCAATGCTAAGTCTACTGAAAATAACTCGTTTTCAGTCTAAACATTCCTATACCTTAGTATAGTCCATCAACTTACCACACTTTATGTGTTCAGAAACTTTCCATAACCATATGTGTTTAAGAACTTATCTTCGCAATATGTAATTCAAGAACAAACCAAGGACTATCCATATTCTTAGGGCTCAGAAACATAGCATATAACTATGAGTCACAAACTTTTCACAAGTATGAGTTTCAAGAACTCGCATCTATCTTAACATTCTCTACCTATAACACATATACATGAGAAAAGATTCACCTTCTCGTCATATAAATATTGATAGCGCGACATTACCATTCATACTTAATACAAATTTTCTTTAATATGTATTTCATCCTCTACAACTCTTCTGAGTTATTCTTCTTGTACTACTTCATAGTACCATTCATTTATAGCATTAACTATAAATCATCCATCGTTTAACAAAATAATTGTTATTACGATTAAATATGATTAAGTGGTAATCTTCTTTCTTAATAGTTTAACTTAACGATTTTTTTATCCTTCTCCCTACGATTATAGTCTTAGGTACACATACCTAAGGTTTATAATCTATCAGCTCTAATACCAACTTATAATGCCCTGAAATCCAATCTATCTTCATACCCGGATTTCGTGCATCACTTGTACGTCTCCTTCCAAACATACATCATTATATAGATAAATATAACAATATACATTCTCAAATCCCAGGTTCTAATACCTTATAACCTCGTTCATTACAAATAATGATAGTTACATTATTCTTTACATCATACAAGAGTGACTTTTATCTGCCACCAAGGATACATAACAATTCATTAAACTGTTCTAAGGTTTAATTACACTATTCTACATTACAAGTCTTGGCTTGATCTTCACGCTCATTCATATACTGAATGACACTTCTTTTGGATACCGATCAACTTGATCTTTACGAGATCCTTAAGTTCTACTACTCGTACGCTGAAAATGTTTTTCATTTAAAGTAAGTGTGAGCATTCAATTGCTCAGCAAGTCATAGAAGTTGAATAAATAACTTCAAGAATTTAAACATTCTTTTAAGACTTCAATAACCAAACAAATGTTATAAATCAGCTTGAATAATAGGAATAAATTTTGATTCCTATCATTTTAAAACATTAGCCACATTCACTTTTAAATACTTTCATTCTTCTACCTTTTCCAAACACATTATGTCTGTCTAGAATCATTAGCACAAACTTAACAATAACGGTTCATTTATAAACATAAGATTCTCATATTGAACAGTTCAATCACAAAATAGTTCTTCTTATAAAAACATCGAAGTGTTCAAATTATGGCACAAGGCCTCATACATTCTACCACCTTGTAGAAATATCACACATTTGTCCATAGACAAAACTTCTCATGTTCATGAGAAAGTTTAAGAAACTAGCATTCATTTAAAATATGAATGAAGTTAGGAAACTTGCCTTACACATAGCTACAACTTATAGTTTACACTGAACTGCTCATCGAAATCCCTATATATCACATAAGGAAATAACACATCCACCAATTAGTCATATACTTGACTTACGTAATGGTTTAAACTTAACTTTACTTCTTAGGGTTCGCGTTCTTACAATCTAAGTTTCTGCGACCTACTTTCTTTACCAGTTTACGGCTTCATGATATACGGAGATGTCTTACTCATAAGATCATAATCTTTGATGATTTACATTCTTATCTTCTTCTTACAGCTCTTTTAGGACTCAGCACACATCGTGTCTCTACTTGTAGTCCATATGGTGCTCTGAGTGGTTTCCCACAAAAAATACCAACAAACAAGTTCTCGTCTCATCTACACTATCTTTCACATTGAGTTAGATCGGTAGCCATTTGCATATATACATCCGCTCTCTGAAAGAATTGTTTAGCCCATCTCCTATATGTCAACCATCAAAGATTACGATTGTACCACTACCTAAACTTATCATAACTTATCTGAACCATTAAACTATAATATTCGTTAAGTCAATTTCTTATTCCTTAAAGCTTTATGATAATTAAATGTCATAACTCAGGATTCATTCTTTATCGTCTAAGTCATACAGTCTTCTGTATAATTAGAACGATCATTCAATATTAATTCTACGCATTCATAGCGTTAAGCATTTTACATATCTTATTCATATCTTATAACATATGGTTCACTCGACTCGGAACGTCATCCAAGTTATAATCATTACACTGCTTCTTAATGTTATACATCATTACCATTAATTCAATTTCTTCACCTTCACAGTTTTAATCTTTATTCTTCATTACCTTACGATCAAACAATTCACGGTGTGTAGGTTCTACCCGTTTAATATTCGCGTACACTCAACCTTCACGCCAGCTAAAGATTTTAATGTTTACACTTCATTCTAACATTCTCTATCTGACTTACATTTGGACTTTCATTATTCTTATTACCGTTCTTTACGACTTTTTGGATAATTTCATATATTACTTACTACTTTTGTCAACGTTTAGGTCATACAACTATTGTCCATTTAGAACGTTCGTTCGACGCAAATACGATTCACGAGAATTGTTTATGTATTCTGCGTTCATATTGCTCGTCTTTTAGTCTCTCATTCAATCTTTCCGTTTAACCTTTTCTAAATGTTTAAATCACTTGATTAAGTGTTACATTAGGCGAACTATATATTCATTATCTTTCTGTACACTTTCCCCAAGAGTTGAGCAATTAAAAGCTCTTCTCTGAGCTTTGCCCTGCATTAGCGCTGCGGAGCCGGTTCCTTCCTTTCTTCTCGTGCTGCAGCGCCACTTACCAGTAGTTGATTGCCCAGGTTAGCGTTGTGGCACCACCTCCCAAGGCTTAACTGGCACTGCAGCGCCAGGCCTAAAACTTTGAAATTTTTTCTAAGTCATGGAAAATGTTTGAGACGCTTACTTCAGAATCTCATAACTTATTCGTTATAACTCAGAACGAGATCATTCCAAAGCCATTCTCCTCCTTATCTTACATAATTCAATTTCCCTAGATAGAAAGTTATTCTGAATCCGTTAACATGTCATTCAATTAGCTTAATCTTCATCATTTGTTCGTTTTATGTTATTAACGTTCTTCGTTCGTTTGTTCGTAATTTGGTCATCCGAACTCGGAACTCATTCATTCTTGAGTCCACAACTCACATTTTCTATGTTCTTCCATATTCTTATGAAACCCTACACATTCAGGTTCATTTATATACTTTCTACTTCTCGTTTGTCTTTTATAAATATTTCGACATAACTTCGTTATAGCTAAGTTTAATCCTTTCCTCATGAACGTTTTTGTCGTTCCTAACCAGGCAATAAGCAACAAAATTAAACGCGATGGTTTTAAACTTGTCCATAAAAAACAAGTTATAACTACGATGGCTTTAAATTTATCCATCAACAACGTTCTTCGTGTTCTTCGCGTTCTTCGTTAGTTCTTCATTTTTAATAGATATATTTATTACGATTTCACTTTTCCTTGGAATTTGGTGTTATAAAACACCATTCCTTACTTATTTCACCGAATCGTTCATATGATTCATTCTTATCGTTCAAATTCATTACGAAACTCATACCTCTTTAAGAAATTTATAAACTAAACTTCTAATTCTTTATTTCTTCGTTTTCTCTTGAATTCAACCATATGAAAATCACTCTTAAAATCGTTTACTTCTATTCTCATTAAGCTATGTTTTTTCAACATATGAAACTTAAAGAAAATTAACTTATTGGTTAGGTTTTCAATACCTTTCTTCCTTAATCTTCTTCCGTTGGACAAAGTTTGCACTCGAGCTAGCTTTTCATCTTCCTTTTCTTCCTCATCCGAACTCTATCTTTCTCTCAAGTGATGGTGATTTTCAAAATCACCAACAAATGAGCTAAGACTCTCTATATAGAAAACAAAGGCTAGGGGCAAAATAGTTATTTCTCCCCAAAGTTACTATTCACACCTCCTTACTATTCACGAAGCATCTCTTGGAAGTTTCGTGGTTCCATCTTTTAGGATTCGTGTGATAGTTCAAAAAACTGCGATTCTCGGAATCCAAATATTTTTGGATATTTCGTTTTTCTTTTACAGATTAACTTTTACGTATTTATCGAATCTTTGAAAAACTGAAAAATACTTTTTTGATGATAAGAGTTTTCCTTCATGTTTTATCCTAACGTAGCTAAACAAATGAAAAGTACATAACAGTACTTTTCGATATTCTTATTTCGTCCGATTTATGCACATTTTTCGAGAAAAACTTTTATCGCCTTACTTAACTTTTCACGCTATATTATTGCCAAATCTTTCAACAGAATGTCCTTTCGACATACCGAACTCTTGGAAAAGCTTAGGTTATTCAAACCCTAACCCTTAGGGTTTCGTCGGGTGAATAGTTCGTATTTCGTCTTTTTCCTCAGAAATATTTTTGTTCCCGAATTTTTTTTATTTTTGTCTTGAAAATTCTTACTCGTTCAGTCTAGCTCCTAGACAAAATCCTTCCTTCTTATAATCATCCTTGGTTCTAGAACGATTAATAAACATATATCACAGAATATTATTAATAAAAATTCATTTTATTAATAAATAATTCTTTAAACTTAAATTCTGAACAATCCGATTTTCCGGGTTGTCACAGGTATATCTCTATCCTAGGCAGGAATCATAAATTCTATTGCCATGTACAAGTCACGAATACATGCTACTATGATTAGATTTAAACCCATAATCCGTCTCTAAATTTCAGATGGATTATTATGATAATTGTTAGCTAGGCAATTAAGCAATTAATCACAAACCATAAAAGACAATCCAAGAATAGCTAATAAGACTAACAAGGAAGCATATCAAAATAAACTACTCAATAGGATACATTATAATCTCAAAATAGATTTTAATTCATGATAGAAACCAAATCCATAATCCATAATTGAATATGCATTGAATGATACAAATAGAAGTAGAGAGAATTAGGAATTAAGAATAAAAAATCTAAGTTTCTTCTCTTGCTTCACTTTTGAACTTTCAAGAATCTTCAATTGATTCAATCTCCAAAACTAATCTAATCTAACCTAATAGAGAGATCAAAGGTGGAATATACAAGAGATTTATCCAAAAGAAGAATTTGTTTTAGAGAATGATCTAGCTATATGTCTCCTCTATACAATCTGAAATATGCCTAAATATAGGCTAAATCTCGACCCCTCGCTCAAGAAACAATCCAATTGGTCATTTAAAACAAAAGTCCAAGCTGGTCAGACATGAAACGGCGCAGCTGCGTTGCCCACAAGCTTTTAGGCGTAGCTGCGCTGAAAGGTGTTTTCGACTGAGGTAGGGCACAGTTGCGCCATCCCATAGGCCAAATATGGCGCAGCTGCGCAATATGAAATTCTGCCATAGTGCCCTTTGGTAATTCAAGAGGCTCCTATAAGCTAAGACGTAGATCTACAACTTTCATTCTTTAAGTTTTTCGAGATAAAGAGTGGAGCAAGGTCGAAAATGGTTCTGAAGTGGCTGTTATGTAAATGACAAGTGGGCAATTTCCAAATTCGACATGCGTTGGTAAAATGAACATAACTCTCGCCTAAGAACTCTAATTTGGATGATTCAAGATTTCTGAAAAGATAAGAAATAGATCTACAGCTTTCATTCTTTGAGTTCTAAGAGATAATGGTTGGATCATGGTCGAAACTAAGCCACAAGGGACTACAATGCAAGTAGCAAGCCGAAAACGCGAATGTAGCAACCCCAAACATCGACTAAAGTGGTTTTTATTCCAATTCCTACAAAACAAAGTAAAACACATAAAAACCATACAAAATCACATGAAAGAAATACGAAACAACATTTACACAAATAAGGTTAAAAGATATAAAAATCAACTAAAACGCCTTAGGATTCGCAAGATATCGAGATTAAAAGTATTCAATAAGTAGGTGTAAAACCCACTTATCAACTACATGTTATATGAAGCATAAAAACTATTAGATTTGCTGGACCATTGTGCTTAGCCTTGCAAACACTTTTGCAGATTTGATATGTGATGAAATCTATTGATACCCAGATGATAAAGACTAGGAGCATGTTCAGGAAAAGTAGTTCTTTATTTAGAAACGGTATTACACCTGTGATGACAATTTGCGATGTTATAAATGAAAAATATATAAATATTGGATTATTTAATACATATTGATAAAATAAATCATAAAATAAATATGATTTTGAAATGAGAGAATCATAAATGTTGCGATTCAGGGAACGAAAGAAAGACATAAAGAAAAGTTTTAAATTATTTGTAATTTTATCAATTATAATATTGATAACTAAAATAAGATAGTCGCTAACGCACAAGGTTGAGATTAAGTTAGTCCTGGTTTTAGATTAAGTTGATCCCGATTTTGGGGACGTTACAGGTACGCAGACTCCATTTATAAAACTCATTCATTTAAGCATCCGTTTAAAATAAAATTCAATCATCCATTGGTCTATAGTCCATAATTAACCCCATTTATTATCATACATATCACCATATACATCAATAAATAACATTCGTCTGATGAATAAGAAAACCATTCCATATATGCATTGATATCATTTAATGGGCAATTAAAATTTTACTAGAAATCCAGTTTTTGAAATAAAATAAAATCCTTTATTTTAATCAAAATTTAAATCATAATATAATTCTTTATTTTATTTTATCCAATTTTGAATAAAAATGAACACCTTTATTTTTAATCAAATTCCAAATCAAAATAAACTCACTTATTTTAATTAACATGGAATCCAATTTCAAGTTCAAAATAAACTCCTTTATTTTAACTTAAAATTGCTTAAAAAATATAATATGTTAAATCATATTCCTTATGAAAATAAACATTTCTATTTTTTAGGAAATATGGAATCTTATTCCATATATGAATAAACTCCTTTATTCTAGGAAATATGAAATCTTATTCCAAAACAGAATAAACTCCTTTATTCTAATTAATGTGGAATCTAATTCAAAGTTAAAATAAAAACTTTTAGTTTTAATAATATTTCAATTCAAAATATACATTTTATTTTAGTTCAAATAAAAAAAAATTAAAAATTTTAAAATCTGCATACTGGCGCGATTGCGCCCAGAACAAACTCAGAACCAGCGTAGCCGCGCAGCAACCCTAGAAAGGTTTTCTGAGTTTGGGCGCGACCGCGCTTTAGAATGAACTTGAAACGGTGCAGTCGCGCTGCATCGCAGAACAAGATTTTTTTTTCTTTTGCCCAAAAAATCAATCCAATCACATAACCGCACACATATGAAATCAATATAATCAATAATTAGCACAAGGTTTGGCTTTGATACCACTGTTAGGTTTTTATATAGCGCGTAAATGCAATCAAATTACATAAATAATGCGTAAGCGTGATAAAATTAGAACTTAAAATTTTTATACAAATTATCACCATGATCATCCTTGTGCATAATTATCAATTAAACGAAAGAGACGGAGATATAGAATTATACCCTCGTAGATCAAAGCTTTCTCAGGTACACAGTTCACCTCTAATTCCTTTGTGTTCTCCATGAATTCCACCGATTAGATTCCTTCTTTTGATCAATGCAAGCCACCCAAGTGTTTGGCCTCCAGAGTTGATCCACTAAGGAATAATACGTATTCAATAAGAATTGTATTAGGCAAAATCCTAGTTTCTATCTCTATAGAATGCGTAAGTACTCTCCCAACTGTTGGAATATTGTCTAACCCTAACCCATAATAAGACTTCTCTTATTTATAGATATAGGCAACCCTCCTAAACTATTTAGGAATATGGTTTTATTATAATTAATTAAACTCTTTTAATTAATTAGATTCCTAATCCAATTAGGAACTTATGAGAGTAATTTTATTAATTAATTCCTAACCTATTTAGAAATTAAATAAAAATAATAGTAATAATATTAATAAGACTCATCTTATTAATTTATGTTTAATATTTCCAAAATATTAAATAATAAATATTAATCTATTTAATTTATTCTATCACCATAACATAAATTAAATATACTTAACATATTATTACGATTATGTCATTTACTTCTTAAATAAATATTTTTATTTTGCGGTGTGACCCTTTAGGTTCTCCATATTAAACCGACTGTAAATAAATCAATTAGAATAATTTTAATCTTATTTAAATAAATAAAGTATACTATTTAATTCATTTAAATAAATAATATTTATTCTACGATAAGGATAATCCCCCTTAGTGATTACCGACTTTCCAGATAATATAGATTTCAACATTAACCATTAAAGAACCTTTCAGAGCATAGTTACCGTACAATTCAATCCAAATACCATATAATGTCCTAATTAAATATACGACATGGAATTAATGTCAAGTCTTATTTTATTTAATTATATATTTTTTGATTCTCAAATGCACAACTCTGATTAATACAAATTAGAAACACATTTCTAATTTCATTCTGCTTTGCCCAAAGATTACTGAGTTGTCATTTATCGAATCACATAGGTCATTCTCTCCTTTTACTAGAAGTGGTAGATTCTTTGTTTATCATTCATTATCTCTATGTAAAACTTATAATACCCAAGCATACCCTTTGATATACCCTAAGGGTCTTAAAGAATATGTCAAAATATAACTCATCATACACAAGATACTATGGTGATCTCAAATCACTTATACTACTATCACTATAAGAATTCCAATTGCTAGACGAGTAAAACTCTATTAGGTATTTCTTTAGCGAACCAGGTTCAGTGAACTTATTCTCCAATAAGCACTTATATACTTATTTTAGTATCTCCACACAAATGATTATGAGATCAATAATCATCTTCTTAAGAGCAATCAATATACGTACCAATCTATTTGGATTCACTAATCCTCTTTTTAGTAATCCAACGATTAGGAACTCTTTTAGTTTGTGAGATACCAGAATTTAAATCTCATTAGCATGATCAACATCATGATTCTAAAAGCATTGCTCAAAACTATGGGTTTATCACATTTAATATAACAACATCATGTAAATAAAGTAAAATGCTTTTAATAAATTAATTCTTTTATTAATAAACAAAAAAGATTAAAAATATATGCTACATCATATCAAATATGATTGGCTTACATGCATACTACTTTCACTTGAATCTAATGATTTTTTGTTGCTAAATATGAGCTCCCTCTCTTTAAGTTGTTGTTTCTCTCTCTAGATATAAGCTCTCTCTTTGCAAATGAGTTATTGATGCTCTGATATAGGCCCCGTGTGACTCCCCCAAATCTGGGTACTTCAATCCCACAGATCTTGTGTTCACGATCCATCACAATCACATCTAAAGTTCCCACAATATAGGATAACAAACTTCATAAATAATAATCCTTATAAAAGGTTACATATTCAAACGAAATTACACGTCATCTAACATTAATGTATTACATCTTAACAACGAAAAAAACATAAACATAAATAAGTTCATTACATAAGATTCTCAAATAAAAGATAGCCTAAACATCAACTACTTATACATCATGCCCTTGCCCTTGCTCTTGCCCTTGCTCGTAAATGGATACTCAGGTTTTTTGACCTTAGCTGAAATGTTTTATCTAAGAGTGAGAAAAAACAATTTGCCCACAAATAAAACAATATACAATAACAATATATTAATGAACAAACGAATAAGTTTCCACTCAATAATATATTCTTTACTGGAAACAATCAACTTTAAATCAAGAATTGTGAGTTCAATGGCATAATCGACTTTTAAACAAATCTTAGACATCAAGATCAAAGGCATCCACTGGGGGTCACAAGACCACGAACTATGTCTCAAGTTATTAAGTATTTCTACTATAACCTATAACAGTCTAACTATGGACCATCCATCTCGTACTCCAGGTGATCAACCCTTTGTAATATGTATTGTGCACAAACATATTATCCCTATTACGTAGCTTGAAATTATAGTTTTCGATAACTTATACCCCTAATATAGGGTTTTTCATCTCATCTTTAACATTAGGATCCGCACCTTAGACAAGTTGGTTTGGAATAACTTCAAAGGAATTTTAGATCTTTAGAACATTCATCAACTAGGGACTAGTTGAATCAAAAGGGTTCAATAGCCATTCAAGAATTTGATAACAATATAATCTCGTATAATGGTACATAAGTAATGATAGAGTAACAATGATTCATAATTGAATAAACATTATCTATTAAAATACTGCTTTCGGAAAGAATTAAAAAGCTTATTTAAGAATCGTAGATATTGAACAAATTAATAAATATCATTGAATATTAAAGTAGCAAAGGTTAGGAAACTTTCCTTGTACGTTCGTTACAAACTTACAATTCACGCTCTTCAAATATCCAACAAAGATCATTAAGATCACAATAACAATTAGTTAAAACTAACCTTATTGGGTTAGTTCCTACTTTAGTTAACTTTATTATCTTAATTCAAGGTCTGAATATCCTAGTTATTCATACATCATGAATCTAAACTCTCTATTAGGATATAGTATAAGACATGGAGTTTGAAAGATATCTCCACTTCTCACGGACATCGAATTAAAGGCTTTCATAAATTCTTAGTTCATAACTTATAGCATCATCTTTGTGATTACAATCTGATATTAGGTCGTATTACATGTTTTAGCCTTCACTAAAATCATTAGAATATATTAAGTTAATTTCCTCCGAACTACACACTTAACAGTTCATTACTGGGTCTGTTCTGCTTTAGGCGCGGCCGCACTACTTTTGTACTGGGCACCAGCACGGCGGCGTTGTGGTACAGACATAGCTTCTGCAGTTCGCTACACAGACTCTACTAAGAACCAAAATTACTATCTCTATTAATTTAGAACTAAATTAGCTACTCTCAGATGTTATAAACTCATTAAACACAACATAACACATTTACAGAACAATTTCCACATCTCAAAAACATTCAACAACTAAATTAAAGATTTAAATTTCATGTTCATGCTATTTTGACATATTATACAAAATTATACATAACGAATTTATTTTACAACCATTTTAATTCATTCAAGTTGCATTGTTTTCATATTTTAGAGTATTACGATAATGAACCATCAATTTACAACTTAAAACATGGATTCATAACCAATTTTGCCTCTAAAACAGTCCATAAGATATATAATAAAACCAAAAGTCTAATTCTTCTTCTTTTACACTTAAACACGAATTTGATTACTTCAAAATCAGTTATAGATGATACATAACATCATCAAATCGTACCCCTAAACCAGTTTTCAGCATTATTACATTGAGAAAATAAGAACGAAGAGTTCAAGAGTTGTATTATTACCTCTTGAATCCTTCTTAAACTAGATATATGATATATATTGCTTGATTAATCACCATCCTCTTCTTTGATTTCTCAGACTTCCTCTCTAACTTCACAGAGAACTCACTCTCTCAATTTCTCTTTTTTTCAGCCTTTGCAAATGAGCGTAGAGAATAACTGAAGAATGGGTTTAACGTACTTTTCAATTGGGTTATCAGTTACTAGTAAATAAGAGGTCTCAACAGTTAAAAAAATTAAAGAGTCTAAGCCTTTTTTGTTTAAACTCAATTAAACTCCGTTGGTTTATTTTCATTTTATTTTATTATTTCCCTATTATATTATACATATGTCACACTTAATTCTTATTGCTAAATTATTTAGCCACATTCTTCCCAAATTATTTATCCATTAAACCAATTTTGATGCTTTAAATTGGATTAAATTATGTTACTTAAGAAATTAAATTAAACCTTAACAACTTAATTATAATTTTTATTTAGCCATTTACTATGACGTCCCCAAATCTGGGTACTTTTTACCTCAGATCTGGTACACCATTTCTATAACTATTACGGAAGATATAAACATAAATATTTTATATATTAAACTTTTACACATCATTCCCAAGGTCTACAACCTTAACTAAATACATACCTTCAATATCTAAAAAGGTTTATAATGTTATTTTCATCAGAAAATTTAATAGATCTAACTACACCATAATTTAATCTTGCACTTTACCTTTGCCTCTATCCTTATTCAAGCTTTCATCTTAATCTGAAAATTTTATCATGATATAGCAAGGGTGACCAACAAATTTGCCTAACAAGTTTTAAATACAATGGAGATATATCATGATTGAAAAGAATGAATAAGCTTTCAATTTTTAAAAAATATAATAATTTTGAAATAACATGAATCAAGTTTCAATAATTGCACGACTAAATCAATAATGTTTGACGGTCAATAATGACCATAAACAATTTAACTAAACCTTATGGTAATGAAGGTGATCAGCCTTTCATACCTGATGAACATATGCAACATGCACTAAGTGCGAATCAATAATCAGTATAGACGTGAATAATCAACAACAAATATTCACTAACATGTTTTGAACATACAACTAAAGTTTGAGTTAAGGAAACTTGCCAACATAGTCGATTACCGCTATGCAATTTAATTTATTCTCTTTATTGAAAAGACCTATCAGGTATAAGATTTATCTTTTAATTAGAATATCATACCTTATTCCATAATACTATCTAACACTCAATCACATAGTCAAATATTAGATAATCTTAGCACCATATTCATTTACTTACTTATAATCTCATCATCTTATATTAACTTGTCTAACCTTCAATCACAAAGTTAAGTATTAGACATTACACCTTAGTCTTAGTATTTTCATTATACTTTGATAATCTTTTCATCACTTATAACTTATACTTATAAGTTTTCCCTTTATCTGTTATATTCGTAAGCTAGATAACCTTTCAATAAATTGAAATATCATTTCAGTAAACCAAATTACATTTCAGCATCCTGAAATTACTATTTCAGCAGACCACAAAAAATTTTAGTAGACTGAAACCATTTCAGCAATCCAAAATCCAATTCAGCACCCTGAATTCTCATTTTAGTCTATTACAAGCATATCATAGTTCATTGAATACCAAAATCAACAATTATATTGAAAAATAACATAAATCTCTTATTTTAATCTCCCATCAAATATTATTAATTATGTAATAATATTTTATGCTAAGGTTATTAACCTTTTAATAACATTCCAGTCAAATACTACTAATAATATCATAATCCAATATTATTAGTCATATAAGAATAATTTAAGTCATTAATCACATTAATAAACAATTGTTTTCCTTTTATTAATTAACTTGTTTAAGCATTCTAAAATGCCATAAACTTCATAACACCTCAAACCCGTACCCAAAACTTTATCAAAAATCTGTATAAGCCATGATCAAGGGTCTCAAGTCAAAAATCATATTTTTCATATCGTTAGACATCATATATTTACTTAAATCCATTTATCTATTTATCATCATTTAGATGAAAAATATCAAATCAGTCCCAAAAATATTTTTGTTCTGTGATTTGACAAAATATAGTTCCATATTGAACATATATTTTTTCCAGAATTTTTAAAATCCATTTACTATATTTAAATAGTCCATAATAGCCAAATAGTTCTCGGATTTTTCATAAATCGAGATTAACTCCAAAAATCCTGAAATTTTTATAGTACATTCCTGTTATGCACGTGTACTTCTAATAAATATTTTGTAATTTTTGGACTTATACACAGAGAGTTATTTGGGTGGCTTCATAAAAATAGCCCTTCACCGTAAACTCCATAACTCTCAAACCGTATGACCAAAAATTCTCAAATTTTTATACAACCTTCATATCTTCTGATATTAATACTCCAAAATTTTCCAGACTTTTTAAAGCACAAAAAGTTGACGAAATTACCCCTGTTTCAGACTGATCCAAAATAGTTTTAAGAAAACGGGACTGTTTTCACCAAAATTAACACCACGACTTTTAGAAACGTGATTTTTGAGTTCTACCACTTGGGTTTACCAATTAACACTTATATCTAGAACCTCTCTTCGACGGATTGAGAAAAGAATGCATAGATCAAAATTGGTGGATATTCAAAGCACCTAAAAGTTAGGATTTTCAAAACTAGAAAATTTTATTTTTCTTTCCTTTTTATTCCAACCAAATCAATACCCAATATAGGTAAATCCATATTTGAATCCATGAAAAACACATAGATTATAGGGGTTTGCACTTTCAAATCAAAACCCCCTTCTAACAAATTACAAAAAGAAATTAGAGAAATTATACCTTTGTTCTTCTTCTTCATGGAGAATTTCTCCTCCTTCTTTCCTTCCCTAGGGATGTCGCCCCTTCCCCTTCTCTCCCTCTTTCTCCCGTTCTCTCTTTCTTCTTTTTCTCTTTCCCCTTTTCTCTTTCCTTCTTATCCTTATTTTCTCTAATATACGTTCCTTCTCTTTTTTTAACCGGACATTTGGCCTTCTTATTGCCACATACTAGTATTATTATTATTATTTAATTGCTTTATTGAATGCCCAAAATCTCCTCATCACTAATTGGTTTTAAAAATTGGGCCACTTATTTAATCTTTTGGGCTTTCAATTAATCCTTTGGGCCATGTAACATTTGCATAGTCCAATCATTTCCATCTTATCCCACCCTAAATATTTAATTAGGGTATCCATTCCAAATATTTAGAATTTAAATAATCACTCTAGTACATTAAATTCTATAACCCAATTAAATTTGTTTTAATTAAGTTATAAAATTAATAACTTGAGATAATAAAAATATATCTCTTAACTTAATATAATTTTTAATATTATTATTCTCCCACAAATGGGCTTAGTTTCCGCCCTTAATTAATTCCATTGAGCTAGCAATTTTACTTGTTTTAGTCACTAACAAAACTAACTTGGGCTTTCAACCCTAATTTAATTGGGTCATTATAATACTTGTCCCATACATAATATATTGGGCTAGATTAAATAATTTAATTACCCTTAATCACTTTATCTACAAGTCCCATGCTTAATTAATTAATTGGGCTTGTTTAAATAATATAACTTTCTTAGTCCATTAAATTTTAATTCACTTGAATTAATTCTATGACCACTAAATAAAAATAACCTTTTAGGTCATTTAAATCTCATACCATATTTAAATAACTTATGTAAGTTATACAATTTATATTGTATAATTAAATTTAATTTCCTCTTCCTCTTCATAAATTATTTTCAAACAATGTATTTATATATTAAATATATAAATTTAATATATTCAATCATTTATTCAAATATGAATTTAATTTACTAACTAGTTGATACCAATATACATATTGGATCTCATCTCATATTTTTACTTTACCTCCTTTGGTATAATATTAAATATTATACCATTATCCAAATAACATATTTCACTTCTCACACTAATTTTGACTTTTCTCCATAAAAAGTCAACTATTAACTTTGACCAAAAGTCAACATTTACACATTTTGTGTTTACTGTCCATTCTGACTAAACTTGACGTCCGGACGCAACCGAGCAGTCTATGCTTCAAAATTTTATCTCTAACTCAAATTTTGAGTTTTAAATTACTCCCTTGTTATTGTAATCGTATTAACTAATGACTTTATACTTATTCAAATTCTTATTTGCAAGTCAAGGCCAACGTTCAAGATATGTTAATTACTAACATAGTTTTATCGTGATCATTATATCATTAACTTAATTCATCATTCCTTTTGCTAAAATATATATAGCACATTACTAAGTATATATATTTCTGTACATATACTCATCTTCGTTTAACCTCATAACATCTCTTCATGTGAAATCTTATCTCCTTAAGAAAATTTCCATATGTACTTATATAACATATCTTAGACTATTCAGTTCACATCAAATTTACAGGTATCGTAATACCTTATTCTTGATATTCCTTTAACTACATATTAATTCATTTCTAGTGTTTTGGAATTTTGTAACCCATATTTTCTCTATTCTCATTCGAATAGCAAACCATATAGGTTTTACTTTAAAAATTTAAATAAACCCTCAAATTCTTATCTAGGTTTTATTCTTTAACCTTTATTCTAATCATTCAAGATTTTATGAATTTTCGGGTTATCACATTCACCCCTTCTTCTAAGAATGTCGTCCTCGAAATTAAAGCATACTAATCTCTGCTTATTCTCTTGATCAAAACTAGGTTTTTAACTTAACCTTTACAATTTCCTCCTTTGAGGATTTCTCAATTATTATAACATTTCACCATAACTACTCACTAGGAGTTTACATCTTCTAAACATTCACCAAAACTAGGTTGTCATAATAACCTTTATTCAATCATCTTAGATTCTACTCGTACACAACGAGTTCACACTATTTCATACCCATCACCACATACTACCACAACATTACTCTGAAGAGTTTAAAAAAAATTCATATCTATCTGAGGGATCATAAAAACTATGAACTTTGAGGTTTAAGGGTATTTCTACCTGCTACCTCTTTCAATTTCAAAAGAAAGGTACTCTATCTCTGAAACATTTCTTTAATAGGTATGTTTACAATCATGAAGAAGGTAAACAACCGATGCAGGTACTTTTGATGATCAGTCTGTTGTACCTTAGTAATTGGAATGACTATATACGTTCTTAGATTGGAATATTTTATCCAATCAATATATCCCCATTTTCAGGGTTGTTCACCTCAGACTTATCATAAGATTCCTCACCAAAATAATTTGGATCGGCATAAACTTTTAAAGAATACTTTGAATTCCATAAACATTTGTCTAGCTGAATCAAATAGCTTAGACACATATCAATAATTCGAATTTCAATCGAAACATTTCTAGCCAAATTCAGTTGATAATAAATTATCTTTAAAATTCTTAAAATCATTTTGACGTAATGATACCGCATTGTATATACAGTCCGTTTGAGGATTTAGTCATTTTGTGACTTTGTCATATTACATCATACTATAGTGGGCTGACGATCTTTAGATCACATCAGACACTAAGTAATTTGGCATTGATAACTCCGTCATTTTTATCATCTCTTCACCAGGTTGCATGATGCATTAATGATATAAAAATACATTTTGATCATTCAAATCATTTTCATTTAGCCGAATTAATTAGCATAGACTCTTATTTAAACCGTTTAGAAACCTTTGAAAATCATCTTTGGTGTCATCATGCCACAACATGTAACGATGTGTTAATGGCCTGAAGTCCACACCTACACACTTGTCACCATGTGTTGAGAATAACAAAAATTCATTTGTAAAGGCACATCAGTGCGAATTTAGCTTGATGTCAAAAACTTTGAAGTCTAGCATAGCTAGAAGATTTGGAATTACCTATGCTTCCACCATCAACTTCACTTTCTCTACTAATCCATTGCTTAATAAATCTATCTATTTCTATCATCCTCATTGCTCCATTCACAACTTTCCTATACCCCAGTTCATCAAATTACCACACGTTATAAGTTTAGTAACTTGCCACAATCATATGAGTTTCAAAACTTATCCTAGCCAGACCATAGGCGTCCATTTGCTGAGGTATAAGACGAGTTCATATTGAATATCAAGATGAGTGCATAATTAATATCTCTTGTCTAATTTTATGGTCTTATTCCATCATGTCAAGAATATTTTAATATATGCATGGTTTTAGGGGGAGCCATAATTATTATATTGTCATCATCAAAAGGGGGGGGGGGAATGTTGACTTGGTCATATTCCAACCTTAGGTTTTGATGATGAGTTTCTTAATATACTAAAATGTTTACTCATGCATTTACAGGATATTAAAAGAATTCTTGAAGCTTTGGTTTATTAAAGGATTGAAGACATGAAGGCTTGAAGAATTGCTTGAGTCATTAGGAAATAAATGTAAGATCATATCTTTAATTATTTCTCAATCAAGGCTCTAGGATTTGCATTGCATTGCATCATTAATTAATTGTGGAATAAATTAAAATGATTAATAAATTAAAGATTAATTATGAAAATATTTAATTAAGATTTCAAAATTAATAAGGATAAAATATTAATTAAATTGGAGTAATTTTTGAAAAACTAATTTTGAAACATTCTCATAATTAAAGGAATTAGAAGTCTATCTGGTGAATTAGAAGAATTTGAACATCAATTAAAGAGATATGATGATGAGGAGGATACTCCTCGAAAGAAGGTTCTAGCTATTATTGCAGGTGATGAAGAGGAGCTAGAGGACGATTCAGATGAGGAAAATGCAAAACTTTCAAAAAGGCTCAAAGGGTTGTTACAAAGAAAGATTAAGAGAAAGAATGCAATCACTTCAAACAAATTCAAGGGAAACCAAAATGAAGACACTTGTTTTGAATGCGGATGCCCGGGCCATTTCAAAAAAGGACTGCTTCAAAATAACAAACAAAGGCATACCAAGCTACAAGGATAACAAAAGGAACAAAGCATTTATTACTTGGAGTGATGATGAGACCGAAGTGGAAGTCGATGCAAATGAAGAAATATCCCAAGTATGCTTCATGGGAGTTGGAAATGAATCAAGTGATGAATCGAGTGAGGTAACCATTCCTGATTATAATATTTTGAAACATGAAAATGAAAAACTAAGAGAAAAGAATGTATACTTAAAAGATTTAGTAAATACTTTAATGAATGAGGTTGATATATTAATTGATGAAAAGAAAGAAGTTGAACAAGATACATCATCACAAGAAGAAAATATTTTAATTGCTAAAAATAATTTTTTAGAAAATCATAACAAATTTCTTTCCAACAAGGTTAATGATTTAAATAAAGAAGTTGAAAAACTAAACAAAGAAATAGCAATGAGAGATGTTTGTATTGATGCTTTTAATGATGATTCTCATATTAAAAATCCTTCAACAAATGAACTACAAAAAGAAATAGACTCACTAAAATCATCTTTGGCTAAATTTGTCCAAGGGGAAGAAAACTTAACTGTCATGTTGGGTAAACAAATACCTAGCTTTAAAAACAAGGAATTGGCTATAATCCAATACATAAAAAGAGTGATGTAAAAATTTTAAAATCTAGATCACATTTAAAATTAAATTATTGCTCTCCTTTCACTACTTGTAAAACATGTGGCTTAAAGGGACATTTAGATTGTTCATCAAATAAAAGGAATATGAAAGTTAAAAGTGTGTGGATTAAGAAAAGTGATTTGTATGTGACTAACCCAAAAGGACCCAAAAAGATATGGGTACCAAAAGGATGAATTTTTTTATAGGTACATCTCAAAGCCGAAGGTCCTTCTTAAAATAAACAGATTGAGTAAGCCAAAGGAGCAAACATAATTTGTCAGTAAGAAGAAACAGCAGACTGGATTTGACAAGCAGAATATAGCATTGTCTAATTTTCTATCCAGCAAACCATATTCTTAGAAAAGAAAGTTGAAATGCTGAGAGCAGCAAAATATCTTAAAAGTCATCCACCCGAGAATATTATTGAAGATATTACTCCCAGATTTGAGTATGAGAACTACCCAAATCATGACAAGTTCAAACAAGTTCCTAGGGCTTGATGCAAGAGGTTAAGTAAGTATCTCATCTCAAATGGTTTCACTCAAGGTAAAATCGATTCTATATTATTTAAGCATAAAAAATAAAGATTCTATCATTATGCCAATATATGTAGACAATATAATATTTTGTGCTACTAATGAGTTTCTTTGTGGGTTATTTTCTAAGTGTATGCAAAAGGAGTTCGACATGAGCTTAATGAGAGAACTTAACTATTTTTGTTTGGTAATCTAAACAAAGAAAATAAAGGATGACATATATACATCAAACCAAATACACAAAAGAGTTTATCAAAAGGTTTGAGTGTGAGAAATCTAAATCAAAGTCTACACAAATGAGTAAGTTAATTAAATTCACATTATATGATAATGGTATTGACGTATAGGTTACTAAATATGAAGGTATGACTGCTTACTTGAATCTATGTGGTTAGCTTACTTTATGAAGAAAATATTTAAATCTTTTAATCACTTGGGTTAACAGAAAAGATTCTTAGACTCAGATTTGCCAATCATTGTTAGTCCTTAAAAGCACCGTGATTTTTTCTACGAGTATACATCATTTTTCAATGTCCTTCCTTTCTTTTTGATTAATGACAAAGGGGTAGAAAAATCATATGGTATTCTTTTTGATTGATGACAAAGGGGAAGGGAATAGAAATTATGATATATTTTGTCTAATCATGTTGAAATAGATTGAGGTACAAGATGAGTTCATATTGAATATCAAGATGAGTGTATATTGAATATTTCTTGTCTAATTTTACGGTCTTGTTCTATTATGTCAAGAATATTTTAATATATGCATGGTTTTAGGGGGAGCCATAATTATTATATTGTCATCATCAAAAAGGGGAAGAATGTTGACTTGGTCATATTCCAACCTTAGGTTTTGATGATAACTTTCCTATTGTACTAAAATGTTTACTCATGCATTTACAGGATATTAAAAGAATTCTTGAAGCTTTGATTTATTAAAGGATTGAAGACATGAAGGCTTGAAGAATTGCTTGAGTCATTAGGAAATAAATGTAAGATCATAGCTTTAATTATTTCTCAATCAAGGCTCTAGGATTTGCATTGCATTGCATCATTAATTAATTGTTGAATAAATTAAAATGATTAATTAATTAAAGATTAATTAGGAAAATATTTAATTAAGCTTTCAAAATTAATAAGGATCAAATATTAATTAAATTGGAGTAATTTTTGAAAAACTAATTTTGAAACATTCCCATAATTAAAGGAATTATTTTAAAATAGATTTTGATTCTTTATATAAATCTATTCCATATATTTTGGGATTGAGTTATTCATTATTTCCACGATTTATTAATTGATTGAACTTTCCTTAAAATTAATTAAGCAAATAAATATTCATATCTTTAGAATCAATTAGCATGGATCAATTAATTAGAGTAATTTTTGGAAAGCTAATTAGTGAGGGCAAATATAAATAGATTGGAATTTCAAAATAAATATGGAAATGTTTTTTTTAATATAGATATGTTCCATAATTGATGGAGTTGATTAGTAAATGAGTTTAAAAAGATCATTATCTTTCATATCTCTAACCAATATTGTCTCCATACATTTTGAGATATGGGTTTTCCATTATTATGTTTTCCATAATTATGGAAATAATTTTGAATTGCAGTGCTTAATTTATGGAACAATTTAATTGGGTATTTAAAATAAATATGGAGATATTTTAATCTTAAAAATAAATTGCTCATTCCGTTTAAACAAAATATATACTGATATCTTTTTTCCATAAAGTTGGGCTAATCAAAAGATTCCATAAATTAAAAGTTTTAATTGATTCTATAAAATCTCTTTAATATTGATTCCATTAGTTGAATACCTTAATTTAAGAATCATGGTTGGTAGAGGTCTTTTTGGATTTAACTCCTTTAGTGGACCATATCGTGGAGAATATTAATTAATATGTAAGCTGGAGTAAATCATGCTTAAGTCTCTCTATATCAATGGATAAGTTAGTGGGAATAAATCATAATAAAAAGATTTTTGTCCTTATTGTAAATTTGACTTGTGGCTGCATATAATAAGTTAGTGGGACTTAATTAGTGGAAAGTGCAAATTGATAATCAATAATGATCACAAGGTTAGCGTTCATTGTCTAAGCATTTAATAAATTTCTCCAACATCGGTGCTTATTTTTAAAAAAGGGTAACGGCTATATGATGGAGAACCAAGGCTGAATATCTTATGTTTTTAATGGGCAAAAGGTACAAAGTCCATTGATTATAAAAGGGGCTTCCATAGTTCTTATTAAAGACAAGAAATCAGAATATACAACAAGTAGAATACTTAGAATACTATTCTGAAAATATACTTTCTTCACATACAATTTACAAGGGTTTTCAAAGTTTGTAAATTGTGAAGAATCTCTACAAGGCTGTTGTGCATCAAGCTCTCAATAAAATTTAGCTTTTATCTTTGCGCTTTAATCGGTGATATATTTATCATTTATATTTTGATCATTGCATTCTAGTTTGGCCTTGAATTGTTTATATAATTATTGTATTGATCATTGTTTATTTTGTTGTCATATATTTGATCAATTCTCTAAACATGTGGTAGACTAAGTTGTTAGTCTAAGGATTCTAATCCGGGTTGGATTAGGGGTTTTGCAAGCGAGTTCAAGAAAGAATAGGTGCTTAAGGGTGCATATGTGCACAGGGAGCAAAGGTGCTCAGGGAGTATAAGTACTCAAAGGTTGTGAAACTTATCTTGTACAAGCGTTTAATTGTAAACAAAGTTAATTAATAAAGAGAGTCTCCAATACTAGTTTGTATTGGACGTGGATTAGGCCACTAGAATAGAGGATAGGGGCTGAACCACGTAAAAATTCCTTGTGTTAATGAGATTGCTTATTGTGCTAAATTATCCCATCACTCTGTTAACTATCCAGCAATCTACATTCAATATCTATAAACTTATAAACCTAATTCAGCAATTTGTTTTCACATAATCACATTCTGAAAAAGGCTAAATTTCTGAATTAAGCATTTTGGAAAGTTTTACATCAACTAAACATCTTGTTTTAACATTTTACTTTATAAGGATTTAGAATTTAGCCTCTTGAATTGAATATCCAAAAGAATTTTTATTTGATCAAAAGTTTGACATCGTTTGTTCTCACACTTATTCAACCCCCCTTCTAAGTGTTCCTACTTAAATTTCAAATCATATCTGCAGTTATAGCCTAAGGTATACGTACCTAAGGTTTATAACCTACGACTTTGATACCAACTTGTGACGTCCCCAAATCTAGGTACTTTTTACCTCAGATCTGGTACATCATTTCTATAACTATTGCGGAAGATATAAACATAAATTTCTTATACATTAAACTTTTACACATCATTCCCAAGGTCTACAACCTTAACTAAATACATACCTTTAATATCTAAAAAGGTTTACAATGCTATTTTCATCAAAAAATTTAATAGATCTAGCTACACCATAATTTAATCTTACACTTTGCCTTTGTCTCTGTCCTTATTCAAGCTTTCATCTTAATCTGAAAATTTTATCATGATATAGCAAGGGTGAGCAACAAATTTGCCCAACAAGTTTTAAATACAATGGAGATATATCATGATTGAAAAGAATGAATAAGCTTTCAAGTTTTCAACAATATAATAATTGTGAAATATAATGAATCAAGTTTCAATAATTGCACGACTGAATCAATAATGTTTGACGGTCAACAATGACCATGAACAATTTAACTAAACCTTATGGTAATGAAGGTGATCAGCCTTTCATACCTGATGAACATATATAACATGCACTAAGTGTGAATCAATAATCAGTATAGACGTGAATAATCAACAACAATTATTCACTAACATGCTTTTAACATACAACTCAAGTTTGAGTTAAGGAAACTTGCCTGCACAATTGATTACCACTACACAATTTAATTTATTCTCCTTATTGAAAAGACCTATCAGGTATAAGATTTATCTTTCAATTAGCATATCATACCTTATTCCATAATTCTATCAACACTTAATCACATAGTCAAATATTAGATAATCTTAGCACCATATTTATTTACTTACTTATAATCTCATCGTCTTATATTAACTTGTCTAACCTTCAATCACAAAGTTAAGTATTAGACATTACACCTTAGTCTTAGTATTTTCATTTTACTTTGATAATCTTTTCATTACTTATAACTTATACTTATAAGTTTTCCCTTTATCTGTTATCTTAGTAAGCTAGATAACCTTTTAGTAAACTAAAGTATGATTTCAGTAAACTTGAAACAACCCGGGTCAAATCCCGAGTCCGGAACAAATCTTAGGTCAAATCCCAAGTCCGAATCGAATCAAATCCATCCAAATAAGGTCTCAAACCACTGGCCCAATAGTATCTTCTTTGGTTATCTAGCCCACCATAGGCTCCCAAAAGGTTATGAATTGAAGGTACTATTGGTAGTAACTTTTTATTTCCTTATATGCAGACAAATTGTGGGACTGGGGTGTTACAAAATCCCCCACTTAAATTTCTGACGTCCCCGTCAGAACCGATCACACACACGGCCCAAAGATCTTTGCCTCTCTAGCCATTGTGGGATAATACCGGCTGGCTTCGTGTCCCCACCTCCGGACCTTCATCTTTCCATTGTGGGATAATACCACCAGCCTTCATGTCCCCACCTCCGGCAACCCGATCGGATAACCCGACCCGAGCTTTCTAGAGTCTGCTTTGATACCATATGAAACAACCCGGGTCAAATCCCGAGTCCGAAACAAATCTTGGGTCAAATCCCAAGTCCGAATCGAATCAAATCCATCCAAATAAGGTCTCAAACCACTGGCCCAATAGTATCTTCTTTGGTTATCTAGCTCACCACATGCTCCCAAAATGTCATGACTTTAAGGTACTATTGGTAGTAACTTTTTATTTCCTTATATGCAGACAAATTGTGGGACTGTGGTGTTACAAAACCGGATTATATTTCAGCATCCTAAAATTACTATTTCAGCAGACCACAAAATATTTTAGTAGACTGAAAACATTTCAGCAATCCAAAATCCAATTCAGCACCATGAATTATCATTTTAGTCTATTACAAGCATATCATAGTTCATTTAATACCAAATTCAGCAATTATATTGAAAAATAACATAAATTTCTTTTTTTAATCTCTCATCGAATATTATTAATTATGTAATAATATTTTACGCTAAAGTTATTAACCTTTTAATAACATTCCAGTCAAATACTACTAATAATATCATAATCCAATATTATTAGTCATATAAGAATAATTTAAGTCATTAATCACATTAATAAACAAATGTTTTCCTTTTATTAATTAACTTCTTTAAGCATTCTAAAATGCCATAAACTTCATAACACCTCAAACCCAACCCAAATCTTCATCAAAAATTTTCATAAGCCATGCTCAAGGGTTCAAGTCATAAATCATATTTTTCATATTTTTGGACATCATATATTTACTTAAATCCATTTATCCATTTATCATCATTTAGATGAAAAATACCAAATCAGACCCAAAAATATTTTTGTTTTGAGATTTGACAGAATATAGTTCCATATTGAACATATATTTTTCTCGAAATTTTTAAAATCCATTTACTATATTTAAATAGTACATAATAGCCAAATATTCTCAGATTTTTCATAAATCGAGATTAACTCCAAAAATTTTGAAATTTTTTACAGTACATTCCTGTTATGCACATGTACTTCCAGTAAATAGCGAGTTATTCGGGTGGATTCATAAAAATAGCCCTTCACCATAAAATCTATAACTATCAAATAAAGAAGTTGAAAAACTAAACAAAGAAATAGCAATGAGAGATGTTTATATTGATGCTTTTAATGATGATTCTCATATTAAAAATCCTTCAACGAATGAACTACAAAAAGAAATAGACTTACTAAAATCATCTTTGGCTAAATTTGTCCAAGGGGAAGAAAACTTAACTGTCATGTTGGGTTAACAAAGACCTAGCTTTAAAAACAAGGAATTGGCTATAATCCAATACATAAAAAGAGTGTTGTAAAACTTTTAAAATCTAGATCACATTTAAAATTAAATTATTGCTCTCCTTTCCCTACTTGTAAAACATGTGGCTTAAAGGGACATTTAGATTGTTCATCAAATAAAAGGAATATGAAAGTTAAAAGTGTGTGGATTAAGAAAAGTGATTTGTATGTTACTAACCCAAAAGGACCAAAAAAGATATGGGTACCAAAAGGATGAATTTTTTATAGGTACATCTCAAAGCTGAAGGTCCTTCTTAAAATAAATAGATTGAGTAAGCCAAAGGAGCAAACAGAATTTGTCAGTAAGAAGAAACAGCAGACTGGATTCGACAAGAAGAATATAGCATTGTCTAATTTTCTATCCAGCAAACCATATTCTTAGAAAAGAAAGTTGAAATGCCGAAAGCAGCAAAATATCTTAAAAGTCATCCACTCGAGAATATTATTGAAGATATTACTCCCAGATTTGAGTATGAGAACTACCCAAATCATAACAAGTTCAAACAAGTTCCAAGGGCTTGATACAAAAGGGTAAGTATCTCATCTCAAATGGTTTCACTCAAGGTAAAATCGATTCTATATTATTTAAGCATAAAAATAAAGATTCTATCATTATGCCAATATATGTAGACAATATAATATTTTGTGCTACTAATGAGTTTCTTTGTGAGTTATTTTCTAAGTGTATGCAAAAGGAGTTCGACATGAGTTTAATGAGAGAACTTAACTATTTTTGTTTGGGAATCTAAATAAAGAAAATAAAGGATGACATATATACATCAAACCAAATACACAAAAGATTTTATCAAAAGGTTTGAGTTTGAAAAATCTAAATCAAAGGCTACACAAATGAGTACGTTAATTAAATTCACATTATATGATAATGGTATTGACGTAGAGGTTACTAAATATGAAGGTATGACTGCTTACTTGAATCTATGTGGTTAGCTTACTTTATGAAGAAAATATTTAAATCTTTTAATCACTTGGGTTAACAGAAAAGATTCTTAGACTCATATTTGCCAATCATTGTTAGTCCTTAAAAGCACCGTGATTTTTCCTACGAGTATACATCATTTTTCAATGTCATTCCTTTCTTTTTGATTAATGACAAAGGGGGAGAAAAATCATATGTTATTCTTTTTGATTGATGACAAAGAGGGAGGGAATAGAAATTATGATATATTTTGTCTAATCATGTTGAAACAGATTGAGGTACGTGACGAATTCATATTGAATATCAAGATGAATGTATATTGAATATCTCTTGTCTAATTTTATGGTCTTATTCTATCATGTCAAGAATATTTTAATATATGCATGATTTTAGGGGGAGCCATAATTATTATATTGTCATCATTAAAAAGGGGAAGAATGTTGACTTGGTCATATTCTAACCTTAGGTTTTCATGATGACTTTCCTATTGTACTAAAATGTTTACTCATGCATTTACAGGATATTAAAAGAATTCTTGAAGCTTTGATTTATTAAAGGATTGTAGACATGAAGGCTTGAAGAATTGCTTGAGTCCTTAGAAAATAAACGTAAGATCATAGCTTTAATTATTTCTCAATCAAGGCTCTAGGATTTGCATTGCATTGCATCATTAATTAATTGTGGAATAAATTAAAATGATTAATTAATTAAAAATTAATTATGAAAATATTTAATTAAGATTTCAAAATTAATAAGGATCAAATATTAATTAAATTGGAGTAATTTTTGAAAAAATAATTTTGGAACATTCCCATAATTAAAGGAATTATTTTAAAATAGATTTTGATTCTTTATATAAATCTATTCCATATATTTTGGTATTAAGTTATTCATTATTTCCACGATTTATTAATTGATTGAACTTTCCTTAAAATTGATTAAGCAAATAAATATTCATATCTTTAGAATCAATTAGCATGGATCAATTAATTAGAGTAATTTTTGGAAAGCTAATTAGTGAGGGCAAATCTAAATAGATTGGAATTTCAAAATAAATATGGAAATATTTTTTTTAATATTGATACTTTCCATAATTGATGGAGTTGATTAGTAAATGAGTTTTAAAAAGATCATTATCTTTCATATCTCTAACCAATATTGTCTCCATACATTTTGAGATATGGGTTTTCCATTATTAGGTTTTCCATAATTATGGAAATAATTTTGAATTGCAGTACTAAATTTATGGAACAATTTAATTGTGTATTTAAAATAAATATGGAGATATTTTAATCTTAAAAATAAAGTGCTCATTCCGTTTAAACAAAATATATACTGATATCTTCTTTCCATAAAGTTGGGCTAATCAAAAGATTCCATAAATTAAAAGTTTTAATTGATTCTATAAAATCTCTTTAATATTGATTCCATTAATTGAATACCTTAATTTAAGCATCATGGTTGGTAGAAGTCTTTTTGGATTTAACTCCTTTAGTGGACCATATCATGGAGAATATTAATTAATATGTAAGCTGAAGTAAATCATGCTTAAGTATCTCTATATCAATGGATAAGTTAGTGGGAATGAATCATAATAAAAAGATTTTTGTCTTTATTGTAAATTTGACTTGTGGCTGCATATAATAAGTTAGAGGGACTTAATTAGTGGAACGTGCAAATTGATAATCAATAATGATCACAAGGTTAGCATTCATTGTCTAAGCATTTAATAAATTTCTCCAATATCGGTGCTTATTTTTAAAAAAGGCTAATGGCTATATGATGGAGAACCAAGGCTGAATATCTTATGTTTTTAATGGGCAAAAGGTACAAAGTCCATTGATTATAAATGGGGCTGCCATAGTTCTTATTAAAGACAAGAAATCAGAATATACAACAAGTAGAATACTTAGAATACTATTCTGAAAATATACTTTCTTCACATATAATTCGCAAGGGTTTTCAAAGTTTGTAAATTGTGAAGAATCTCTACAAGGCTGTTGTGCATCAAGCTCTCAATTAATTTCAGCATTTATCTTTTCGCTTTAATCAGTGATATCTTTATCTTTTATATTTTGATCATTGCATTCTAGTTGAGCCTTGAATTGTTTATATAATTATTGCATTAATCATAGTTTATTTTGTTGTCATATATTTGATCAATTCGCTAAACATGTGGTAGACTAAGTTCTTAGTCTAAGGATTCTAATCCGGGTTGGATTAGGGGTTTTGTAAGCAAGTTCAAGGAAGCATAGGTGCTTAAGTGTGCATATGTGCACAGGGAGCAAAGGTGCTCGGGGAGTATAAGTACTCAAAGGTTGTGAAACTTATCTTGTACAGGGGTTTAATTGTAAACAAAGTTAATTAATAAAGAGAGTCTCCAATACTAGTTTGTATTGGACGTGGATTAGGCCACTAGAATAGAGGATAGGGGCTGAACCACGTAAAAATTCCTTGTGTTAATGCGATTGCTTATTGTGCTAAATTATCCCATCACTCTGTTAACTATCCAGCAAGCTACATTCAATATCTATAAACTTACAAACCTAATTCAGCAACTTGTTTTCACATAATCACATTCTGAAAAAGGCTAAGTTTCTGAATTAATCATTTTGGAAAGTTTTACATCAACTAAACATCTTGTTTTAACATTTTACTTTATAAGGATTTAGAATCTAACCTCCTGAATTGAATATCCAAAAGAAATTTTATTTGATCAAAAGTTTGACATTGTTTGTTCCCATACTTATTCAACCCCCCTTCTAAGTGTTCCTACTTAAATTTCACATCATATCCGCGGTTATAGCCTAAGGTATACCTGCCTAAGGTTTATAACCTATGGCTTTGATACCAACATGTGACGTCCCCAAATATGGGTACTTTTTACCTCAGATCTGGTACATCATTTCTATAACTATTGCGAAAGATATAAACATAAATTTTTTATACATTAAACTTTTATACATCATTCCCAAGGTCTACAACCTTAACTAAATACATACCTTCAATTTCTAAAAAGGTTTACAATTCTATTTTCATCAGAAATTTAATAGATCTAGCTACACCATAATTTAATCTTGCACTTTGCCTTTGTCTCTGTCCTTATTCAAGCTTTCATCTTAATCTGAAAATTTTATCATGATATAGCAAGGGTGAGAAACAAATTTGCCCAACAAGTTTTAAATACAATGGAGATATATCATGATTGAAAAGAATGAATAAGCTTTCAAGTTTTCAACAATATAATAATTGTGAAATAACATGAATCAAGTTTCAATAATTGCACAACTGAATCAATAATGTTTGAAGGTCAACAATGACCATAAACAATTTAACTGAACCTTATGGTAATGAAGGTGATCAGCCTTTCATACCTGGTGAACATATGCAACATGCACTACGTGCAAATCAATAATCAGTATAGACGTGAATAATCAACAACAATTATTCATTAACATGCTTTGAACATATAACTCAAGTTTGAGTTAAGGAAACTTGCCTGCATAGTCGATTACCGCTACGCAATTTAATTTATTCTCTTTATTGAAAAGACCTATCAGGTATATGATTTATCATTCAATTAACATATCATACCTTATTCCATAATACTATCTAACACTTAATCACATAGTCAAATATTAGATAATCTTAGCACCATATTCATTTACTTACTTATAATCTCATCATCTTATATTAACTTGTCTAACCTTCAATCACAAAGTTAAGTATTAGACATTACACCTTAGTCTTAGTATTTTCATTACAATTTGATAATATTTTCATCACTTATAACTTATACTTATAAGTTTTCCCTTTATCTGTTATCTTAGTAAGCTAGATAACCTTTCAGTAAACTGAAATATCATTTAAGTAAACCGGATTACATTTCAGCATCCTGAAATTACTATTTCAGCAGACCACAAAATATTTTAGTAGACTGAAACCATTTCAGCAATCCAAAATCCAATTCAGAACCCTGAATTCTCATTTTAGTCTATTACAAGCATATCATAGTTCATTGAATACCAAATTCAGCAATTATATTGAAAAATAACATATATTTCTTTTTTTTAATCTCTCATCGAATATTATTAATTATGTAATAATATTTTACGCTAAGGTTATTAACCTTTTAATAACATTCCAGTCAAATACTACTAATAATATCATAATCCAATATTATTAGTCATATAAAAATAATTTAAGTCTTTAATCACATTAATAAACAATTGTTTTCCTTTTATTAATTAACTTCTTTAAGCATTCTAAAATGCCATAAACTTCATAACACCTCAAACCCAACCCAAATCTTCATCAAAAATTTACATAAACCATGCTCAAGGGTCTCAAGTCATAAATCATATTTTTCATATTTTTGGACATCATATATTTACTTAAATCCATTTATCCATTTATCATCATTTAGATGAAAAATACCAAATCAGTCCCAAAAATATTTTTGTTTTGAGATTTGACAAAATATAGTTCCATATTGAACATATATTTTTCTCGGAATTTTTAAAATCCATTTACTATATTTAAATAGTCCATAATAGCTTCTCAGATTTTTTTAAATCGAGATTAACTCCAAAAATTCTGAAATTTTTTACAGTACATTCCTGTTATGCACATGTACTTCCAGTAAATAGCGAGTTATTCGGGTGGCTTCATAAAAATAGCCCTTCACAGTAAAATCTATAACTCTCAAACCGTATGGCCAAAAATTATCAAATTTTTACACAACCTTCATATCTTCTGATATTAATACTCCAAATTTTTTTGGAATTTTTAAAGCAAAAAAAGTTTACAAAATTACCCCCGTTTCAGACTGATCCAAAATAGTTTTAAGAAAACGGGACTGTTTTCACCAAAATCAACACCACGACTTTTAAAAACGTGATTTTTGAGTTCTACCACTTGTGTTTACCAATAAATACTTATATCTAACACCTCTCTTCGATGGATCGAGAAAAGAATGCATATATAAAAAATGGTGGATATTCAAAACACCTAAAAGTTAGGGTTTTCAAAACTAGAAAATTATATTTTTCTTTTCTTTTGATTCCAACCAAATCAATACCCAATATGGGTAAATCCATACTTGAATCCATGAAAATCACATAGATTATAGGGTTTTGCACTTCCAAATCAAAACTCCCTTCTAACAAATTACAAAAAGAAATTAGTGAAATTATATCTTTGTTCTTCATAGAGAATTAGGGTAGTCTTTTGTAAATCCCAATTTTTGGAAAGTAATTACGGGATAGTAATGTAATCAGCTTAGGCTGTGTAATGGAACGATGTAGTATTATACTACAATGAATGAATCAATATAAGCCTTTTTACAGAACATATTGAGTAATGAATGATGATGTTATTGTTTGATCTTGAATAATAACTAACTAATAAGAAGGGAATAATAATGAAATGTGTTGTTTATTGTAACAACAAAATGCCGCAAATAAGGAGACCATGAAACCAAATCGCTAATGTAAATCGACCGAAGGGTGGTCCGGTTAACTTGATGCAGGGATTTGTTAACTTATTAAAAATTGCATTTAATAAAAATGGGGCTAATATCCCCATAAATCTGGGAGTAGTACGAGTTACTACTTTCAAGGATTATAAAAGTTTGGGTCCGCCGGAGTTCAAAGGAACTACGAACCCTATAGAAGCCTTGACATAGGTAAAAGAAATTGAGAAGGCATTTGTAATTGCAAATGTCGATGAGGGTTAGAAGGTTGCCTTTGCAACCTATATGATGAAAGGAGAAAACAATTTTTGGTGAGAGGCTAACCAAGTTAGAGCTGGTATTGAGAATGTAACGTGGGTGAAGTTCAAGGAGATATTCTTCGAGAAATACTTTGCCACGAGTATGCAGGGAATGATGGAGATGCGGTTTCTTGACTTGAAACAAGGGGACAAGATGGTTCCCCAATACGCTGCCAAGTTTAATGAATGATGAATAGGTTTTATACCTATGAATCTGATATTATTAAACTTAATTATTGTTATATTTAATTGTTTTTTTAGGATCTTTTTATGTGTTTTGTGTTTATTTGTTGTAGGTTGGAGCTGGAGGGACAAATTGTTCATTTCGGAGAAGAAAAAGGTCAAAAATCATGAAAATTAAAGCTGAGTGGCATTTCTGTAAATATGAGGTCCTGGCCAAGCGCCTAGGCGCTTGGAATTGCACTATGATGAGCGCCTAGGCGCTCTAGAGCGTAAAAAGTTGCGTTTTTCAGTTGTCAAGTGGGTTTTTGAAGCCAAATAGGAGTCTGAATGAGGGCTGAGACCATTACAAGTAGGAGAGGATTCTAGAAAAGGAAGAAAACGAATTTTGCAAGCAATCAATCAATTCTTGAAGAGATTTGCAGAGAGAACAAGGAAGAAAAGCACGAAGGAGAATTACAAAGGCTGAAGATCTAAGAGAGAGTTTAAGAGCAAATTCAGAGTTTCTTCTTCTCTTCTCTAGTTTTATCTTTTGTAACTATCTGGGATGTTTGGATTATTTATCTGGATGATGTTTTTCTTTATTATTATCATGAACTAAATTTTAATTAAGATTGCAACGGAACTTGGTATGTAGTTTAAATTGCAAGCTTCCCATTGAATGAAAGTTAGTTTTTATTGAATTGTTTATTATATCTTATGCTTATTGATTAATTGCCTGATCAACAATTACTGTGATAATCTATATAAAATTGGAAGATGGAGTATAGATTGAGATCTGGATATGATAACATCTGTTCATATAATCTGAATAGGGTTAATATGATTAGCATGTAGGATAGGAATATACCTATGTGTCTTTTGTATCCATTAAAAGAATTTGTGCATAAACCCTAATTAACTTGATTCACATAGGAATATAGTGAGTTGATTAACTGGGGTGTTCCTTATAATTCCGCATCTTAAAGATTGGATTTAGGAGGATTTGTTCATGTGTCTTTGGAAGAAGTGCATGAATATTTATAAAGCATTCTTGGATAACAATTCATATTAATTGATTTATTTTAAATGGGAAGTACGTTAGTTTAAATGAAATACCAAGGGAAGTTGTAATCTTAACCTGTTAAATCTGCAGATATTCTTGTGAAATTTTGATTTTAATTATTAGTTTGTTAAGTTTAATTTTCAAATCACAAACAAAATTTTCTTAGTTTAAAATAGGATTAATTGCATTAGAGTTAGTAATTGATAAATATTAGTCTATTTCCTCGTGGGAACGATATCCTTGCTTGCTGAATATTACAATTGAACGCATATACTTGCGTGGTAAAGTGTTATTAAAAAATTAGGCAACAAGTTTTTGGCGCCGTTGCCGGAGAAATTAGTTTAATATTTTGTCATTATTGATTTTTATAGCGTTAATCTTAATTTAAACTTTTTTCTATTCTGTTCTATTCAGGTGCTTTTGACTAGTTTATGCAAACGCGATCGAAGAAGCCAGATTTATTGCCTCACGAGGACGACATCGAGAAAAGATTTCAGCGGTTGCGTAAGTGGGTTAAGGAAACCAAAGAAGCATTTGATAAGGAAGATACTATGGCTGAAGAAGAGCAAAACGCGCTGCGGGATTATGCTACACCGCGGGTTACTGAAATTCAGTCGAGTATTATGAGACCTGCCATTACTGCTACAAGTTTTGAGATAAAACCGGGGACAATACAGATGATTCAAAATTCATGTCAATTTGGAGGGTTACCAAACGATGATCCGAACGATCATATAGTCAGCTTTATAGAAATCTGTGATACTTTCAAGTACAATAATGTGTCAGAGGATGCAATAAGGCTAAGGCTATTTCCATTTACTCTCAGAGATAAGGCTAAGAGTTGGCTCCATTCACTACCACCAGGCTCGATCACTACATGGAATGATCTAGCCCAGAAATTTCTTGCAAAGTTTTTCCCGCCTGCAAAAACAGCAAAGTTGCGGAACGATATCTTCTCTTTCGTTCAGCACGATTCAGAATCACTATATGAAGCTTGGGAGAGATTCAAAGATTCATTGCGAAAATGTCCACACCATGGGATTCCTAAATGGCTTCAGGTGCAAACTTTTTATAATGGTTTATTCAGCACAGTGAGATCGAGTATAGATGCTGCAGCAGGAGGAGCTATTATGGCCAAGAATTGTGATGAGGGATATCAGTTGCTTGAAACCATGGCAGCTAATAATTATCAATGGCCAACAGCAAGAACAACTCCGCCAAGAACAGTCGGAGTGTATGAAGTGGATGCGATGACAGCATTGTCAGCTCAAATGACAGCTCAGATTTCTGCTCTTACAAAGAAGATAGATGCACTTGGGGTACAACCAGTTCAGAAAATGGAAACGATATGTGAAATATGTGCGGGTAACCACTCAAGTGATCAATGTGCAATAAATCCTGAATCAGTCCATTTTGTTTCCAATTATAACAGGCAGCAGGGCAGTTATTCAAACAACTACAATTCAGGAGTGAGAAACCACACGAATTTTTCTTGGAGTAATAATCAGTCACAAGCTCAAGCTCCAAGGCAAACATATCCACCTGGATTTCAGCCACAGCAACAAACTCAACAACCTGATAAGTTATTACAAATGGAAGAATTGCTGGCAAGATTTGCAACTCAGTTGGAAACCACAACGAAAAACCAATCAGCTGCAATAAAGAATCTGGAGAATCAAATGGGGCAAATGGCTAATGCTTTGAATAATAGAACTCCAGGTTCTTTACCTAGTGATACAGAGAAAAATCCAAGGAATGATGGAAATGAGCATTGTAAGGCAGTTACACTCAGAAGCGGGAAGGAGTTGACTACAGATTTGGACGGACATAAGAAAGTAATTTCTGCTGAGGATGGTGAACAAGAGAGTGGAAATTCGGAAAGTAAATCTGGGGAAAAAGTTGTTGACAAGACAACAAAACAACAAGAAGATAAGCAAACAACAGTTGTACCACCGGTGCCGTTTCCTGCAAAGATTTCAAAAGCAGAAATTAAATCAACAATTTTTAAAATTTTTAGAAGTGTTCAAAAAGCTGCAAATCAACATTCCATTCGCAGATGCTTTAGAACAAATGCCTAGTTATGCAAAATTTATGAAAGATATTTTAGCAAGAAAGAGGAAGCTAGGGGAGTTCGAAACAGTAGCATTGACAGAAGAATGTAGCGCAATTCTGCAAAGAAAGTTACCACCGAAGTTGAAGGATCCGGGTAGCTTCACAATACCGTGCACGATTGGGCACAAGTTCTTTAACAGATGTTTGTGTGATTTGGGGGCAAGTATTAACTTGATGCCACTTTCGATCTACACTCAGTTGGGATTACCAGCCCCAAAGTCAACAAATATCTCTCTACAGCTCGCGGATAGATCAGTGACATACCCTAGAGGCATTGTGGAAGACATATTAGTAAAGGTGGACAAATTCATATTCCCAGCTGACTTCATTGTGTTGGACTACGAAGAGGATAAAGACATACCCATTATCCTTGGAAGACCGTTTTTAGCCACTGGAAGGACATTAATTGATGTACAAAAGGGAGAGTTAACAATGAGAGTTCAAGATGAATAAGTAACTTTTAATGTTTTCAAGGCTATGAAATTTCCGAAGGAATAGGAAGAGTGCTTAAGAGTTGATCTAATTGAAGAAGCAACTGAAGAGGTAATTGGTGAATCTGTGATTGAAAACCCTCTTGAAACCGCATTGGTTAGTGAAAAATTATTTGATGATTCAATGGTGATAGAATGGGTCCAAATGCTAGATTCAACTCCGAAGTTCACACGATGTCAACAAAAATTTGAACCTTTGGATTATCGGGGAAAGCTAGATGAAAAGGTGACACCATCCGTAGAAGAACCGCCTACCTTGGAACTTAAGCCATTGCCTAACCACCTCCGGTACACCTACCTTGGTTCCTCTTCTTCTTTGCCAGTCATTATTTCTGCATCACTTGATAAGGTTCAAGAAGAAAAGCTGCTAAGGGTACTTCGATAATACAAGACTGCTTTTGGATGGACTATTGCAGATATCAAGGGGATAAGCCCATCAATTTGTATGCATAAGATTTTGTTGGAAGACAAAGCGAAACCAACCATTGAACAACAACGAAGACTCAATCCCATCATGAAGGAAGTTGTTAAAAAGGAAATCATTAAATGGTTGGATGCTGGAATTATCTACCCTATCTCAGATAGCTCATGGGTAAGTCCGGTTCAATGCGTGCCAAAGAAAGGGGGAATGACAGTAGTTGCGAATGAGCAGAATGAATTGATCCCAACGCGAACAGTTACTGGTTGGCGGGTGTGTATGGATTACAGAAAGTTGAATAAGGCCACTCGTAAAGACCATTTTCCTCTACCATTCATAGATCAGATGTTGGACAGGCTTGCAGGGCACGAGTATTATTGCCTCTTGGATGGATACTCGGGCTATAACCAGATTGCCATTGCACCCGAGGATCAGGAGAAAACAACATTCACATGCCCATATGGCACCTTTGCTTTTCGCAGAATGTCTTTTGGGTTATGTAATGCGCCAGCGACGTTTCAACGGTGTATGATGGCTATTTTTTCAGATATGGTTGAACAAAATCTTGAGGTATTTATGGATGATTTTTCAGTTTTTGGGGATTCATTTGATTATTGTTTGGAAAATCTCACACTCGTGCTAAAACGGTGTATGGAAACAAATTTGGTTTTAAAATGGGAGAAATGTCATTTTATGGTACAAGAGGGGATAATCTTGGGTCACCGAGTATCATCAAAAGGAATTGAGGTTGATAGAGCAAAAATCGAAACCATTGAGAACCTACCACCACCAATTTCTGTAAAGGGTATTCGAAGTTTCTTGGGACACGCTGGTTTCTATAGACGATTTATAAAAGACTTCTCCAAAATCACAAAACCACTTTGCAATCTTTTGGAGAAGGATGTCTCATTCAACTTTGATCAAGCATGCCTGGAAGCTTTTGATGTGTTAAAGAAGAAATTAGTTACCGCACTTGTAATCATAGCACCAGATTGGACTATACCGTTCGAATTAATGTGTGATGCTAGCGACTATGCGATTGGTGCAGTTCTTGGCCAACGAAAGGATAAAATTTTTCATGCTATATACTATGCTAGTAAGACATTGACGGATGCTCAACTGAATTATACCACTACCGAGAAGGAGCTATTAGCAGTTGTTTATGCATTTGATAAATTTCGCTCATATTTGATTGGGACAAAGGTGATTGTGTTTACAGATCATTCGGCAATTAAGTACTTAATAGCAAAGAAAGACGCGAAGCCGAGATTAATTAGATGGGTACTATTGCTACAAGAGTTTGACTTGGAGATCCGGGACCGAAAAGGAACAGAAAATCAGGTTGCTGATCATTTATCACGGTTAGAGAATTCAGAACTAAAGAAAAATGACACAACAGTGATCAACGAATTTTTTCCGGATGAACAGCTATTTGCAGTAAGGATGGATACACCATGGTATGCATATTATGTAAATTTCATTGTCAGTAAGGTGTTTCCACCTGATTTGACAAGCCAGCAGAAGAAGAAATTTCTCCATGATGTGAAACAGTATTTATGGGATGAGCCATTCTTATTTAAACAATGTGGCGATCAAGTAATAAGAAGGTGCATCCCGGAAGTTGAAATGGAGAGTATTCTACACCAATGTCATGCATCTGACTATGGTGGACATTTTGGGGGAGAAAGAACGGCAGCTAAAGTGCTTCAATGTGGGTTTTTCTGGCCAACACTCTTCAAAGATGCCCGTGTGTTTTCATTAAAATGTGACAGATGCCAAAGAGTTGGTAATATATCAAAGCGACACGAGTTGCCACTTAATATGATCCTGGAAGTCGAATTGTTTGATGTTTGGGGAATTGACTTCATGGGACCATTTCCACCATCTTTCTGTAACTCCTATATACTTCTAGCGGTGGACTACGTTTCGAAGTGGGTAGAAGCTATAGCATCACCTACCAATGACGCGAAGGTTGTGATTAAGTTCATTCGGAAGAATATTTTCTCTAGATTCGGCACTCCTCGCGCAATCATTAGTGATGAAGGAACACATTTCTGTAATAAGCAGTTTTCAGCTATCCTTGCTAAATATGGAGTTACTCATAGGATAGCTACTGCTTACCATCCACAAACAAGTGGTCAAGCCGAGGTATCTAACCGAGAAGTGAAACGAATCCTCGAGAAGATAGTGAATCCTAGTCGGAAAGATTGGTCTAGCAAGTTGGACGATGCTCTATGGGCATACCGTACAGCTTACAAAACTCCGATAGGGATGTCTCCGTATAGGTTAGTTTATGGGAAGGCATGCCATCTTCCAGTTGAACTCGAACACAGTGCTTATTGGGCAATTCGGAAGTTAAACCTTGATATATCTGCTGCGGGAGAGAAGCGCCTCTTACAATTGAATCAAATGGATGAGTTCAGACTCCAATCGTATGAGAATGCGAAGTTATATAAAGAAAAGATTAAGAGGTGGCATGATGAGAAAATTCTGGAAAGAAAGTTTGAAGCAGGTCAAACTGTGTTATTATACAATTCGAGGCTTAAACTATTTCCTGGAAAGTTGAAATCTCGATGGTCTGGGCCATTTATAATTTCAAAAGTCTATCCTCATGGAGCTTTAGAAGTGGAAGACCCGTATTCAAAACGTAATTTTAAAGTCAACGGTCAAAGATTGAAGCACTACTATGGGGGTTGTTTTGATCGCGAAAAGACATCGGTCAACCTTGCCGAGTAGAACAGAGGAGAAAGTCAGGCTGAAGACTATAAACCAAGAGCTAACTGGGAGGCAACCAAGGAAGTTTTATTGTTATTTGATATTTTTACTCTTATTAATTTACTTTACCATTAGTTTATTTAGTGGTTAAACTTTGCTAGTTTAGGATTTGATGCATACCTTGTTCTCTAACAGAGATTCAATTGATTGCAGGAAAGGAAAATACGTACAAGTTTAAGATTGGGGATATTCGACGAGGTTTGGGACAAAAGTTATATGGATCGACGTTTGGAGTGGATAGATTCGCGTTTTCGGTTTGCCATTTACAAAGAAGTCACTTCAGAGCCAATTTGACCATAGCTCCGGATATTATTTCGTGACACTTCAAGAATAAAAGTTGTAGATCTACTCTTCCTCTTTCCAGAACATCT
The DNA here is from genome assembly GCA_020205505.1 of Panax japonicus. Lineage (NCBI taxonomy): Eukaryota > Viridiplantae > Streptophyta > Magnoliopsida > Apiales > Araliaceae > Panax > Panax japonicus. Next base: position 19,914,618 of record CM035102.1, on the reverse strand, counting down.
TGAATCATCTAAATCGGAGTTCGGACGAAGAAGTTATGGCCATTTTCCCAAAGGACGTCAGAGCAGAGAATGTTGGAAAAGGACCAAGCGCCTAGGCGCTCCCCTTCAAGCCATTTCAAGCGCCTAGGCGCTCAAAGTCAGTAGCTCTTTTCCTCCCCAAGCGCCTAGGCGCTCCCCCTCAAGCCATTTCAAGCGCCTAGGCGCTCAAAGTCAGAAAGTGTTGTCCAGACCAAGCGCCTAGGCGCTCCAACAGTACATACAACAAGCGCCTAGGCGCTCCAATGTAAAAAAATAAAAAAATAAAAATTTTAAAGCCCCAATTCGGGCAACTCCTCTCCCATTCCAAATCAAAGCCTCTCTTACTCTCCTACTCCATCTCTAACCTTCCACAACTCTAAACCCTCATCTAATCTAGCCTAAACACCCAATCTTTCTCTTCTAAATCCTAATCAAACACTACATCTCTACCCAAACCAAGGCAACTAAGTTCCATATTGACATCCTTCTTCACCAATTCGGGATTCCACTTGCATTCAAGCCACATCTACTTAAAGTAAAGGTGCAAAGCTCAAATTGCTCATCCAACTTTGATTGAACATCAAGATTTGGCTATACCCAAGTAAGTACACAAGGTTTTATTGCAAATTCTTTGGATTCACTTGGATAATAGTTAGGTTAGTACTTTGAAGCTAGTTTCTATCATTGTGTTGGCTCAATTGGGTGTGGGTACTTTTAATTGTTGCTTGAATTACCTTGGATGTATAGTGTGTTCAGTAATTGCAACAATTGGTGAAAATTAAGTTTGGGGGAGTGCATACCAATAGTGTTCCAAATTTGTGCACACAAAGTGTTTGATAAATTGTCACAACAAAGATTTTGGCTCTCCTAAGTCTTTGAGTATCATTTGGGTTAGCAATAAGTTAGTACATAAGACTATGGCTAGTAAGAGACAAAGAGGAGAGACTTCGGGCACTTCGCAAAAGTATGACAAAAAGCGATTCACAAGTGCTAAAGCGTCCGACAGATATTACAATGTACTTTCTAACAAAGCACTAATTCCCGAGCGTGGACTATTGCCCGATATAGAAGATGGGGAATTATTACAGATGATTGGGAGTAGATGATGGGTGAACTTCACAGCTCAACCGGATGCATCTGTTGTTAAGATTGTTAAGGAATTCTACGCAAATGCAATAGATCATGTTGGTAACGTAATTTGGGTTCGAGGTAAATCTGTGGAGGTCAGTTTTGGGTCAATAAATGCTTATTATGGTTTGAACACGATACCCAACAATGGATACATGCAATATCTACAACACGAGCTAGACTACAGTGAGATTATTCAAGCCTTGTGTGTGCCTGGAACGACATAGAAATTAACAGATCAACAAGAAGCTGTGTTGTTCCCCGCATCCAAACTAAGCAATTATGGGAAAGCATGGCATGCATTTATTTATGCCAAGATGATGTCATGTCGGCATATGAGTGATGTTGTAAATCAAAGGGCAGCACTGCTTTTCTGCATTGCATCAGGAAAAATTATAGATGTGGGCCAAGTTATTCATGATTCCATTGACAAAGCAATTAGAGGAGGGACCTCAGGTGGATTACCACACCCATCTTTGATCACAGGACTATGCCAACAAGCTGGGGTGAAATGGGATGCCGAGGAAGCTATACAGCCTCCTTTAGCTGCAATTGACCACTCGCTTATTAAGAAGTACAAAGTATGGGGTGGGGGGATACCACACCCGAGAGGATTAGGATTCATTATTGCTCCGGCCGAGACTGCAGCCGAGCCTAGTCACCAATTTTACGAGAATCCTCCTGCAGCTGGAAGTTCTGAGCAACCACCAAATTTTTATGAAGATATCCGTCGGGATTTGAGGAATCAAACTCGAAGGATCGACATGGTGGCTACTCGAGTTCAGGAAGGTTTTGACCGAATGGAAAGAAATCAGGATAGTTTAGCTCAGCGGCAAACGGAGGTGTATCAGAATTTTAGCGCAGCATTCCTTGAAATGTTTGCCCGCATGAATCCAGGTGCCGCTCCTTACCAATTTCCACCATTGTCTGCATACTCCCCAGATGAAGAAGATGAAGAAGAGGAAGAAGATTCTGACGAGGAGTAAAGCTTCTATCTTTCAGGGAAGTCTTCAGTTCTTAAATTCTTAAATTTTATTTGTTATATACAATGAGGACATTGCATCGATTAAGTTTGGGGGTGTAATTTTCCAGCTCTAGTTCATGCATGTAGTATTCATATAGTTTTGCATTCATGTAGTTTTCATTTTTAAGTTTCTATAAAAAAAAAAAAATAAATAAAAAAAATTCAAGCATTTGCATGTTTCCAGCTGTTAAATAGTTTAAGTCTGTTTTGGCCAGTGATGAGATTGGAATTGAGTAGACAAGTATAGTATTGTCTGTTAAGACTTTAATGTGATTTCTTGTCATGGTTTGAATCTTTACCTGTTTGAAACTGATATAATAAGGATAGCACAGTAAAAACAACCATGTTGACTGATTGAGTTTAAATTGACACATAATGGACGTCTAGAGGATAATGCTAGTTTGAATAAATGAAAGACATGAATAGGCGAAGATGACTGAAGTTAGATAAAAACTTAAGTTTGGGGGAAAAATTTGGGATATATAAGCTTTAAAAAAAAAAAGAAGGAAAAAAATAAAATAAAAATTTCCGTGGCTAGTTTTGTTTCGGGGCCTTTGTTACTTGAGCAAGTACGCCCGAAGGGGTATCTTAAAACCTAGCGCCCTAAGGTCTTATATGGTCTGGGAGTCGTTGGTCGAAAGCTCGCTAAGGGGTAGCACTGTTAGCCTAATGGAATGAGACATTACACAGTCATGGTTAAAATATATATATATATATATATATATATATATATATGAAAAAAAACAATAAAACGGGAAAAGAGAAAAAAGCCCCCGTAAAGAAAAAAAAAAGCATAAGTATCCCGGATTGGACTCTTAAATTTTGGTGGTTATTTGTCTTTAGTTGGTTCTAGCTTGTTCGTGAATTTTGTGAGTTTACACTGTATGATTCCTTTAAAGAGATTTATTATGTGTTGTATTTAGCATCATATCAGTTAGCATAGATGTTAAGCACACACACACTATATCAATAATAACAGGTTAAGATTTGATGATTGACGTTGAAATTACAAATCTGTTTTGATATGATGTACTATCATGTTTATTGTGATTTCTCTGAGACTTGATGAATAGATTTTGTTCTGTTTGACTGCTGGAATGTAGGCATTTAGATAGCTGCATTTGCATTGCATGTTTAGCTATTGCATTGTGTTGTGTTGCTTGGGGACAAGCAATTGGTTAAGTTTGGGGGTATTTGATGAGTAGGTTTTATACCTATGAATCTGATATTATTAAACTTAATTATTGTTATATTTAATTGTTTTTTTAGGATCTTTTTATGTGTTTTGTGTTTATTTGTTGTAGGTTGGAGCTGGAGGGACAAATTGGTCATTTCGGAGAAGAAAAAGGTCAAAAATCATGAAAATTAAAGCTGAGTGGCATTTCTGTAAATATGAGGTCCTGGCCAAGCGCCTAGGCGCTTGGAATTGCACTATGATGAGCGCCTAGGCGCTCTAGAGCGTAAAAAGTTGCGTTTTTCAGTTGTCAAGTGGGTTTTTGAAGCCAAATAGGAGTCTGAATGAGGGCTGAGACCAATACAAGTAGGAGAGGATTCTAGAAAAGGAAGAAAATGAATTTTGCAAGCAATCAATCAATTCTTGAAGAGATTTGCAGAGAGAACAAGGAAGAAAAGCACGAAGGAGAATTGCAAAGGCTGAAGATCTAAGAGAGAGTTTAAGAGCAAATTCAGAGTTTCTTCTTCTCTTCTCTAGTTTTATCTTTTGTAACTATCTGGGATGTTTGGATTATTTATCTGGATGATGTTTTTCTTTATTATTATCATGAACTAAATTTTAATTAAGATTGCAACGGAACTTGGTATGTAGTTTAAATTGCAAGCTTCCCATTGAATGAAAGTTAGTTTTTATTGAATTGTTTATTATATCTTATGCTTATTGATTAATTGCCTGATCAACAATTACTGTGATAATCTATATAAAATTGGAAGATGGAGTATAGATTGAGATCTGGATATGATAACATCTGTTCATATAATCTGAATAGGGTTAATATGATTAGCATGTAGGATAGGAATATACCTATGTGTCTTTTGTATCCATTAAAAGAATTTGTGCATAAACCCTAATTAACTTGATTCACATAGGAATATAGTGAGTTGATTAACTGGGGTGTTCCTTATAATTCCGCATCTTAAAGATTGGATTTAGGAGGATTTGTTCATGTGTCTTTGGAAGAAGTGCATGAATATTTACAAAGCATTCTTGGATAACAATTCATATTAATTGATTTATTTTAAATGGGAAGTACGTTAGTTTAAATGAAATACCAAGGGAAGTTGTAATCTTAACCTGTTAAATCTGCAGATATTCTTGTGAAATTTTGATTTTAATTATTAGCTTGTTAAGTTTAATTTTCAAATCACAAACAAAATTTTCTTAGTTTAAAATAGGATTAATTGCATTAGAGTTAGTAATTGATAAATATTAGTCTATTTCCTTGTGGGAACGATATCCTTGCTTGCTGAATATTACAATTGAACGCGTATACTTGCGTGGTAAAGTGTTATTAAAAAATTAGGCAACAATGAACTAGCAAGGTTTGCTCCACACCAAATGGACACCGAGGTTAGGAAAGCTCGACGGTTCGAGCAGGGCTTGAAACCCTAGCTCTATAACATGATATCTGTGTTTCAATGTGCGTCATTTGGGATCATTTTAGAGAAGGAAATAATCGCCGAAGGTGGTACCGAGGCTCTAAGCCAGTACCACAAAGACAAGAAGAATAAGGGGAATGTTGATGGGGGAGTGAAGATAGAAGGAGCCAGTATGTGACGCCCCCAAAATAGGTATACAACACCCATTCTGAGTCGCCAAATACATGTTACACAAAGAAAACTACAACTTCAATAATACAAATGTCATGTGAAATACGACAACACATACTGTGTGTTTAAATACAAATATTGTCTTCTAGACAATATCCACACGAAGATAAGTCCTCATTATAATTATTCAAACACAATTTTATAGAAATAATAAGGACTGCTAAAACATCTTCCTAGAACCATCACTCCATACCCCGACTCGATCCTGCTATGTTCTCATCTCCTGAAAAGAAAAATGGAACAAAAAGGAAAGCGTGAGCTCAAATAGCCCAGTAAAGGATATTATGACTAAGATAATATACAAAAAATTATCGTTAGTCTTCAACAAGGAAAAATCTAATAAAATATAATATACAACAAGTTTTAGATCAACAAATGCAGCGGAAACAATAATCCATTAGAAGAGTCATGTAGAGAATGAATTCTACTGTCTTCTAAGATTTAAAAGTCCATCATCAATATTTCATCCCTGTAACAACAATCAATATACATCTTTAATCATCTTTGCACTAAAGGCCAAAGATATTCATTTGTATCACCAGTTGGTCATGTTCATCTCAACACCTGTTCATCTTTGCACTACAGGCCAAAGATGTTCATAAAGTATGACCATTAAAGACTGAGGATGATGAAAAACATTTTTAAGAACGAATCCAGTAAGATAGAAGAAAAAATATTAGGGATTCGTACAACAGTTTATCCAAGATCAATAATACTTCATAACAACTGATTTTAAAGCAGAACTCCAAAATAACGATCAAAACATGGATACAATCAAAGATAGTAGCCAAAATAGATAATTTGGACAAAAAGAAGAAATTTCATTTTTCGATAAATAGTGTCGTATTCGTGAATAGTGACGTATACGTGAATAGTACCGTACACGTGAATAGTAATTCTGACACCAAAAGATAGAAATTTCACAAAAACATCATCACGCTTCGTGAATAGTACTCGTGAATAATAACTCATGAATAGTAACTCGTGAATAGCAACTCATGAATAGTAAGTCCAACATGAAAAAGTTCCAAATTGATAAAAAGTTCAGAATAATATTTCGGCATAATGATATTAAAGAAGATAATATCACTTAAGAAGAAACAACATCCCTTACCTCAAAATAACCGTATTTCTAACTGAATTTCGGGTATAGTGCTTACAGAAACTCGCACCGTATAGAAACACTCAAAGTATACTCACAAGAATATGCTCGATAATATAGAGAGAGAAAGAGAGAAAACTTGTTTCTGGTGTGATTTTCAATTCTAACTTAGCCCTCTATTTATAGGAAAATGCTAGAAAACCAAAGAAAACTAAAATAATAAAATATTATTTTTTATTTCAAATTTTCCTACGCCACCTATTTTGATCGATTAGGCAGCCAACTTGGAAGAAAAAGAAGCAGCCCACATGGTTATTCCACCAACCAAAAAGTGGGTCCCATAATTTAATAAAAATCATTTTATTTTTTGAAACTTCAACAATTCATAGAAAATAGTCCGGTTATCTGAAAAATTTGAAACTCACGTGTTTCCATAGGAAATTTAATTCTCTACAACTTTGAAAGTTTAAGTTTTTCCAAATTCCAAACATAAAATATCTGAAATCCACAAACAGGCGATTTTACAGTCTATAATCAATTTTCGGTCAAGAATTGTGTCCACCGACACACAAAACATGTGTTAAACATTTAATGCCACAAAAATACTCTTCCTCCTCATATACTCATATATCCCAAATTCATTATAAAAATATCACCGTTAATATATTATTAAAATAATATATTTAAATGAATTATTTTATCAGAAAAAGATAAAATATTAATTTTTAACAATTATCACATTAAAAATTTTCTCCATCTATATCCACACAAAATGAATATTTTCTTTATCATAATAATCAATAATTAATTATTTAAAAATATTACAGAATCACAATTATGACAACCAGGCCGTTCTCAAGAAAGAGGGGGCTTTTCAATAAGGATTTCTCCTTACTGTCGCGCAATTAGGTGACCAAACCTCTCCTTAGATAGAACTTTCTAGACATTTCCAATAATGTTATCTGATAATATTATTCAAATAATATGAATTATTGATCTGATAATGGAAAATATTGTGTACTGATAATTATTGAAACAATAATAATATTATCAACACAGCAATTATTGAATCAATAAAATAAAATATTGAACAGTAATTACTGTAATAATTATTGAGTAGTGCATTCTTATGTACGAATAAATAATTCAACAATACTGTGCAATACCGTGTGCTACTATGCAACTACGCATATTACTGTATTTTAACCACCAGGTAACCCAACAGTGTTAACGGTAACAATTTACGTCGTAATTTATAAAACTTAAACTTTGTCGTTTTCTTTCATCCAACCATTTTTCGTTATGGGGCCCACAAATGACTACGCCGTCGTACGAATATTCCCCGACAGCAATAATATTCCACGACCAAACGAATATTCCCCGACAAAAATAAATATTTTAATAACCACTTGTTTATTTTGCAAAAAATTGCACATTTCTCCCATAACCAAAGCATTATATCAAATTACCACCTTATTAATCTCAAGAATAATAATTAGAGGAAATTCGTTTTTATTTATAAAAAGTTGGGGTCTTACAACATCCCCTCCTTATGAAATTTCGTCCTTGAAATTGACGTACGTACCTGGTGTATAGAAAAGGTGAGGATACCTTATTTTCATTTCTGACTCCAACTCCTACATCATTTCCTCAATTGCATGGTTTCTTCACAAAACCTTAACTTGTGGTATAACCTTCGTGCGTAAGACATGCTCTTTCCTATCCAAAATCTCAACAGGTATCTCCTCGTATATTAAATCTTCAGCTATCTCGTCTGGTTCTAACGCAATAATGTGGTACGGGTCTTTCACATATTTACGAAGCATAGATATGTGGAATACATTGTGAACACGAGACATACTTGGAGGTAACACGAGTCTATAGGCTACGTTTCCTAGTCGGTCAAGAATCTCAAATAGACCAACAAATCTTGGATTGAGCTTTCCTCTCTTTCCAAATCTTGTAACTCTCTTCCATGGAGCAACACGTAACAGTACATGATCCCCAATATTAAACTCCACGTCCTTTCTACGAAGATCAGCATAACTCTTTTATCGATCTTGTGAAGTTTGAATACATTGTCGAATCATTTGGATCTTTTCTGTAGTCATGCGTACTAATTCTGGTCCCAACAACGTTGCTTCTCCCACCTCGTCCCAGCATACTGGAGATCGACACTTTCGTCCATACAATGCCTCAAATGGAGTCATGCCTATACTTGCTTGAAAACTGTTGTTGTAGGAGAATTTCACCAATGGCAAGTACTTATCCCAACTTCTTTTAAAATCTAGGACACAAAGTCTTAATAGATCTTCGAGGGTTTGAATAGTCCTCTCTGATTGTCCATCCGTTTGAGGATGGTATGCCGAACTGAATCGTAAATCTGTGCTCATAGCTTTCTGTAAGCTAACCCAAAATCGTGAAGTGAATCTTGGGTCACGATCCGAAACCATGGATACTGGCATGCAATGCAATCTCACAATCTCGTTCACGTACATACGAGCAAGTCATTCAAGGGAATAAGTCTCACGTATCGGCAAGAAATGGGTAGACTCTATCAACAATAACCCAAATCGCATCTATACCTTGAGAAACCTTGGGAAGACCTGTAACGAAATCCATAGTAACGTGTTCCCACTTCCATTCCGAAATCTCAAGTGGTTGTAATGGACCTTTTGGTATTTGATGCTCCGCCTTTACACGTTGACAAGTTAAACACCTCGAGATAAACTCTACGATCTCTCTCTTCATATTGTTCCACCAAAATGTATGTCAAATATCATGATATATTTTGGTACTCCCAGGATGGATTGCAAATGGGGTGTTGTGCATCATGATTCTATGCTTCAAGTCAGAATCGTTCGGAACGCAAAGTCAAGAGTTGAATCGAAGTATTCCTTCTTCATCGATTCTTGCTTCCGGAATAGCTCCTTCTTGCACTTTCTTCTTCATACTCATCAGCTCCGGTGTGTAGCTTGAGCGATTTTAACTTTATCGATTAAAGTCGATTCTACTCGTATATCATCACGTGGGTACCTAGAGTTTTTAACTCTATCTCTATTATTTGTAAGTTATACGAAATGAGTCTTTGACAATATCGTATTCGTACTCGTATATGATCTTCTACTCAACACGTCAGCTACCACGTTCGCTTTTCCAAGACGGTATGGTCAGAACATGTGCCGAAATAAGCCTCCTCTTGAGTTCTTCGAAGCTCTTCCCACATTCCTTGCTCCATTCGAATTTTGTATCTCTACGAGTCAGCTGCGTTAATGGAATAGCGATTCGAGAATATCCTTTAACGAATCTCCGATAATAACCAACTAAGCATAGAAAGCTACATATTTCGATTACTGACTTAGGTTGCTCTCAACTATGACACATATCCCAATCTTAGATAGCACATCACAATAGCACCTATCAGTTTACTACCGCACGAATATTGCGTCCCCTACGGAGAGTTTGGCTTCGGTGCATTCCACTAAGGAAGTCATAAGATAGAGGCTCAGGTATCAACTTCTATAGTTGGGTTTTTAACTCCTGAAGTTCAATAGGAGCCATTAGATATGAGATTTTAGAAATGGGTTGTGTACCAGATTCAAAGTCGATACAAATTTCAATATCATGCTCTAGGAGTAGGCCATGAAATTCTTCAAGAAATACGTCAAGAAATTTACTAACAACAGAAATATCATTCAAATCTGACGTATTTTTTGTTCAAGTCCATGACATGGCTAAGAAAGCTTTGTGGTTTGATATGACAGTGACTGATTTTAGTGGTTTAGTGGTTTGAATTCGTATGACAGGTTGGTTAGGAATATGAAAACTAACAACCTTACAAAAATAATCAATTTTGGCATGATGAGTGGTTAACCAATCAATTCCAAAAATTACATCAAAAGCAAGTATCTTTAAAGAGATAAGATCAACAGGTAATGTGATAGTGACAACTTGGATCATGCAAGATTTATAAACTGTAGATGTAACGAAGGTTTCACCCAACAGAGTTTCAACAGATAAATCAAAATCTAATTTCTCCGGAGTCAAGTTTAAACGTTGAGTACAAGCAGGAGAGATAAAAGAATGGGTAGAACCGGTATCTAGTAAGGTATAAACTTCACAAGAATTCAAGATTAGCTTACCCGTGATCACCTCATTTGGGTTCCTCACGTTTTGGCCAGTCACGACAAACGCTCTTCCAGGAACCGCTGATTTCGACTTATCCGGGACAGCCCTTGGAATCACCACTCCTGCTGAACTTGGTTTCGCTATAGTACAATCTTGAGCGATGTGGCCTTCCTTTCCACAGTTGTAACATACCTTGGATTACTGTGGATAGTTTGGGCTGATATGTCCCTCCTTCCCGCATTTGTAACATCTAATTGACGGTCGTTCTCCTCCCCTAGAATTTGTTGTTGGTGCTGGTGTTGCTGTTGATGTCTTCCCGTCGTTATTGAATCTCCTCTTTCTGAAATTTCCACTTGACTCACCTCTCCTATTATCATGTCCACGATTACCACCTGAGTGGTTACCACCTTTGTCCGTATTCTTTCCGCCTCGCTGGTTATCATCGTTCTGATGACTGCTGTCACCGATATGACCCTGGTTGTGGTCCCTCGGTTGAGTATACTCATTATCTCGATCTAATAACTGAGCCCTGTTTACAACATCTGAATACAGAGAAAATTTATGAGATATAAGGTATTAACGAATCTAGGGTTTTAGAACTCTCAAAAACATCCGCGTTATACGTTCCTCATTCTCCACCAAATGAGGTGCAAACCTGGATAACTCTGTGAACTTCGCCTCGTACTGAGACACCGTCATGTTGTTCTATTCAAGTCTAATAAACTCTACCTCTTTTATATGACGAATACTTTCAGGAAAGTACTTGTCATTGAAAAGTTTTTGAAATCTTTCCCAAGACATGTTGAGTTCGGCTGGCTGGGTACGCTTCACAGATTCCCACCAGTAATCTTCTTCACCACGAAACATAAAGGTGGCGAATGGAACCTTCTGTTCCTCCGTGCACCCCAAGACATCGAATATCTTGGTAATTTTCTTGACCCACATTTCTGCCTTGATCAGATCCGGCTTTCCATGGAAATCTGGTGGTCCCAACTCCTTGAACTGCTTAGCTGTGACAGACTGCGCGTTGCCATCATTTCCACCCGTAATTTGCACAGGAGTCTCCCTCGTCTGATTTTGCATGAACTGCAAAAAGTTCCTAAACATTCCATCATTCATTTTTTGCTCGGTAACGTTGTTTACAGGAGGAGTATTGCCTTCCTGTTGCACGTTCTCCTGGTTTGTGACTAAAGGTTGTTCCACCGTCTCATAAACTCCATTGTTAACGTTCTCAACAGCCATTCTTAAATACTGCCATAAAACAAGGGTTAATTAAACAAATTAACGTATCACATAATATCCCTATATTATGACCGACAAACAAATAAGTTTAGGTAGGACACACTAGCGAAGGATTTACTCATCCCTCCCCTCCTAGTTCTATTCCCCGATCTACACCAGAGACCATATCCCTAAGCTCTGATACCAATTGTGACGCCCCCAAAATAGGTATACAACACCCATTCTGAGTCGCCAAATACATGTTACACAGAGCAAACTACAACTTCAATAATACAAATGTCGTGTGAAATACGACAATACATACTGTGAGTTTAAATACAAATATTGTCTTCTTGACAATATCCACACGCAAATAAGTCCTCATTACAATTATCCAAACACTATTTTATAAAAATAGTAAGGACTGCTAAAACATCTTCCTAGAACCATCACTCCATACCCCGACTCGATCCTGCTATGTTCTCATCTCTTGAGAAAAAAAATGGAACAAAAAGGAAAGGGTGAGCTCAACTAGCCCAATAAAGGATATTATGACTAAGATAATATACAACAAATTATCGTTAGTCTTCAACAGGGAAAAATCTGATAAAATATAATAGACAACAAGTTTTAGATCAACAAATGAAGCGGAAACAACAATCCATTAGAAGAGTCACGTAGAGAATGAATTCTACTGTCTTCTAAGATTTAAAAGTCTATCATCAATATTTCATCCCTGTAACAACAATCAATATACATCTTTAATCATCTTTGCACTACAGGCCAAAGATGTTCATCAAGTATCACCATTAAGGACTGAGGATGATGAAAAACATTTTTAAGAACGAATCCAGTGAGATAGAAGGACAAATATTAGGGATTCGTAAAACAGTTTGTCCAAGATCAATAATACTTCATAACAACTGATTTTGAAGCAGAACTCAAAAATAACGATCAAAACATGGATACAATCAAAGATAGTAGCCAAAATAGATATTTTGGACAAAAAGAAGAAATTTCATTTTTTTGATGAATAGTGCCGTATTTGTGAATAGTGCCGTATACGTGAATAGTGTCATACACGTGAATAGTAATTCCGACACCAAAAGATAGAAATTTCACAAAAACATCATCACGCTTCGTGAATAGTACTCGTGAATAGTAACTCGTGAATAGTAACTCGTGAATAGTAACTCATGAATAGTAACTCGTGAATAGTAACTCATGAATAGTAACTCCGACGTGAAAAAGTTCTAAATTGATAAAAAGTTCAGAACAATATTTCGGGATAATGATATTGAAGAAGATAATATCACTTAAGAAGAAACAACATCCCTTACCTCAAAATAACCGTATTTCTAACTGAATTTCGGGTATAGTGCTTACAGAAACTCGCACCGTATAGAAACACTCAAAGTATACTCACAAGAATACGCTCGATAATATAGAGAGAGAAAGAGAGAAAACTTGTTTCTGGTGTGATTTTCAATTCTAACTTAGCCCTCTATTTATAGAAAAATGCTAGAACGCCAAAGGAGACTAAAATAATAAAATATTATTCTTTATTTCAAATTTTCCTACGCCACCTATTTTGATCAATTAGGCAGCCAACTTGGAAGAAAAAGAAGCAGCGCACATGGTTATTCCACCAACCAAAAAGTGGGTCCCGCAATTTAATAAAAATTATTTTATTTTTTGAAACTTTAACTATTCATAGAAAATAGCCCAGTTATCAAAAAAATTCGAAACTCGCGTGTTTCCATAGGAAATTTAATTTTCTACAACTTTGAAAGTTTAAGTTTTTCCAAATTCCGAACATAAAATATCTGAAATCCACAAACGGGCGATTTTACAGTCTATAATCAATTTTCGATCAAGAATTGTGTCCACCGACACACAAAACATGTGTTAAACATTTAATGCCACAAAAATACTCTTTCTCCTCATATACTCATAAATCCCACATTCATTGTAAAAATATCACCGTTGATATATTATTAAAATAATATATTTAAATGAATTATTTTATCAGAAAAAGATAAAATATTAATTTTTAACAATTGTCACATTAAAAATTTTCTCCATCTGTATCCACACAAAATGAATATTTTCTTTATCATAATAATCAATAATTAATTATTTAAAAATATTACAGAATCACAATTATGACAACCAGGCCGTTCTCAAGAAAGAGGGGGCTTTTCAATAAGGATTTCTCCTTACTGGCGCGTAATTAGGTGACCAAACCTCTCGTTAGACAGAACTTTCTAGACATTTCCAATAATGTTATCTGATAATATTATTCAAATAATATGAATTATTGATCTGATAATGGGAAATATTGTGCAGTGACAATTATTGAAACAATAATAATATAAATATCAACGCAGCAATTATTGAATCAATAAAATAAAATAATGAATAGTAATTACTGTAACAATTATTGAGTAGTGTATTCTTACGTACGAATCAATAATTCAACAATACTGTGTAATACCGTGTGCTACTGTGCAACCACACATATTACTGTATTTTAACCACCAAGTAACCCAACAGTGTTAACGGTAACAATTTACGCCGTTATTTATAAAACTTAATCTCTGTCGTTTTATTTCATCCAACCATTTTTCGTTATGGGGCCCATAAATGACTGCGCCATCGTACGAATATTCCCCGACAGCAAGAATATTCCACGACCAAACGAATATTCCCCGACAAAAATGAATATTTTAATAACCACTTGTTTATTTTGAAAAAATTGCACATTTCACCCATAACCAAAGCATTATATCAAATTACCACCTTATTAATCAAGAATAATAATTAGAGGATATTCGTTTTTATTTATAAAAAGTTGGGGTCTTACACAGTAGGAGTGGCGAAGTGTAGAAATAGAAAGGGTTTAACTCTAAGAATACCGCAGTGAAACAAGGAGATCCGAAGAGGAGAATGGAGTCGTGAAAAACTTGTGGAAAGACTCATCTAGGAGTGTGTTTCAAGGGGAAGGTGGTATGCTATAATTGTGGATAGGAGGGGCACATTTTTCCTAACTGTCCAAGTGTGAAGAAAAATTACAGATGCTTTATGTGTGGGTCAACTGACCACATAGCAAAGAACTGTCCCGAAGAAGGGGACGAACATGAATAAGGGCGCTAATAGCGGTAAATTAGCTATTAGTGGTCCAGCGCAGTCGGGTTGACCAATGGCCCGCACCTTTAATATGACAGTCCGAGATGCAGTTGCATCAGGGGACGTAGTTGCATGTATTATTCCGATTAACGACATAAATGCTTACGTACTGTTTGATTCGGGTGCTACTTGTTCATTTATAACATGTGATTTTGCTAGACGATTAGGATTACTTTCCAAAAAGTTACCTATATCTTTAAATATTAAGGTATCAAACGAAGAGATAATTCCTGTTGAAGATATTCATAGGAGTTGTTGCGTAGACAAATGGGGTTGAAAATTATCGGTAGATTTGATACCGATAAAGTTAAGAGAATTCGATGTAATTCTCGGAATGGATTGGTTGGTTAACAATGAGGCAATTATTGATTGTCATAAGAAATGTGTAAACATTAGAACGTTGAGACAACCTCAAGTAGTATTTTACGGGAATAGATCGCTTGGGGCATTCGTGTTGTCTTACCATGACACAAAATAGGAAATTATTATAGAAGGGATGTGTAGGTTATCTGTGCCATGTTGTTGATACCCAGAGAGTGGTAGCAACCATGGAACAAATACTTATAGTTAAAGAATTCACGAATGTATTTCCAAGTGAATTTTTGGGTCTTCCACTGGATAGGGAGACCGAGTTTGTAATAGACATTGTGCCAGGAGTGGCACTAGTTTTCAGGGCACCGTATCGTATGGCGCCAGTGGAAATGAAGGAGTTGATGGTACAGTTACAAGAACTGTTGGACAGGAAATACATACAATCGAGTGTTTCATTATGGGGAGCACCGGTACTGTTTGTAAAGAAGAAGGACGAATCGTTAAGACTTTGTATCGACTACCGAGAGTTGAACAAATTAACGATAAAGAATAAATACCCATTGCCCAGGATCAATGATCTATTTGATCAGTTGCAAGGGGCAAAGTATATTTGTAAAATAGATTTAAGGACGAGGTATCACCAATTGAATGTTAGAAAGGAGGATGTACCAAAGACGACATTCAGGACTTGTTATGGTCATTATGAGTTTCTGGTGATGTCATTTGGATTGACTAATGCACCAGCTGCATTTATGGATATGATGAGCAGAGTGTTTAAACAATATTTGGACAAGTTCGTCATGGTGTTTATTGATGATATTCTAGTCTATTCTAAGACGCCAGAAGATCATGCTGAACACCTAAGAATAGTATTGGAGACACTAAGGAAGGAGAAGTTGTATCCAAAGTTCATAAAGTGTGAATTTTTGTTGGAAAAGGTACAGTTTTTAGGTTATGTGTGACGCCCCCAAATCCTGGTCTCTTCCAACCGGATAGATGGTGCTACACGATACTACCATTCATACATTCATTCAATTGAAAAGTCTCAAAAAGGACTAATATAACTTCTATATATCCAAAATAATATTACATTTCCCAGGTTCTTTGTAACCCATTCGTTTGTTCTTGTCATAATATCAAATATATTACAATCGTTCACCTATACTATTACATAAGTAATCTAAGGGTTCGTCTTCGCCTTGCCATTGTCCTTGCCTAAGCCTTCGTTCCGCTCGATCTTGGTTGTGTTCCAATGGTTCAAGCAAGAGTGAGCATGACTAGCTCAACAAGTACTACAATTCTAATAAACAACATGCTTGAAACATAGAACTCATATATTATCAGTAACTAAATAATAGTTACGAAGTACTATCGATAATTCAAAATAGCACTTCTTTTTATTCAAAACGTTTTCCAACAACAATATTCAGTAGAATATCAACTAAGGCTAAGAACTATGAGCAGTTCATAATTTCTTTTGAAAAGGACGACCCGACACTAAGTCCGTAAGTTCGATATAGCTTACGAACACTTCTAGGTCATCATCCCATAGTACTCTATGTTGATCAACACTACATTCATTAAACGTGTATATGTTTAAGTTGTGGCAACCTCACGTGCCTGTCCTTAAACGACAAAAACATTTTAGCATACTTGGTCTTCGATTGAAAACCATACCAATATAACTCGATAAATATAAATCATGCTTGACAGAATCATAATATAAGTCTAGCCGAAAGAATTGGCTTTAGACTTCATCGTTCAAGACTTCATGTGAAAGAATACATGAATTACAAAACTTGTCCAGACTGAACTGGAACAAGGGTTAGAATACTTACTTTCAGCGTCGTCTTACTGATTAACACACGCACACTTTAAGTCTCTACATTTCTACAATACATGATCATACAACGTACCACATTAGCTCATATATAATCAATTATGTATACTAATATATCTTATCTTTCATCTCAATCTAAATCCTGACTTATATCTGTTATTATGGTTTTCGGCTTTTCATTACGTCATTCACATTACATTCACATTCAATTGATTATTAACCTTTAATCACCATACATTACATGTCTAACAATGCCTTAACAATGTTATATTAACTCCTTAGTTCATTACCAAAGAGTTCTCTTTCATTCTATACTTGTAAACATTCTTGTCCAACAAAACTCTAGGACTGGCGCTGCGGCGCCACACTTATCTCTGCATCTCACACCGCGGCGCGAGTTAGCAGTATGCACGGTTCTAGCCTCGCATTGCGGCATAGGCTTTAAGGCTGTGAGTCGCACCGCGGCGCGGACTCTGTGCCTCAGATAGTTTGTAAATTTTTGAAAATTTCACGAAACTCCCAGACGCATAACTTCTTCGTTATAAGTCCGAATTGTTCCGTTCAAAAGCCTACGGTTCACAAATTACATCCTCTATGCGTCCATGCAAGAATTTTATCTATTTAACTTTATTTGCTAAAATTTCACCTATTAGTTCATTTTTAACGAAAACGATAAACGTCCGTGAACGTTCAACGCTCGTTTCTTTGTTCTAAGTCAGAATTCAGTCATTTTCGAGTCTACAACTCTATAATGCCAAATATGACTTGTCTCTATCAAAAAATAATGTTTCTGACTTCAAACACAAAATACGACTTCCATTCTGAGAATTTCACGAATTCGACGATAATCGTCCAATCGTGTGAATTCTGGAAAAACTACATTCTTAATGATTCTAAATGGAATTCAACCAACATATGATTATTACAAGTTACTTATTACACCATCTTATAATCAAAGTAGGTTTTGATTTATTCTCATAAGTCAATAACTTAATCAACTTATGAACTACAATTCCTCATGCTTATGACTTACTATAAACTTAAGTCCATCAATCAATGTTCTCATACTATATTCAATATACTAACATCATATGCCAAACATATGCTAGGTTCTTCATGATTCTAACAACTTATTAGAGTTCAAGTTGCTTATTCAACTTATTCAACTTAAGTTCATTCATTAATGACTTATTACATGATCTCAACAAACAATCCCCCTTCTCTATCAATCCTATCATAGAAGAGATAAAGATATAATAGATATGAGTCTTACCCTTGAAGACTATTACTTCACTTCACTTTGGAAAATCTAACAAAGGTTGAAGTGGCTTATAAGTGCTTAAGTGACTTAATCTCTCTACCAATTAAGTAGCTTATCTTGAGAGGAGTTGGATGAAATTTGATCAAGCAACAAAATGAAATGAAGCTTGGTATTTATTGGCCACTCAAAGCTAGGGTAAAATGGTTAATACACCCCACCTCCTTAATCCTCCACCTCCTTACTATTCATTCCTCGCTCATCACATCACTTGGTCACCACACATATTATTTGCCCATCAAGACTACCCACTTTACACTTGGATTGCCCCATGGATCATGGCTTCTCATTGGGCTTTGTTAATTAATCTAACTACTTTCTTGTTGGGCTTATGCTACCATAGTTTGGACTCATGACTTATCAAACACTTGGGCTTAATTGTCACTTCTATTGGACTTATACTATTAGGTTAATAATCCTACAAGTCCATTACATTTAATTAACAACTTAATATATATACACCACGTATAATCTTCGTATGCTAGCTCGTATATTAATTCATAATATACGTTATCTCATTCTTCATACATTATAGTACAATAAGTCGGAATATACTTACATTCATTACCTTCAAATAATGAATACACGTTATACGATCACAACTTTCTTCCTTTAACACTTAATAAACCTAACGTTCCCAAATTAAGTCCGTATGCGAAATATTACGTTTTCCATACTTAGATTATTATTACATAATCGATATCACCTTGATATTATAACGTTATGTATTTCTCGGAAGTTCAAAAATAATTCCCGAGCATAAATCGATGAATAGTTTTTTCAGAAAATTTCTCGGAAAGCTTTTATTTTCGTCTTAGAAATTCAAACACATTAACTTCTCCCACGTAGTTAAAATACTACGACATTCCAACGTTTCTAGGTTATAGAACGACATTCATCTTATCCATACGTAATAATAATAAATAATATTATTTTATTCATTATTAAAAGTATTTACAAAGGTTCGATTTTTTGGGGCGTTACATTCTCTCCCCCTTATAAGGATTCTGTCATCAGAATCTCGCTGTATAATAAAAAAAAATTACACAAATAATTGAGGGTAATTCTTTTTCATCATTTCTTCTAACTCCCACGTTGCTTCTTCTGCATCGTGGTTCTTTCATATCACCTTCATCGAAGGTATAACTTTATTCCGCAGAACTTGTTCTTTTCTATCGACAATTTGAATCGGCGTTTCCTCGTACGTTAAGTCCTTCTCAATATGAATAGGCTCATATTCTATCACGTGCTTATAATCTGGCTTATAAGGACGTAACACGGATACGTGAAATACATTATGTATTCGTTCTAGGTCTGGAGGTAATGTTATCATATAAGCTACCTCACCTACCCGTTTTAATACCTCAAAAGGTCCTATAAACCTCGGACTTAACTTTCCCTTCTTACCAAAACGTATCTTTCCTTTCCAGGGAGATACTTTTAGGAATACGTACGAACCTACTTCAAAATCTCGATTCTCTCTATGCGGATCCGTAAACTTCTTATGTCTGTCTTGAGTTGCTAGAAGACACATTTGTATCTTCTTGACAATATCCGCTGTCTATTGCACCAATTCTGGTCCTAACATTCGGCGTTCACCTACCTCATCCCAATATAGTGGCGTTCTGCATTTCCTCCCATACAAAGCATTGTAAGGCGGCATACCTATGCTTGCATGATAACTGTTGTTATACACAAACTCCACTAATGGTAGATGATCATCCCAACTAACCTTGAAATCCATAACGCAAGATCTTAGCATATCTTCTAACATCTGAATTGTCCTCTTGCTCTGTCCATCCGTTTGTGGATGATATGATGTACTCAAATTCAACTGCGTTCCAAACTGCTCTTGTAGACTCTTCCAAAAGTTCGATGCGAATCGTAGGTCACGATCTGACACAATCGATACTGGTGCTCCATGTCTAGAGATTATTTCCTTAATATGGAGTCTAGCTAACTGATCTAAGTTATACTTGACCATAATTGGCAAAAAGTGAGCTGACTTCGTCAACCAGTCCACTATTACCCAAATTGCATCATACCCCTGCTGAGTAGTCGGAAGTCCCACCATAAAATCCATCGTGATATTCTCCCATTTCCACTCCGGAATTTCTATCACTGTAGCAAGCCAATTGGTTGTTGATGTTTGACCTTAACTCTCTGATAAGACAAGCACCTACTCACGTACTTTGTTATTTCTCTCTTCATGTTCGGCCACCAGAAACTCTGTCGAAGATCTTGATACATCTTAGTGCTACCAGGATGAATCAAAAATCTCGAACTATGAGCCTCTTCTAGAACCTGCTCCTTTAATTCTGTCTCATTCGAAACACAAATTCTTCCTTTAAATCTCAATAATCCCTCATTATCAAGACTGTACTTAGTATCTTTTTCATTGGCCAACCGCTCCTTCATCTGGTCACACTAATCAATTTTGAGTTGTACCTCTTTAACTCTTTCTACGATGGTAGATTGCATCTTCGTCGCAAACATAATTTGTCCTGCTTCACTTGGCAGCTTCACTTCTAACTCCATCCTAGCCATATCTGTTATTAACTTAGTTTGAGTCGTTAACATAGAAAACTTTTCCTGACCATTTCTACTTAAGGTGTCGGCAACTACATTGGCTTTTCCAGGGTGATACAGGATTTCACAGTCATAATCCTTTATTAACTCCAAGCATCTGCTCTGCCTCATATTCAAATCCTTCTGTGTGAAGATATATTTTAGACTCTTGTGGTCCGTGTATATCTCACATTTTTCTCCATAAAGATAATGTCTCCATATCTTTAGAGAAAAAACTACTGCGGCCAGTTCCAGATCATGAGTAGGGTAAACTTTCTCATAATCCTTTAACTGCCTAGATGCATACACAATGACCTTGCCATGCTGTATGAGCACGTAACCCAGTCCTCTATGCGAAGCATCGCTATAAACTACAAAATTTCTTGTGTCATCGGGCAATGACAAAATAGGCGCTTCACTTAATCTCTTCTTTAGTTCTTGAAAACTATCCTCGCACTTGTCAGTCCAAGCGTATTTCACCGTCTTCCTCGTCAAGTTAGTCAACGGTGTAGATATCTTTGAAAAGTCCTGGTTGAATCTTCGATAGTAACCCACTAACACTAGGAAACTCCGCACCTTAGTTGGCGTTTTTGGCTGTTCCCAATTCATCACGACTTCCACCTTCACTGGATCTACTGAAATCCCCTCATGGTCAATGACATGACCTAAAAACTGTACCTTCTCCAACCAAAATTCACACTTAGTGAATTTCGCATACAACTTCTCCTTTCTTAGTGTCTCCAACACTAATCTAAGGTGTTCAGCATGATCTTCTGGCATTGTAGAATAGACTAGAATATCATCTATAAACACCACGACGAACTTGTCCAAATATTATTTGAACACTCTGTTCATCATATCCATAAATACAACTGGTGCATTTGTCAACCCAAACGACATCACCAGGAACTCGTAACGACCATAACGAGTCCTGAATGTTGTCTTTGGCACATCCTCCTTCCTAACCTTCAACTGATGATACCCCATTCTTAAATCTATTTTAGAAAAATACTTAGCCCCTTTCAACTGATCAAAGAGATCATCGATCCTGGGTAATGGGTATTTATTCTTTATCGTTAACTTGTTCAACTCTCGATAGTCGATACACAGTCTTAACAATCCGTCCTTCTTTTTGACAAATTGTACCGGTGCTCCCCATGGCAAAACACTCGGTTGAATGTACTTCTTGTCTAACAGTTCTTGCAACTGCACCATTAACTCCTTCATCTCCACTAGCGCCATACGATACGGTGACCTGCAAACTGGTGCCGCTCCTGCCACAATGTCTATCACAAACTCCGTCTCCCTATTTGGCTGAAGACTCGACAATTCACTCAAAAATACATCGGCGAATTCTCTCACTACAGGTATTTGGTCCATGGTTTCTACCACTCTCTGGGTATCAACAACATGACACAGATAACCTACGCATCCCTTTCTCAATAATTTCCTAGTTTGTGTTATGGTTAGACAACACGAACGTCACATCGATCTATTCCCGTAAAAGACTACCCGAGGTTGTTCTAATGTCTTATTATTCACACATTTATTTTGACAATCTATAATTGCCCCATGGTTTACTAACCAATCCATTCCGAGAATTACATCGAATTCTCCTAAATTTATCGGTAACAAATCTACCGATAATTTACTACCCCGTATATCTACACAATAACTCTTATGAATATCTTTAACAAGAATTATCTCTTCGTTCGCCACCTTAATATTTAAAGGTATAAGCAACTTTTCGGGAAGTAATCCTAATTGTCTAGCAAAATCGCATGCTTTAAACAAACAAGTAGCACCCGAATCAAACAGCATGTACGCATTGATATCGTTGATCAGAATAATACCTGCGATGACGTCCCCTGATGCGACTGCATCTTGGACTGTCATGTTAAAGGTACGACCCATCGGCCTACCCGGCTGCGTTGGTCCACTAATAGATAACTTACTGCTATTAGTGCCCCAGTTCCCGTCCCTCCCCTTCTTCGGGTAATTCTTTGCCATGTGGTCAGTTGACCCACACACAAAGCATCCATGGTTCTTCTTTGGACTCGGACAATTAGGCGCAATATGCCCCTCCTATCCACAATTGTAACAGACGGCCTTCCCCTTGAGACAGACTTCTAAGTGAGTCTTCCCACAGGTCTTGCAGGCCTCCATTCTTCTCTTTGGGTCTCCTTACTTCGGGCTTTGGTGATAACCCCAACGTCAACATCCTGGAAGTTCCTGAGAACTTTGGATCACACGTCCAAGACAGTTCATCAGGGTTATCAGTGATAACTCCAGTTCCCATCAGAAAGTGTGGGAGCAAACAGTAATCACATTCCGTTGGAGAATAATCCAATAAACCACATACATTTGCATCATGTTGATGTACATTGCATCATGATTATCCTGTCACATTTCAAGTG
This sequence comes from Panax japonicus, assembly GCA_020205505.1. Classification (NCBI taxonomy): domain Eukaryota; kingdom Viridiplantae; phylum Streptophyta; class Magnoliopsida; order Apiales; family Araliaceae; genus Panax; species Panax japonicus. The sequence continues at coordinate 19,891,509 of CM035102.1, read as the reverse complement.
TCTAGTATTCTTTATCCTATCCATGCCATTGCATTGCATAAATATGATAAAGAGGGGCATATTTAGACACTCAAAATTTTGCATTCCTATAACTAACATTGCAGGAGGGTAGAATCATCTTTCAGAGATAACCCTGGAGGTCAAAGCAATTACAGTTCTGAATATCCTATCGGATAAGCCTTTTCAATCTCAGAGATAACCCTGAGATGCTCTAGCCCCAAAAACAACACCAGAAGTTTTAGTTCTAACCTCGGAAATAACACTAAGGAGTGCAATTGCAGTTCCAGAGATAACCCCAGAATGGCTTCTTGTAACCTTTGCAGTCAGCTTCAACCTCGGAGATAACCTCGAGGCACTCAGTCCAAAACCGGAGATAATCCTGGGAGGTCAGGCACACCTCAGCGATAACCCTGAGGACATTCAGTACTTGTAACAGCCCAATCTCAGAGATAACCCTGAGCAACGACTGCTATATCAGCCCAAACCGGATATAGCCCCGGTGAGTGGCAAAATTGTCATTTTGCCACCTCGATCCTACATTGTGCCGTCTCAACACATGTCAACATACATTCTTCTCAGCAATATCCTACAAGAACCAAATAGATGCAATCCTGAGTGACTACTACACAGGACAGCACACCGGATAAAATTTGAAGACTTGAAGACCAAGGGCATGGTCCCATCTTCCTGACTTCGCACAACCTCTAATCCCATGTCATTTGTGTAGATCTCGATAACAGAACTTTGTAAAAGGTCTTATAAACACCAATCGAAGGCCTAAATTGAAGTTTTGAAAGTTCAAGCGGACACCACATTGCATGCATACACGTACTTTGAGACGGCAGGATCCACGGAGCACGGGGCACCCCGAGCAGTTGCAGGTGCATCTGCGGCTACCATAGGTAAACCTGCGGCTCCCCCCTCTATAAATACAGGGCTTGGGGTGGCCATTTTATAAGAGAAAACGGCGAGGAAATCCTGTTAAATTTGCTCTGTACACACTATACACTAAGTGCTTTCTTATATTAAACACTTGTGAGCTCATATATTGCTATTTTTTACCGGTGGGAACCAAGTGTTCATCCATTTAAAGCTATAGAAGTCTTCTTTGGCAGTCCATTGTAGGCCTTCTTACGCCTATTAAAGCCTTTTCTCCACATTTTGCATACACCGTTCTTCACGTGAGAGTCGTGTTGCATGTTTATGACCAGACTTCGGTCCGTGGCTTTTTATTTTATTTTTATATATATATTTATGTATATATGGACTAACATTATTGAGTTATGCCTCGATTGAGCCTCGACTCACGTCCAGAGCATTTATTGCTTTCATATATATATATATATATATATATATATATATATATATATATATATACTTATATATAAATTGTGGTCAATCTCTATTCGATAAGCCTGGATTTATATCCGGAGCATTTATTGCTTTTATATATATACATATATATAAACTATTGTTGGACTATGTTCGACGAGCCTGGATTTTTTATCTGGAGCGTTTACTGCTTATATATATATATATATATATATATATATATATATATATATATATATATATATATATATATATATATATATATATATATATACATTTATATTTCTGTCAGGCCTAGAGTTTACTTCGTGGCCATTTACAGCTTTCTTTACGTTTCGTCCCGCCTAGAGTTTACTTTGTGGCGGTTGATCATTTTTATTGCTTTATTTACATTTTCGATCCCCTATGGAAGTGCTTCATGGTGGTTGATCGTGTCTCTATATATATATTTATCAATTTTATATATTTACATTTCCAGTCCCCTATGAAGTTCGCTTCATGGTGGTTGACAGTCTGTATATATATATATATATATATACATATTTACATCTTTTATAATTATAACTGCTTATAGCTTTCTACAAATTGCTACATCATGTGAGCCTAGGAATCATGTGATCACAGATTCAGTCTCATGAATCTAGATTCGGTTCCCGTGATGGACATTTTCATCTGTAATCAGCTTGTACATTATTCACGATGTTTGAATTTTCTTAGACGGCTCTCATGCCCACAAAGAGTTCGGTACTGCTATGTATATTATTTTCTCGAAGATGCTTCGTATCTTGAAAATAAAAGCAATCAAGCCGAACATATAATAAAATAGAAGTATCAAAGGCCTCAATTATTATTAAGCATAAAGGTTTGAAAAAACCTCTTTTACAAAACATCATTGCTATATCTTGTTAAGATTGAATTTTTACACAAATTCAAACCCTTTGTATATAGGTGCGAAAGAGGCATAACACTACTTCCAAATAATTGGACATTGACCTACACACACACACACATACACATATTTATATAACAGTTTAATTGAAAAGTGGCGGTCACCGTGGTAACACGGATGTCGGGGGGTGGCTAACACCTTTGCTCCGCATAAGCAAGTCCCCGAACCCTAATGAATCTCGATTTCACAGACCAGTTTAACAGCATTACACCGCATGGTCAATGTGCAAATCTTTTCTCGGTTGAGTTGGTGCAACCATTTAAAAATACCAACTGACGACTCTTACAGTCCAATCGTCGACATATAAATGTCGGACCTTTTCACAACTTATTTTTTCGAACAAATCTCACCTAACATGAGAACACCAAAAGACAAGAATAGAAAAGGGACAGTAAAAATCCCGACGTCGACAATTGTATTATACTTATATTATTTTCGTATAATAATATTCTTATTATATTTAATCATTCATTTTCTTAAAAATTCACTTTCCCTAACCATTTGAATTTGAGTACGCAGGCAAAAAACTGTGTTTACCATAACTAAATTATTATTGGATAGTTCATCTTTCCTCAAAAGTCTAAAATTATATATTTCTCAGAAATTCAAAAATAATTCCCGAGAAGATATGGATGAATAGTGATTTTACGGAAATTTATCAAAAAACTTTTATTTTCGTCTTGAAAATTCATACTATTTAATTTTAGCACACAACTAGAATACTAACCACATTCATTCATCTTAGGTCATAGAACGACCTTTAACTTCCTTACTTAGAATAAATCCACATAATATTATTTTATGCAATATAATCAAATAAAATTCATTACATTATAATTCGATTTTCTCGGTCGTTACAGCGATAAATCCCAGCAAGTGACAATCCTTACTACTTAGGTGGATCAAGTATAATTTATAAACAATTTTTTTCAAATTTCATTTTGTTTAATAGCAATAGTAAATATACTTTTCAAAACTAAAACAAATAATAATAAAATTAAATTCAGATTCAAAATGATTTCAATGTATATAATATATCTTTTAATCAATAGCCTTGGCGACTAAGGTTACAGTAACCCTGTAACACGACCCAAAAATTTGATAATGTCAATGATCACACAACCTACTAAGATATCTAATATGCACGCTTCTTGAAGGGCATCTAAAAGGTGTGCACCTTAGTTGGTCATATATTAGCTCCAGAACTAAGCGTAATCAATAACGGGTATTATACATAGTCAGACTTAGGATTTCAAAAATATTTTCTCAATATTATCGATATTCTAAATGATACTTTTTCACAATTCAAAATCATATAATCTCATTTCATAGTTCAAAAATAAATACTTGATCCAAAGTTTAAATAGAAGAACATAACATTTTAATTTAAATTGAAGCCTTAAATAAAACATAATGAATTTTGAAACCATTCATTTAGGCATCCAAGTAATTACTAAAGTATACATAAAAATAAACGATAATTTAAAAACACTAAATAGTTCAGAAAACTACTTACCTCGATATTGCGAAACAAGAAATTAAAAGCGAACAAATCTTTTGAGTTTCTTTTTTTTTCTTTTTTTTCTTCTCTGTTCTACAATACTTCAAAGCCAAATAATTTTACGCTTTATTTCTCTCTCTCTCTCTCTCTCTCTCTCTCTCTCTCTCTCTCTCTTCTAATCTTCCTTTATCTTGTTATATAATGAATTAAATACGTGCAATTCCTTTAAAGAATAGATGACTAAGGAAAAGAGTCATTTTTAAAATTAAAAGGTTATTACAATCTAATTAACTTATCCTAATAGGTTTAAGATATATACTAATATTATTATTTTATATTTCATTATCTAATTATAAACCTATTATTATTTTAATTTTATTTTTTTTAATCGGGTATTACATTCTACCCACCTTAAAAAAATTTGGTCCACCAAATTGACAATTCTTAAGGTTAATTAAAAAACAAGCTCTAACACTCAATCCTTATCTAAATAATGCTCCAAAAGTCTCAGTCTTCATACAAACTACCTAGTCCATTACCCAATATTTGTCCTCAAATTAAAATATTATAAGAAACTCGTTTAACACTTTCTTATTCTATATCAATTTGAACACCAAATTTAACAACCTTTTCAATCTCGTATCATAGAATGATTACCAAAATCATAGAATCACCACAACGTAACCAATATAACTCTCATTATTCTAACTTGTCCGTTATCTAAAAAGCACTAAAATTTTCAAGGTCATAACTTGCACATCATCAAAGTAGTCTCCAAATATGGTACTAAATCATTCTGCTAACAATAAAACTAATCTAACTTGATCTTATATATTAAACCTAATTTTTACAATAAAGATGTCCAAACTTAAAATCTATCACACTCTCTATTTCTTAAGTCTAGTCTAATCACAACCCACAGTTAAATCCTAAAATCACTCCCTAGAGTATGTGTGGGTTTCCTGGCCCGACACACTGCGAGGGGTTGCTGCTTTGATACCATCTCTGTAACACCCCGAACCGCTACAAGTCAGTCAGTAGTGTTACGCACCGCAAGCCTAAAGGCTTGTAAGGCAACAATATCATTAGCTCAGCTCGAACAAAACAACTTAACAATATTCTTAAATTAAACCTAACAATAAACATCTTCCAATCCAATTCAAATGAAGTGCTACTAAATACCAAAATCTCAAAATGGAGTCATAGCTCCCCGAAACTAAAAGTTTTATCAAAATTCCACATTAAAATAAATAACATCCTAATTTAAACTCCAGCTATCCAAAGCGTATCAAATAAGTTCTTAGCTTTCAATAATGGGACCTGTAAAATTTGTAAGGGGTGAGCGATAAATCCCAGCAGGAGACAATCCTTACTACTTAAATGGATCAAGTATAATTTACAAACATTTTTTTTCAAAATTCTTTTTGTTCAATAGCAATAGTAAATATACTTTTTAAAACTAAAATAGATAATAACAAAATAAATTTCAGATTCAAAATGATTTCAATGCATATAATATATCTTTTAATCAACGGCCTTAGTGACTAAGGTTACAATAGCCCTGTAACACGGCTCAAAAGTTCGATAATATCAATGATCACGCACCCTGTTAAGGTATCTAATATGCACACTCCCCGAAGGGGATCTAAAAGGTGTGCGCCTTAGTAGATCCTATATTAGCTCCAGAACTAAATGTAATCAATAACAGGTTCTATACGTAGTCAGACTGAGGATTTCAAAAGCATTTTCTCAATATTATCGATATTCTAAATGATATTTTTTACATTTTAAAATCATATAATCTCATTTTACAGTTCAAAAATAAATACTTGATCTGAAATTTAAATAGAAGAATATAACATTTTAATTTAAATGGAAGCCTTAAATAAAAATAACTAATTTTGAAACCATTCATTTAGGCATCCGAGTAATTACTAACGTATACATAAAAATAAATGATAATTTAAAAATACTAAATAGTTCAGAAAGTCACTTACCTCGATATTGTGAAACACAAAATTAATGCAAACAAGTCCTTTAAGTTTCTTTTTTTTCTTTTCTGTTCTGCAATACTTCAAAGACAAATAATTTTATGTTTCATTTCTCTCTCTCGTCTGATATTCCTTTCTCTTGTTATATACTGATTTAAATACATGAAGTTCCTTTACAGAATAGATGACCAAAGAAACTAGTCCTTTTTAAAATTAAAAGTTTGTTACAATCTGAGTGACTTGTCTTAATAGGTTTAAGATATATACTAATAATTATTACTATTCCATTATCTAATTATAAACCTGTTATTATTTTATTATTATTATTTTTTTAACCGGGTATTTGTGATAACCCCGAATCCGGGCCCCGAATCGCCGCGGACTTGGTACACTAATTCTATTACTAATTGCGGAAGATATAAACATAAATTATTTATATAATACATTACACACTATTCCCCAAGGTCGAGTAACCTTAACTTAATACACATTTCATAAATTTTCTAACATATAACACATTTATTAAACTATACTATTACATACTAGCCGCACTTTATATCCCAAGCTGAACTTGGCTTAGTCTTTTTCCTGTATCCGAACGCATTCGCCTTATCTGTAATGTTTTATCATGATATAGCAAGGGTGAGCATGAAAGTTGCCCAGCAAGTTTTTATACAATAATATAACGATATATCATGATTGAAGAGTATGAATAATGGCTTGCTATAATTCATCAATATAATTGAGAACTAGCAGGAACAAATTTTTGACTGAACAAGTATTATACATGAACAAACATTTCTGAACCAACTGGTAATGAAGGTGATCAGCCTTTCATACCTGACTTATACATGCAAGATGTACAGAATACAATTTTCTTGGCAATCAGCAATGATTAACCATAAGCTTGAAGAAACTACTCTTATTAGAGTTAAGTAAAAGAAAACTTGTCTGAACCGTTGATTACCGCACGCAATTTAATAACGCTTTACTCCGAAGACCTAATATTAGTAATATAGATCTCCAATATTAGAATAATATCATCACAGTATAATACTGTTATATTTATACACACAGAATAACCTAAACACATTACCACATAACCCTATCAGTCTATACAGCACATAAGACTAGGTATCAAGTCAAACTATTGCAGTCTGAGTTGAACCCGACACAATTCTATCATCCCGACGGTCTAGTCGGACGAAAATCGAGTTTAAGTTCAATTAAACTCTGACTTAATACTTAACAATATCACAGATAATTTCTAATCAGACAAAATATTTTTCCTAGGCTTGTAATAATTTTCGGATAATTATTACCATTTATCAACATTTTTCAATCATTAAAACTGTATTTAAATGAATTAAATACCACAAAATTCCTTAATCATTAATATTTATTTAGTATAAAATATTAATGAAAATCATTACATAATATTATAATATAATTATAATATATCGAAGTATTTTTAATATCTTAAAATCATATTTATATGATTTTTAAACACTTAAATCTATTATCCGATAATTGCTATTAATATTAAAATATTAATATTTTCATGACTAAATATCAAAAGTTACATTTTATAACTTAAAATATTTTTATAACACTTAAATCATTTTTATATGATTTTTAAAACATTAATACTAATTTTCCATAATTTATTTAATATATTTATTAAATAAACTAATTACCATTAATAATAAATTATTAATGAATTTCATCACAAAATATCAAAAGTTATCAAAAATAACTTAAAATATTTTCTTATACCATAATATTATTTTTCATGATTTTTCATGAATTAAAATTATTTTTAAATAATTTATTTAATATTATAATTAAATAAATAAATACCATTTATATTCCAAAAATATTAAATATTTTCAAAATATACTCAAAATAGTTAAAAACTATTTTTCAGACTTTAAAATAATTTTTTATAATTTATTTTGTATTTTTAATAATTAAAAACCATTTTTTCTAATTTTTAATCAATTTCCGAAATTAAGTGTCGCTATACGGGTTTCTGGCGACAAATCCATCGCTAAAGGTGTTCTTCAGCTGTTCTTGAGTGATCATGTCAGAGTTCAGGTTGGGTAGTTTGACCGCGATTTAAACAGTGTACTTGTTACTATCTGGGTTGGTTAAAACTTTCAGATTATAGTACTCATATAACTTTACAACCTCAAACGGATTTCATGGTCATACAACATCAGATCAGAGAGCTTTAAGTCTCCAAAATATCTGACAACGCTGTTCTTCATTTTCTTTGTTTTTCCAGAAAATATAGAACAGTCGAGGTTAATAGCTTTCGATCCTTATATCTTGGGTTTTGAGTTTAGTTTGGGTTATCCATAAGTTCTAGCATGTAGTCCGTATGTCAAGGTACAACAAACAATCATCAGATGAACTTGAAAACATTAAAACAGTAAGCTATAGATCGGTCAAACTAAGGGTCACGAAGTGTTCTTGAAGATCTGGGTTACCCAAAAAATCTTCATCAGCCATTTCGGTCAACGCATTTTGACCTTGCATATCTTTGTTTCTGTAATCGATATAAGTGTTATAAAGGCTATATATTGTAGTAATTATACCATACTATAACTTGAAAACAACAACATGGCCAAAACAGCTACACACAGCAAGATCAAGACCCTACAACTTGATTGTCAGACAAGATCTGGGTTTCTGGGTAACCAAGAAACCAGATTCCGTGAATGGTCAATGATCTTTGACCGGCCATATCTCTTGATATAGACATGATTAGACCCTGATTCCAATTTTAGATCCTAGTCCTCATGACATAGAACACATCCAAAACATAAAATACACAAAACAGTTAACACATAAAGATCTAAGGCCTCTGACTTTAGGCTGTCAGACCAATTTTTTTCAACATTTCCAGATTTGCAAAATGCTAGATTCGAGCTCTTTAATGTTATGGATCTGTGTTTTGACAACCCAGATCATCATTTAACACTATATATTACATGTTTAAACACTAAAAAATAACATTTATCAAAGGATCAAAGATCGAATTTCTTGGTTAGGGTTTACACCTTTATGCATAAATTCTCGATTCTATGTTTCTGATCTGTTGTGAGTAAACGTGGGGCTTCAATATATGACTGATTTCACACTAAATTTCGTAGGTGTTTGAGAGAGAAGGTCTTGGATGATGGTTGTGCAAAAAATGAGCAACTAAGAACACTTTTCTCTCTCTAACTCTTTATATATAATTGTATGATGCATGTGTACAATGTATGTAGCTGATTTGCTGAGATTTCTGGACATAAAAGTCACAAGCTAATGCTAGGGTTAGACTAGGGTTGTTCAACAACCATGGATTTTGCAAGATTTGCAAGCTTCCTAAAATAACACACATAATGGCATTTTTGTCCTTTCCTTAATTTTCTAGAATTTGTATTTGATGAAATCCTTAGGGTTTAGGGTTTGGACATTTTAGGGTTTAGGGTTTAACCCTTAACTTTGCAAATTTAATTTCTAACATTTTCGAATTTCGGTTATAAAAATAAAAATTAACATTTTTAACTTATAATTAGAATTTACTAATTATATAATAATTTCTTAATCACACTTTAAATCTTGCTAGTTAGGATTAACATTTCCTAATTACAATTACTAATTAAGCAATTAGGGTCAAAATGGTCATTAGGGTTCAAAACCCTTGAATTAGGGTTTCTAATAGAAAAATTTTGATTTTATAATTTAGAAATTAAATTTCGTAATTAGATTAGGGTTTTCTAATTACTCATAAATTGAAATAACTAGGATTAGGGTTTCCTAATTAACATTGCTAATTTTAGCAATTAAATCCACAATTGAGCATTAGGGTTTCTGACGGAATAATTTGGATTCCAAAAATTTTGAGATTTAGGGTTTTCAAATTTATTAAGCTTTACCCTAATTAACCTCATACTTAATAACACTTGAGCATTAAAATTCTCCGTTATATTCCCAGATTAGGGTTTCACTTTATCAGAATCTGAAACTAGGGTTTTCAGATCTGGTATTAGGGTTTCCAAACAATCAATTAAGATTTCCAGTACTTCATTAAGGTTTTTCCTAATTAATTTAATATTAATGACGTTTAACCTTGTACATAACATTGCATTCCCAATCTAGGGTTTTCAATATCCGATTTAGGGTTTCGGACTTCCGGAACTGAAACTAGGGTTTCTAGAACCAATTTCTAGGGTTTCTTATTAGACGTTAGTATTTTCTAACCGAACGTTGACGTTCTTAATATAAACTTAGGGTTTGACACATATATAATTAATCTGGTCAACCCATGACCCTTAACCACATTCTGAACACATCATTAACCATATACACAGAACATAATCACATAAATCCTTAATCCTGAATAATTCACCTATATCCTTCACCGAATTTTGAAATCCTCAAAATTCAATCGCAATAACATTAAACGCATACACTTATTTTCTGTCTAGGTCTAATATTTAACCTTAAATCAATCATTTAAGATTTTCATAAATTGTCTAATTTCTCGGGTTGTCACAGTATTACATTTTACCCACCTTAAAAATTTTTAGTCCTCCAGATTGACAATTCTTAAGGTTAATTACAAACAACCTCTAACACTCGATCCATATTTAAATAATGCTCCAAAAGTCTTAGTCTTCATATAAACTACCTAGTCCATCACCCAATACTTGTCCTCAAATTAAAATATTATAAGAAACTCGTTTGACACTTTCTTATTCTATATCAATTTGAACACCAAATTAAGCAACCTTTTCAATCTCGTATCATAGAATGATTACCAAAATTATAGATTCACCACAATGTAACCAATATAACTCTCATTATTCTAACTTGTCCGTTATCTAAAAAGCACTAAAATTTTCAAGGTCATAACTTGCACATCATCAAAGTAGTCTCCAAATATGGTACTCAATCATTCTACAATCAATAAAACTAATCCAACTTGATACAAGTGATGGAACAAGAGCATCTTCTATATTTGTAGTTTTTTCTATCTCTTGATCACAATTTAAGTCAATAGAGTGAGAGGATTAAGTTATAAAACAAAAATAAAAAGAAAAAGAAAAGAAAACAAAGAATAAATAAAAAAAACAAATAACACTCCACGGCAATGACACCAAAATTTGGGAGCTGTCGTTTACACTCCTAAATTAAACTCACTTTGACTTTACAAATTCAAACAATTAGCACAATAGTAAACAATGATCGATCCCACAGAGAGTGATTTGTTTTATATTTATTCGATTATTTCCAATAAGAAGGGAGTTTTGAATTGATTAAACTAAATTAACAAGAATGAACTAATAAGAAATAAGAACGATTTAAATGCTTCAAGTCTTCAGTTCAGTATGACCTTTTCATAATTATGGAATATTCAAGTTATATAGTATTTACCCTTCAATGAGATTAATAACCCTAGATAATCATAATTGCTAATTATCTGAAATTCTCCTTATGTGTAAATCTAATATGACGATCGCCTCCAATAGATCCTAACTATCATACAACCTAAAACTATCAGTCTAGATTTAATACAATACCAGCATAAAGAATGAGAATTAGGTTATTCCAAGCAACAATTATACAATCAAGAATTATTTAACTTGTCTTCTGAAAATCTTAATAATACCCAAAAGTTTGTCCACAATCAAGTATCACTAATTGCTACTTATGATGAGATATAATATCGTGTTCTTAATACATATCTTAATATAGCAGATGATATTAATTCACTAATTTAATCCTACAGAAACCAAATTAGTATATTAAATAGCATACAAGAAGTTTATGTAGATAATCAGAATAAATTTCATATACGAAGGAATAAATAAAGCAAAATTCATCAAATCGTTAATTATGCATACGGTTCAACATCCCTTCAGAACTGAATTGAAAGATTAGTTCGACATGCCTTGATTCTCTAAAACTAAGGTTTGAATCCAATTTAGAAGATAAATTGTGATCTTATAATACTGAGTCTTACATGTATTTATAATTTTTAAACAAAGTCCTAAAGTCATAAGAAATTGCAATCTAAATTAGTTTAGAAATCTTCAAGGTAACTGTCAAAAATAGAAAATCTCAAATTCTGCCAGACCAATCTGCTGTTGCAGATATTTTTATACTGTTGAGTTCACCGGGGCAGACTTGGACAGAGAGGAGTGGGCTGGAGCGGACACTAAACTAGTTGGAGGCGGCTTTGGATAGAGAAGTAGCCACTGGGGCGGATTTTCCTGGGCTACTAAATTCACCGGGGCGGATTGGACTATTTTTTTTGAATTTTCTTTGTTTTTCTTCTTCTCAACTCTAAATCGTCCTGTATCCTTGCTTAAGCTTTTATTTGACCTTGAAAATTATAAACAACTTATTAAGATCATGTTAAAAACAAAACAGGCAGTGAACTAAGCACAAAAGAATCAATTCACAAGTAATTACCTTACCATTTCACCAATGAATTTCATTAACTCAAACTGTAACCACATAAGTAGTTAATGAGTGGGTTTTATACCTACAATTTGGACATTTTTTAGGCTTGATTCTTTATCAACTTTAAGTATGGTTAGTATTTTGTTACTTATTCTTGTGTTTATGTTATAGGAAACGGCTTCAGATGGTCAAAATGTGAAAAATGGAGCTTAGTGGCATTTTCGTAATTTCTGGAACAGCAGGTCCGTCGGGGCGGATTCCCCTGGTTTAAAGAGTCCATTGGGGCCAAGTCAAAAAGTAACTCCGTCAAGGCAGAGTTTTCCAGTATAAAAAGTCCGTCGGGGCGGATTCGTCGGGAAAAAAGAGAGGTGATTTCAGAAGCTGAGTCAGAGAATGATATGTTTGGTTGATTGGTTCAAGGACTTTAAGGAGGGCTAAAAGAAGCATGAAGAGGGATATAAAAGGAGGAGAATTCACAAGGATTAGAGAGAGCTCAATCTATTAGATTAGATTTCATTAGATTTAGGATAAAACCCTAGTTTAGATTGTATTGGAGATTGAATCAACTTGGCTAGCATTGGGGATTTAAAGCAAGAAGGGAGCCTAAAAGCTTCAGACAACATATTTTTACTCTCTTCTTCTCTTCTACTTTTATATTTCTATGTTATTTAAATTGTAGATCCTTGATTTTAATTCAATGACTATGAACTAAATTCATGTTTAAGATTGCAATGGAGCTTGTTGTGTAGCTTATTTTAGCATGCTTCTCTATTAATTATGGTGATCTATTCGTGGGATTGCCTATTATGGTTTGTCTTTAATTGCTTACTTGTCTTATCAATAATTATTGTGATAATCTATATAAAATTGAGAAACGGATTATAGATTTAGATCTGATCATAATAGCATGTGATTTTGTTTTCTGCATGATGATAGAATTCATAATTTGTTTTTAAGATATGGATATACCTACACACCACATGTAATATGATAGGGAACCTGCGTTTTAAATCCTCTTTAATTGAAATTCACGTAGTAATATAGTGAATTAGTTAATTAGGGTATTTGATTCAATTCTATCAACTGTAGATTTGGATTGATATGTTTGTAATGCATCTAAAGGTTGTTATAAATACTAATGAATTCCTGATTAACAATCCAAAATAGTGAGCATAATTAATAAGAAGTGTTTTAATAGAAGTGAAGTAATAAGTGAAGTTGTGATATTAAATCTCCATATTCTGATTTTAACTAGTGGTAATTAGTATTAGTTTAATTAAATAATTTAATTCAAAATCTTAAATAGATTGTTTAAATAAAATTAGTTTGGTTAAGAGTTAGTACTTGGTACTTTTTATTAATAATTCCTTGTGGAAAGGATACTCTATTTTCACTTTATTACTTATTGATTATGTATACTTGAACACATTTATTGATTGTAAATCGATCAACAGTAGCTATACCACAATCTACATACTTACCCAACTCAGTTATCATGGAATAAAAACCACGCACGCTAACTCACAACTCAGAACAAATTTTTCCATACTTTTTATTCTCTTTCCATAGAACCTTCGTTTTAACCTAGATGAATGACTTTTTATACTTTTCTCATACTCTCTACTTTCTTGACATGTGCAATGTCTCCTTTTCTTAGGCTTTTTAGTGTTACCCATGTAGCGAATTTTCAACTAACGACTACCAAACCAGATGGTCTTAGGGCGCTGGGTGTAGAGACACCCCTAGAGCTTATTTATTCAAGTAACAAATGTCAAAAAAGTTGACTAGTCAAGTTACTTTTATCCATCACACTTTTCAGCATGAATATCGATACTTACTGGGGCTTGGATACCCATATAATTCATACAATGGACATTGAAGCAGATTTTCAATCATTCTTTTTTTTCATCATTTTTTTCAACTTTTTCTCCATATGGTTTTGCAACACATAAGCAGGTTAAACAGTTCTTAATCATGAAATAGTGCACATAGACAACTCCACAAATAACTTCTCTAAATAAGCATGTTTCTCATATTCAAGTACTTATGTATCACAAATTCAATTCAAATCAGTTACTATAGATTGTGACTTAGTTTTTATCATTCATTAATCAATTAAGCATCAAGCAGATTCTGAAATTTAGCATTAATCTTCAATTTTTAACTTTAACCTTTTAAACACTTAGCTAAATAAAATCATGAAACAAAGAATTTAAAAAAAAATCAAAGACATCAATTTTTTCAATTTACCTCATCAAAATTGGATTAATATCCCTAAAAAAACCTAAATCTTCCTCCCCCACACTTAAAACTTTTCCCCAATGCAAGAAAATAATGCAAAGAAGAAAATAACTACTAGCTAACATATGAGATCCCGAATTTTATGAAATAAAAGTATTCAACTTTTCTATTTTGATAAATAGCTAAATTGATAAAAGTTTAAAGTTAAGGGTGATATTTGAAAATTTTGCAAAGTAAGCAAGTTGTTATAAAATATTCGTTGTGTCGAGGAATATTCGATTGGTCGGGGAATATTCGTTTTAACAAGGAATATTTGTACGACGGCATAATCATTGGTGGACCCCACAACGGAAGTACTGTCGTAGTTAGAAAACGACAAAAATATCTTTTTATAAATGGCGAAAGTTTTACCGTTAAACTGTTGAACTACCCGGTAGTAAAAGTACAATAATACGCGTGGTTCTATAGTAGCACACGGTATTGATTATTGATGCTTACGTAAGAAGTCACTCAGTTATACTCAATTATTGCTACAGTAATTGTTGCATCATATCTCTCATATTATTGATTCAAGTATTGTCACAGTAACATCTGCACAATATTTTATATTATTAAATCAATAATTGAGGCGACAAAGTTATTCATATTATTATTTGCAATATTAACAATGTCTAGAAGTTCTGTCAATGAGAGGTTTGGTCACCTAATTGCGCGCCAATAAGGAGAAATCCTTATCGGAAAGCCCCCTCTTTCCGGGGAACAACCTGGTTGTTAAATATTGTGAGTAATGATATTAATGATGAATAAGTTCGTGTTGATTAAAGATGAAATTGATAGTTCCATTGTGTTGGGATTATTAGTGTTAGTGGAAATCGACATTTATTTCGATAATAATTGATGTCTGGAAGTTATATTGACTAATCGGGTAATTAATCGGATAAATGAGCAATTAATTGCTATTAATACACATGCTTATAACTATTTGTTCACATGTGTGTACTATTGATCCACATTCATGTACTATTAGGGGATGTGGTGCAAGATTGATAATACTTGCATGACTAAGTTAAAAATGGAGGTACTATACTGTAATTCGTATTTTCACATGTATAGAACTATTGATTCACATGATGTACTATTAGGGGAGGTTGTGCAAGTTTGATAATACTTGCAGGACTAAATTAAAAATGAAGCAAAAGATGAAGGTATTATACTGTAATATTTTGAGCTCAAAACGTGCAATTATTGAAACTATATTTTCTTATAAATAGAAGCTCATTCTTCCTTCATTCTCACCAATTCACTAAGACTCACAAGAGCAATTATAGATAGAGAAGCTATAGAGATAAAGAAGAAGAGCAGCCTGCTACTTCACTACTCTAGTATCCAGTCTTCTTCTGAGGTAAGGGGTATTATTTATTTCATATTCTGAAGAGATATTATTTTTCTTATTCGTATGAATATTATTTTTGTTCAATATTCATAAAGAAAATTATCTTCATTCAATATTTGTAGGAATATTATCTTCGTTAAATATTCGTTGGAATATTATTTCCATTCAAGAGATGTTATTTTTGTTCAATATTCGCTTGAAATAATATTTTCTTCTATACTCTGTAGTATGTAAGTAATATTATTTCATTTCAAATTTTGAATTCTATACTCATTTTGTTAAAGTTTTGGCTTCTATACTCCATGAAATTAGTAGAACATCCTTGATATTTGCGCTTTATCCAGTATCTTTTCATGGAAATATTATTCTAAGCTTTCTTGATAATTATTGATCTTTTCATGATAGAATACTATTCATGAGTTACTATTTACGGGTTACTATTCATTCAAATAATATTCACTCGGGTATCCAGGGCACTTTTCATATCAGAGTACTATTCACAGGTTACTATTCACTCAATTACTATTCACCCAAATATTATTTACTCGGGTATTTGGGGTACTTTTCATGCCTGGGTACTATTCACGGGGTACTATTTCCAAAGTACTATTTATATGGTACTATTCACGGAGTACTAATTACCTAAAAAATATATTTCTTTTCTATCCAAATTATTTTTGGTACATGAATATTATTCTTGAATTTTACTCCACAAAACAGTATCATGTTGACAATTTGGATATTTTTAAACTCTGGATAAATTTAAAGTCTTTAATATTTATCCTTGATTTTGTTTAATTAATGCTTATTTCATTGTCATCATCTTTATGCTTATATTATGATGAAAGTCATCTTTGGCTTACGTACAAAGATGGACTGTTGATTATTGGTTTTAACAGTTGTATAGCTTTGGGATATGTGCAAAGATGGACTGTTGATTATTGGTCTTACATTTGTATATCTTTGGCTTACATGCAAAGAAAAACTATTGATTGATGAGTATCTTTGGCTTATATGCATAGATGAACTGTTTATTGGTATGATTATGACCATGGATCATTCGGTATAATCATGACCCGAAATGTTACAAATGATGTGGTAAAAGTCCTCATTGGCCCGTAGTGCATTGATGGACAGTTATTGGTATGATTATAATCAGGGATTATTTGGTATAATCATGACCATTGTTGAAAACACGAATATCCTTGGCCCGTAGTGCATGGATAATTCGTGGTAATAATACTAATTAATATCATTGGCCGTAGTGCAGGGATGATTCGATGATGTGAATTATTTATTAAGCTGAGTCTCAGTGATAAAATATTGATTATACACTTTTAATTCGTAGAAGATAGTAGATATCATGCTCTAGTTGACTCTTCTAAAATACAGTTGTGACGCCCCCAAAATAGGTCCACACGACCTATTCTGAGTCGCCAGATATCACTCTTTAAAAATCAAATACAAACTTCATTTATACAACTGTTGAACTGTCGTGCAGAGTACGACAACAGATAAGCTGTGAGTTTCAATACAAAATCAATGTAACTCTCATGGTGCCTCGACCACAACACCTTACAAAGGTACTTTACATAAAAGTATAGTCAATAATTGTTTTAGAAATTAAAATCTTTGGGAAGTGCTCAAGGAAACCTTCGTACATGGGAGGCCATGCATTAGGGGAATTGTAATCCTTTCTTGACTTCCTAGCACAACCACTTCTCTTATTCTTACAGTTTTTAATCACATAGATTAACCAACCATCCTTTTACACCTGTTTAGATAAGATAGTAACGACTTTGCCTTAGTAATTGTTTTCTCTTAAGACTTTGTCTTTGTGGGTTCGACACTCTACTTTCATATATTACTTGTGGATCATGTATGCTTATGCGCGATTTGGCAATATTTAAATCGGCCAACAAGCATTTGATCTTTGGGTTTGAGGACGGGTACCCAACTGGTGTCGAGTATGTGTTATCCACCCGTAGGATTCCTCTCTTCATAGATGGAGGTTGGGAGTTATATTTAGAAGAGCGTGCTATTAGGAGCACCATAGGGGAGATCCGTGTATCAGTCTTGCCTCCTGCCAGGCGTTATTGGCCAGTATCACAGTCTCCCATCATTGATATCCCATTGATGGGCATTGACGGCTTTACACTGTCATAGGGTCCTTATACTCAGGAGATGTTTCAGCATTAGTAGTCCCCTCGTACCATCGGATCCCAGACCCGCGCCACACAATTTATGGGGGATATGGTTCATGTATCCGTGATGATGTCGAATTGGATGGCATGTGTCAGAGATCCGAATCATTTGACATAGATTGACAGTTTGACCCGGCAGTTGGACCGGGCACATTTCTTTATCCGGCATTTGGGCAGAGATCCTTCAGAGGAAGATACCTTTGATCCTTCTAGCTCAGGCGCTGGCCCCTCAGGTGACCCATATGGCTTTGCCAGTGCAGATCCTCCGTTGTATAGGCCTGATATCCCCATTGATGGAGATCCAATGACTTAGGAGGAGTTACATCAGGTGGACAAGATTGATGATGTAGACATTGACACCATTGTCTTCTTCTGATGTATATTCTTGTTATATCTTTTGATAGGCCTCTGTTAGACACTGGGTGGTTGTGCCCCATTCTTGCTATATCTTTTGATAGGCCTCTGTTAGTTGTTGGGCGTCTGTTCCCCATTTCCATGTATTTTTAGTTGTACAAAGATGTATTAGATGATAATGTACTTAGGAATGTATATATTGTTATTCCCTATATCATATTACCATCTATTGTTTATCATGTATGTATTATGTTATGCATGTATGTATATCCAGAGATATTCAGCATTGACCCCTGGATGGTCTTTGTGACGTCCCCAAAATAGGTATACATCACCCATTCAGAGTCGCCAGATATCACACTATAAAAATCATTTACAAACTTCATTTATACAACTGTTGAACTGTCGTGCAAAATATGACCACAGTTAAACTGTGAGTTTTAATACAAATGTATGTAACTCTCATGGTGCCTTGACCACAACCTTACAATGGTACTTTACATAAAAGTAAAGTCAATAACTATTTTAGAAATTAAAATCTTTGGAAAATACTTAAGGAAACCTTCGTACATGGGAGGCCATGTGTCTAGGTTATGATAGATATCATATGTCCACAGAATTATCCTTGGTTGACCTAATAGTCCCCAAAGAAAAACAATAAGATTACTATCATCTTCTTTCCAATGGTGAGTCTTCTCTTGACATATAATTATCTCCGTTTTCTCCAATTGAGAATTATATTTCAAAAAAACTCCAAGATCATATAGGTAGTGCTCATAGATATACTCAGCAAGTAGATGTGCACAACCCTGTCTTATGATAACATGAGGTTGTATGTCATTAGACATCTTGTATGGTAGTGGCAAAACACCCTTCCAAAGTTGGGTTCACCTCACCCTATTCGGTTCACCAAAATTAAATATCAAATGACGTATATAATACGACACACTTATCTAAAATTCTCAATAAAATTATTTTCATACTATTTAGGGAGAACCTCAATAGCTATAGACCACCGTTCTATTCTCCTGTTACCCCCGCTCGACCCAGCTACACTCTTATTACCTGAAAGGAATTGTGAAGCAAAAAGGGTGAGCACAACCAGCCCAGTAAAGAATATCATGACTAAAGATAATTAAATTATCAATAGCCTTCATCAGTAATAAAGCAGAGATTTAGAAAATATAGTAGATGATAAAACTTTTCAACCATAGTAGCAGCGGAACGAGCAATCCATTAGAAGAGTCAAATAGACCATCAGATCTATTATATTCTCCGCATTAAAAGTCCACCAATAATGTTTTATCCCTGTAACATCAATCAACAATTCCTGTCCACAATCATATAAATAACTCATAATCATTATTGTGATTTTAAATTCCACTTCGCACCCAGGATGAAGATAATTTTCATCACCTATCTTCACCTGAAACATCAAAAACCATGGTTATACCAAAACACAATTCTTGCTTATAATCATACTAATAAATTCATCTTTGAACTACGACCAAAGATATTCATTAACAATTCATCTTTGCACTACAGGCCAAAGACATACAAATGTATAACCAATAACCAACAGTTCATCTTTGCACTACAAGCCAAAGATATACAACTGTAAAACCAATAATGCTGAGACTCGGCTTAATAGTATCATGACCACGAATTATCCATACACTACGGGCCAAGGATATTCGTGTTTTCAATTACGGTCATGATTATATCGAATAATCCCTGGTCATAATCATACCAAGTCCATCTATGCACTATGGGCCAAAGATGACTTTTACCACATTACGGTCATGATTATACCGAATAATACATGGTCATAATTATACCAAGTGCATCTATGCACGTAAGTCAGAGATGACTTTCAACACAATATAAGCATGAGGATCATAACAATGATATAAAGAATCAATCAAATGAGATAAAGGATAAATATTAAACATTTATAATATAATTTATCCAGGGTTCAAATATCCCAATGTTATCAATCACTTAATAATCTCATAATCTAATATCATTAATATTATAACAATATTTTAATTATTTCTTAAACTTATAAATAATTTATTTTAATTATTTACACTTTATCAAATAATGCATTTAATCATTCAAAAATTCCATACTCATAAGATATCATCACCAATGATCAAATCCTTCATCAAAAATATGTATATATACCTTATATAGGATTTTCAAGCAATAAAATCATATTTACCAATTTTTCAACTTCACATAACATATTTAACTCATATGTTCGTAACTAAACCATTTTCATGAAAAATTACCAAATCAACTTATTATTTTTTTATCATTTGTCTAAACATATATACATATATTTCATACACAACGAGTATTTTTTTTTATAATTTTTCAACTCCCTTAAGTATTTTTCAAAAATCAATTTCTAATTAATTTCTTAAGAAATTAGCTACCTCAAGGTTAGTTCCAGAAATTCTCAAATCTTGGCAGGATCTTACACATGTTAACGTGAGATTCCAGTTTAAATTTCATGGTCATCGGAGTTATAGAACTCCGATTATAGCGTTTTTCGTCGAAAAAACCTAAATATTGAAATAGTCATAACTTGCTCATTTTAAGTCGGAATGAGCTCATTTTTGGAAAGTAGGTACTTTATACCATATATTTTCATGTCCCAAAAGGCCGAAATTTGTTTCACAAACCAAGTGGCCGAAAATGCCCTTTTAAATTTCTGGGCAATAGCTTTTTGGAACTTTGCAGTTTTTGACTCCTTTGCTAAAATCAGTCCACACGAAAATCTACAATACCTTTTCCAGTGATTCCACTTGGATAAGTTAGAAAACTCATAGATATAACTCTAGAATTTGACCACGCTCAAAAATTCGAAAGATAATAGGAGATATGGTCAATTGAATTTCACGTTCCATTTTCACCAAAATTTGATTTTCAACCCTTTGTGATTTCTAAGAAACTTTCATGTTTTCACATAATAACCAACATAACTCATCATAACACTTACTAATACTACATATACCCATGATTTTCATCAGTCCAATGCTTTTATTATAACTTTCATCATAATCAATAGTCCAATATTATGACTTTCCAGAATTTTTTGAGGGTCAGAAAAATTACGAAACTGCAAATGGATTTTCACTCGCCATGCGTTTATCCATGTAAACAAATTATTTCCACAATTTAATAAGAAATGAATACAAAGGATCATTCACCATGAATGTGGTAATCCACACAGACATGTTATTCCAACAGAATAATAAAGAATAGAATAACAGAAGGATTCACCATGCATGCGATAGATCGCACAGACAGGTTATTCCCAACAGAGTAATAAATAATGGAACCAAGTCATGCATAAACGCACAGACAGGATATTCTGACAGAATAATAAAGAATGGAATAATAGAAGAATTTCACCATGTATGCAGTACTTCGTATAGACATGTTATTCCAACATAATAATAAAGAATGGAATAACAGAAGAATTTCACCATGTATACGGTAGTCCACGTATACAGGTTATTCCAACAAAATAATAAGGAATGGAATAACAATAGCTCTCTTCATGAATACGAAAGAAATAATACCCCTTACTATAATAATAATAATATCCCTTACCATAGAATAAAGTTGGATACTGGAATAGAGAGGTAGCAGACTTCTCTTCTTCTTTCTCTCTATAATTTTTCTCTATAATAATTGCTTTATAGCTTTAGTGAATTGGTGAGAAATGAAGGAAGAATGAGCTTCTATTTATAGAAATAATAGTTTCGATAATTGTACGTTTTGGAGCTCAAAATATTACAGTACAATACCTCCAACTTTTCTTTCATTTATAATTTAGTCCTGCAAGTATTATCAAACTTGCACCACCTCCCCTAATAGTAAATAATGTGATTCAATAGTTCAATCATGTGAATCAATAGTTATAATCATGTGAAAATATGACATACAGTATAGTACCTCCATCTATACCTCTATTTTTAACTTAGTCATGCAAGTATTATCAATCTTACACCAACTCTCCTAATAGTACATGAATGTGAATCAATAGTACACACATGTGAACAAATAGTTATATAAGCATGTGAATTAGTAGCAATTAATTGCTCATTTATCCGATAAATTACCCGATTTATCAATATAACCCCCAGACATCAATTATCATCAGAATAGATGTCGATTTCAACTAACACCAATAATCCCAATACAATGGAACTATCAAATTCATCTTTAATCAACACGAACTTATACATCATTAATATTATAACTCACAATATTTAACAACTAGGTCGTTCCGAGGAAAAAGGGGGCTTTTAGATAAGGATTTCTCCTTATTGGCACGCAATTAGGTGACCAAACCTCTCCTTAACAGAACTTCTAGACATTATAAATATTGTAATTTAATAATATGAATAACTTTATCATCTCAATTATAGATTTAATAATATATCATATATTATTTAGATGATACTGTGATAATAATTGAATCAATAATATGTGAGATATGATGCAGCAATTATTATAGCAATAATTGAGTATAACTGAGTGACTTCTCACATAAGCATCAATAATCAATACCGTGTGCTACTATGCAACCACGAGTATTTTACCACCGATTATCTTATAACAACTTGTTTACTTTGCAAAAATTTTAAATATCATCCTTAACGTTAACCTTTATCAATTTAACCATTTACTAAATAGAATAATTATAAGAAAATTGAATACTTTCATTCCATAAAATTCGGGGTCTCACATCAGTTGTATGTCTTTGGCCTGTAGTGCAAAGATGAATTGTTAATGAATATCTTTGGTGTGACGCCCCCAAATTCGGGTATCTTCCAATCTGACAGATGGTGCTACGCGGTACTCATAACTGTACATTCATTCTATTGAAACGACATCAAAATGTGTGAATCAACGACATTTTTATTACATTAATAAAATTACATCCCATTCCCAAGTTCTAAAACCATTACAATCTTTGTTCGTCATACTATGATATACGCAACATACTAGTTTATTACAAGGTAAACTAATCGTTCATCTTCGTCTTGCCTTCATCCTTGTCGGATCCCTCGGTTCATTCGATCCTAGCTGCATTCATATGGTTCAAGCAAGAGTGAGCACAACAAGCTCAGCAAGTACAATAATTTCTTTTAAACAACATGCTTGAAACACAGGAATCGTATATCTTCAATAACTGAACAATAGTTATGAAGTACTATCGATAATTCAAAATATCACTTCTTTTCCTTCAAAATGTTTTATAATAACAATATTAAGTAAAACATCAATTCTGGCTCAAGACCATGAGCGTTTCATAATTTCTTTGAAAAGGACAACCTGACACTAAGTCTGTAAGTCTGGTATATCTTATGAGTACTTGTGGGTGATCAGCCCATAGTAATCTATGTTAATCAACACTACATCCTATTAAACGTATGTACGTTTAAGTTTTGGCAACCTCGCGTGCCCATCGAATAATCGATGAAAAATACATTTGTTTATTCATACCCAGGCTTACCTTAAATCTGTACCAAATAATTGGCGTAGGATAGCGTTAATAATTCTATATTAAAAGATTTGTAAATAAATTAATCAACTCATCATGATTAGTCTAGCCGAGGTAAAACTGGCATCGACCCTTTAGTAAAACAGTTCATGCATCTCATAACATGAACCACAGAAAACTTGGCTAACACGAAGGTTAGACAAGCGTTTAAGAAAAACATGCCTTCAGCGTCTGCTACAGTATAATAACTTTTCCTTTCAGTCTTTACGGTCTCTACAACACATAACCACATAACATACCACATTAGGTCATAAATGAACATACATACTTCCTAATGAATCTTACCCTTCTTCTCAATCTAATCTTGTATTAGATTTGTTATTTATTGGTTCCGGCTTATCGTTATAACTTACATCATTCTTACCAACTTCTTTCTTTTCTATGTCTTACTTGGATTTACTTTATTAATACAACTCGTTTCTAGTTAATCATCCTTCTTCACGGCTTACTAACATTATCACATTTATTAATCGAAAATCGATCGTTAAGTACACATATTGCATACCGTTAACGTTCACATTCAATTGACTTATTTCCAACCTTTAATATTATACTTAAGGTTTATAATATCTTTTAATGATGTTACATTAGGTTTAGCATTGATATGATTCCTTATCATTAACTTGTTTCTCCTTTATATTCAAAACCTTTCCTCTATGGGCTTTCCCTAATGATGGCATTGTGGCGCCAACATTCCTTCTCTATGTCACGCCGCGGTGTGACTTAGTAGTGTGTAAGGTCCGGACTCAGCGCTGTGGCGCGAGTCTCCTTTGTTATGGCCGCGTTGCGGCGCCATTTAGCAGTGTACCCTATCTCGGCCTCGCGCTGCGGCGCGGGCCTTTATGCCTGGAGTCGCGCTGCGACACGGACTCTGTACCTCAGAAAATTTTGACAGTTTTTCAACTTTGCGAAATTTTCAAACGCATAACTTCTTCGATATAAGTTAGAATTGGCTCGTTCAAAAGCCTATGGTTCAAAATTTACATATTCTACGCGTTCATGCAAGAATTTTATCTATTTGACTTCGTTTGCTAAAAATTCATCTATTAGTCCATTTTTAAGGAAAACGATAAACGTTCGTGAACGTTCAACACTCGTTTCTTCGTTCTAAGTTAGAATTCGGTCATTTTTGAGTCAATAACTCAATAATGCCAAATATGACTTGTCTCCATTGAAAACCAATGTTTCCAAGCTCAGTATCAAAATTCGACCTCTATTCCGAGAATTTTACGAATTCGACGATTATCGTCCAAACTCGTGAATTCCGTCTTAACTTCATTACTTATGATTTGTTCTTCATTTTAAATAGATTCAATCCATTATATTAACATCTTGACATACATACTTCATTAACTTATAAACATGATAAGTTATTACTTGTTCTTTGTGAGTTTATAACTTATAAAAGTACAAACTACTTATGACTTCCTTTCTCATGACTTATTATAGATTAAGTCTTTTAACCACCATTCTTGCTTCTTATTATCATACAATCTTATTAAAGTAAACATATGAGTAGTTCATATAAGCTCTTCATAAGTTCATAACTTAATTAAGTTTGAATCACTTATTCATGACTTATACGGCTTAAGTCCATTGATTAATCATTCTTATCATTCCTTAGCATACATGTTCTACCACTACCCACTTTTCTAACAATGGAAGAGAAAGAGATTCATGGTTTAAGTTCTTACCCTTGATAATCACTTCGTTAATCTTTAATCTTCTTCGTGCTTCTTGAATTCTCAAAGGCTAAATTGTTCTAGCTTTTGTAGCTTATTCTCTCTAACCAATAAGCTATAAGTTATTGAATGAAAATCTAACAACTAACAAATGAGCTAGCAAGCTTCCTATTTATAGAACTTCCTAAGTTAGGGTATAATGGTCATTAATCCAACCCACCTCCTTAATCACCTCCTTACTATTCATTACCTAGTCATTAAGTTAACATGGCCTCCACATGTACTTAACTCTTAAGTATACTTGCTTAGCACATAGCTTATCCTTTACTTGCTCATCACAACACTTAGTCATTAAGTTACTTAGTCATCACATAAAAGCACTTTGTTTGCTCATCACACATAAGCACTTTACTTAGCCTTTAAGTTACTTAACTTATCCTTTGCTTAACCCTTAAGTCTACTTGCTCATCACACTTATTTCTTGGCCACTAAGATCACCCATATGATCATGGGTTGCCCCATGGATCCTCCTAATCCATTGGATTCTTACTTTGGGCTTAAGGTTTAATTAATCCTAACTTATACATTGGGCTTGTTCAATAATTTACATTGGACTTAACATTACAAATATTTAGGCTTTAACATTAATTTGTATTGGGCTTTATTATTATCCCAATTGGACATTACAATCTTCTACACATTCCTACAAGTCCATTACATTTGGCTTAAAGCCTTATAACGTATAATCTACATATTCATCTCGTATTCTTACTCGTATACTTATTCATATACGACATACCATTATTCATAACTACTCGTATAATACTTTGTATCATACTCGTATTCATTACTTCATAAAATACTTACGTATTATACAATCATTACTTTAATTCATTACACGCATTTAAATTCCTTCTCGGAATTCACTTTCCCTAACCATTAGGTTTTAAGTCCGCGGGCGAAAAACTGTAATTGACATAACTGAAATATTATTGGATATTATATCTCACCTTGATATTTTATCATTACGTATTTCTTGGAAGTTCGAAAATAATTCCCGAGCAGAAATGCATGAATAATGTTTTTCGGAAAATTTCTCAGAAATCTTTTATTTTTGTCTTGGAAATTCAAACACTTTAATACTACCACGTAGCCAAAATACTACGACATTCTGATGTGTCTAGGTCATAGAACGACCTTCAAATTGCTTACTCCCATAATTAATTAATTAAATTCATTTAATTCACATAATCAAATAAAAATTTAATTCTCAAAAATCCAATTTTTTTCTGGGGCGTTACATTCTTCCCCCCTTATAAGGATTCTGTCCCCAGAATCATGCTAATAATACATACATCATTGAGGAAAAATTTTCTTTTGTTTTAATCTCCAGTTCCCACAATGCTTCTTATACATTGTGGTTCTTTCCTTTCACCTTCAACGAAGGTATTATCTTATCTTTCATGACTTGTCACTTCCTATCAATAATTTGAGCTAGAAGTTTAAATACTTCTTTTATTAGTCCTTCTTTTAACTCAAAAATTATCTTCCTCTTACTAGTCCTTCATATTATATTATCTTCCTCTTATTAGTCCTTCTTTTAACTCAAAATTATCTGAAACTCAAATTCCTCCTTCAAAACAAGATGAAACTTGATCGTCTCTTTATCATGTATCCTCTTCTTCATTCGCTTGCACTCTTCATTACCTAGTTGTACTTAATTAACTCGTTCCATTATCGTGGATTGAGTCTACATTGTGAATAACATTTCTACCTCTTTATTCCGTAATTTAACTTCTAGCTTTGTTTTTGTCATTTCCGTTATTAACTCATTCTGATTTGTCAACATCGATAGCCTTTCCCTACCCTTCCTACTTAACGCGTCGGCTTCTACGTTTACCTTCCATGTATGATATAACATATCACAGTTGTAACCTCTTATCCATTCTAATCATCTTCTCTACTTCATATTCAACTTCTTCTGTGTGGAGATATATTTCAAACTCTTAGAGTCCGTATATATCTCATAATTTTCCCCGTAAAAATACTATCTTCAAATTTTTAATTCAAAAACTACAGCTGCCAATTCTATATCATAAGTAGGATAGGCCTCCTCATAATTCTTTAACTGGTGTGATGCATACACAATGACTTTGCCATGCTACATGAGTACGTAACCCTGTCTTATATGTGAAACATAGAGATACACTATAAATCCCCCGTATCACCTGATAAAGACAATACAGATGCCTCACTTAACCTTCCTTTTAGCTCCTGAAAACTATTTTCTCCCTTCTCATTCCCAACATACTTCTCAATAACAAATTTTGTCTATCTCTTTAAGCTACAATTCACATGTAGTGAATTTCGTATCCAACTTCTCTCTCTATAGTGTTTCACACACTATCTTCAAATGTTCAACGTGATCTTCTGACGTCTTAAAGTAGACTATAATACCACAAATGATCATTACGACACCCTCATCCCAATATTATTTGAACATTCTGTGATGCTAATGGTACTTTCAACAATAGCACCTCACCAGAGTACCTATCAATTTGCCACCGACTTGCTCGGCACCCCATACAGAAAGTCTAACTTCCACACATTAGTTAACCCAAACAACATAACCAGAAACTCATCATAACTAAAACAATTTCTGAACGTCGTCTTAGGTACATCCTCTTTCCTCCTTACTTTCAACCGACTATACCCCGTACGCAAATCTATCTTAGAAAAATTCTTTGCCCTCTTCAACTGATCAAATAGATCATCGATCCTGGGCACTGGGTATTTACTCTCAACCGCTAACTTACTCCCCTTACGATAGTCGATACGCAACGTAACAACTCATCCTCTTCGTTAACATCCTCCTAACTTGCGTCATCGTTTAGACAACAAGAGTGTCTCGGTGCTTTATTACCGTAAAATACTACCTTGGATTACTTAGAAAACCGAAGATTCATACTTTTATTCAAGCAATTTATTAAAGTTCTATGATTAATCAACCCATTCATACCGAGAATTACTTCAAATTCTCTCAACTTTATCGGTACTTATCTACCGATACTTGCTTACAGTGCTTATTCATGAAACCATTTCCACGAATATAATTTAACGAAAGTTATTTCCCCCCATTCTCTACCTTAACGTATAAAGGTATTTATAATTCGTTCCAAGAATGAACTTAATCACTTAGCAAACTCTCATGCTATAAAAGAAAAGTAGCACTCCAATCAAACAACACATAAGCATCCATTGTATTGACCAAAATGATACCTGCTACTAAATCCATTGATGCAACCGCATCATGGCTAACTTACCACTACTAACACTTTTACTTTCCTCCGACCCCTTCTGTGCGCAATTTCTTGCCATCTGGTCCAACGACCCACATACAAAATAACTATGGTTTTTCATAGGATTAAGACAATTGGGTAATATATGACCCTCCTGTCCACAGTTATAACAAAATGATTTCCCTTTCAGATAGACTACTAGATGAGTCTTTCCACATGCCTTACATACCTCGATCCTACGCTTAGGATCCCCTTGTTCCCCCTCAAGTAATCACAGAATTAAAATTCTTTCTTTTTGGCATACTATCACTACCATTGGCACTCTCTGCCTTGGTTCCTCCCTCTCCCTTGCTCTTATTTTTTCTCACTTTGTGGTATTGAGTCAATGCCTCACTACCATCCTCTGCTATAATCACCTTCTCCAGAATGGTCCCACATAACACACTCTGGAACACAGAAATCCTACTATAGAGTCAGGGTTTCAGGCCCTGCTCAAACCTACGAGCCTTCCTCTCCTCATTATCCACTTGATGTGGAGCAAACTTTGCCAATTCATTAAATCTGGCCGCGTACTGGGGAACCGTCATGTCCCCTAGTTTAAGTTCTAAGAACGTAATCTCCATCCTCCCTTACATGCTTGTAGGGAAATAATTCTCGAAGAAAACCTTCTTGAATTATTCCCACGTTACCGCATCTTTTCTAGCCCCACCCTGGTGAGCCTCCCACCAAAAGTTGGCTTCCCCTTTCATCATGTAAGTCACAAAAGAAGTCTTTTGCGCCTCACCTATGCTTTATAATAACAAACGCCTTCTCTATTTCCTTTACCCACGTCCGGGCTACTATTGGGTCCGTCATTCCTTTGAACTCTAACAGACCTACGCTTTTAAATTCTTTAAAGGTAGTCATCCTGGCTAACCTAGGTTCCGCAGGTACTCTACCCCTGGTTTAGTTAAATGCAGTCGTTAATAAATTAACGAACTCTTGCATAGGGTTTGTAACATTCCAAAAATTTTAATTGTTATATTAAATATTTATTGAATTATTTAAGTATTTAATGGATTTGTTTATTATTGAATAAATAATTGTTCAAATTTGATTCAATTTGGTTTAACTATTTGTTAAATAAATAATTAAGGAAATTATTTATTTTATGCTAATTTAATTTAATTATTAAGTTGGAGAGTTTTGATTAATTGAATTGTTATTCTTTTTATTTGAATTTGTACTTAAAAAGATGTGTTAGTTAATTAAATAAAGTTATAATTATATAGAAAATTATAATTTTGTGGTATTGATTTATGTGATGAAATAATTTAATAAATTGTTATTAGAATTAATTTAATTTAATAAAAGTATGACAAATAATCTTTTATAAGTAGTTATTAAAATAACTTAAAGGAGTTTTAATTCAGTTTTGCCAAACAAGGTCTAATGCCTATTAAGTCTTTAATCTAATTGTGTTTTACCAAACAAGGCATAAAAATTAATTGATTATTTTGTTAGTGGATAGCCAAACAAGCCTTATGGCTCTTGGTTTTCAAAATAAAAAAATAACTGATGTCGGTTAAGTTAGTATTATATTATATAATTAATATATATTATATCTTATATGCGTTATATTCTAGGACGTAAGAATAGAAGAGAGGGGTAAGAGAGAAGAAAAGAAAAACTCAGAGGAAGAGGAAGAAGAGAAGAAAAAAAAGTGAGAGAACCCTAGAGAATTGAGAGTGAAGAGGAGAAAAGCTTGACAAACAAAGAGATAGTATCATCATCTTCTTCAAGGTATCATCCTATTTTTTTAGTTTTAAAAGTTTACTTTTTCTCTTCCCTAATTCTCTATAGAATCCTTGTATAAGGATAAATTGTTGTTGTTATGTGGCTTAATATGATATACTAATGATGTTAAAATTATTTTCATAAGTTATAGTCAATGAATTGATGATATGTATGTAATTTGTGAAGAAAAATATTTTTACAGAGAGTTTTTGTGAATATATATTGTTTGGTTTAAGGTAGAAATTAAGGGTTAATTAGTTGTTTAGTTGATAAATTGATTATTGAATGTGGTAGAGTATGTATAAACATTGATAAAGTTCTTTGAATTAACTATTTTGGTTGGAAAACAAAATCACAGTGTTTATTTTCATTAAAAACATAAAAAAGGGAGTTTTTATCAAAAACAGTGAAATTATATGATTTAAATTAGTTGTTTATATTGTTTTATGAGTAGAAACATGTTTACAATCTTTGAAATTTGTTTATGTGAAGTCTCTATAGGAATTACATGCTAATTAAGCTGTTAGAAAGGAACTTGTAGGCCAAAATTGGCTTTTGTTCATACTGTTGTCGAAGCTGTCAGTCGAAGACTGCAGTTTGGGACCGCAGCGCGGCCCAGCAGTTTAATTATCGCGTCGCAGCGCGGCTTCGTAGCTTAACTCTCACGCCGTAGCGCCATCACCGCGCCGCAGCGCCATCACCGCGCCGCAGCGCGCACCACAGTATAAACTGTAGCGCCGCAGCGCGAGTTAACATAATGGCCTGACAGTGTACTTTTTGTACTCGAAATTTGAAGGAATTATTATGTAATAATAGTAGGACTGTAAAATGTTGATTTCAATATTTCTATACTATGAATGAGATTGTTATTAACAATTAAATTGTTTTGTAACTTGATTATGTGATTAAAAATCCAATTTTTACATGATGAACGTACTTAGTTATGTTTGTAAGGTGGTAATGACTAATTATGTCATGATGACATATGTTTATTGGATATTGTGATTTGAATTGTTCAGTTTAGCCCACGAGCAAGGCAAGTTCTCTAATCTATTTTCTTGTTGAAGCAATTATTATTTCTAATTCGATTCCAATATAATGGTGCAAGATTTCTGAACTTTATTTTTATTAAGCAAGTTATTCTTGTATTTAACTTGTTGTTTAGCATGCACAATTATACATACTAATGTTGAATAGTTTTATCGTTCAAATTGCTACGTATGCTTAGTATTCGATTTTAAATAACCTTGGCTTAACATTGTTCAAGCAAGGTGTGTTATAGATATTCAAGGTGTATGCTATTAGATTATTCCTAAAGCATGATTTTAATTTACCATGACGATTCAATTATGAGTATTCTATAGTATGATGTTATTAGTATTAATTCAACTAGTCCTCTAGTTGATGATTGTTGAACTTCAAATTACCCTTGAAAGCTTATCCAAGCCAAACTCTCTTTGGTGCGGACTTGTACTCTAAATACTGAGATGAACAACCCTATTATTAGGGTATAACTTACGCGTAGTGTTAAATGTTTGTGTACAATACATGGTACGAAGGGTTGATCCCCCTAAGTACGATGAGTCCTTATAGTCCTATGACTGTTAAAGTTGGAGTTGAAAGATTACTCGCAACTGTGGACATAGTTCATGGTCTTATGACCCTCAGTTATGCTTATTCCATACTTTGGATTTCAGTTCTTGATTATCATTGTTAGAGTACTATCTAGTTTTGATGAGCCTATTTATTGGCAGTTATTATTGTTATTCTTCTGTTGATTCATTATTTTATCCAGTGAGCAAATTGTACAAGCGATGTTGATTTGTACTTTTATTATTGTGATGATCTTAGACTTATTAATAATGGTGTTGTGTAATAATTTTAATTTCGCATTTGAATGATTGTATTTAAAGGTTAGACAACCTGGGAGATTTTTATTATGTAACCCTTTAATGGGAAATGTTTTCATTATTCAATTTGATTATGATTGGGTAGTTAGATATGAATGTTTGATTAAGTTAACACCAAATCCTGTGGGAATAAAGTACCTGGGTTGGGGGTGTCACAGGGTTGTTTTGACCCCCTTGATTTTCATTACGTGATTCCGCTTCCTGATTATGTTGTCTTCTTCTTGACGGCATTTACTGTTTAAATAGAATTTCATTATTATCTATTTATTTACTTCGTTATTATTCGTCTCATAACAACTCATACCATAACAAAGCATATTAAATGAAAACTTCATTATATTCATATGCTTCTTCATAGTCTGAAACTATTTACACTTTACTTCCATAGCCAACGGCTAGTACATTTCTATCCCACAATTGAACTTCTCAAAAGTGGGGATTTACAAAAAGACTACCCTTTTATACAAAAGAGGGTTTTACGTCATTACATATATATTTATTTACTTTAGACTTCTAATAATGCATAACAGCATCCTCATGTTTTTCTCATTCGCAATCTTCGCTACAGTATCCCGACTAATAGTGTGTCGAGTCTTCCCCAACTCTATAGAATAACAAGCAACTTTAAGCTTGAAATCCTTATGAGCACTCTTATGGATGTAAGACATCCGTGCTGTGCTATCTTTCGGTCTTTCTCCCTTAATTCTTTACGAAGCTCATCGGCATCCTTCTTAAAATCCCTAGCCTTATTTATCATGAGCACCTTCTCATCATGCTCTGACTCAAAATCTGCTTCTGTAGACTCCTTCGCTACATAAAGAGCACTAATCTCTTCATTCTGATTCTGCACAATTATACTCAGTTGTATATTCCTGTCAAGCACTGCCAGATACAACGATCTCATTGCATCTGGAGGTGATGACTCTAGTGTAGGTACCACCATATCAACCGATGTTACCTCTATCCCTTCCTCCACATCGTTGATCATACTAAGGTATGACGCTATATACATATCTCCCTCGGAGTAGTCTTCCTCAGAAAAGTAATCCTCTATTTCCGACTCCTCTAGAATCACTAATGGTACCTCCACTACTGGCATAGGTACAGGCTCTACTCTGTTCACAATTTCTTCGCTCACCACGTGTATATCTCTATACATCAAGCTATCGATCGACATCCTACAATAACACATATGTTGATTAGTACATAACACACAATAGTATAAGCACCAATCACATTTAATTTATTTAGGGTTACTTTCCATATTTTAAATCTTTCGGTACTGAGTTTACTCAATACCTTATTGACTCATTCAACTTAAGTAAAGCTCGAGTTTACTTCCTTCGGACTTTTCTTCCTTAATGAGGTTATTAGCCTAAGGTTCTCCCCCCTTAAGTTTTATAACTTAGTGCTTTGATACCAACCTGTGATGCCCCCAAATCTGGGTATCTTCAAACCCGACAGATGGTGTTACACGATACTCATAACTGTATATTCATTCTATTGAAATGACATCAAAATGTGTGAATCAACGACATTCTTATTACATTAATAATATTACATCCCGTTCCCAGGTTCTAAAACCATTACATTCTTTGTTCGTCATACTATGATATACACAACTTACTAGTTTATTACAAGGTAAACTAATCTTTCATCTTTGTCTTGCCTTCATCCTTTTCGGATCCCTCGGTTCATTCGGTCCTAGCTGCATTCATATGGTTCAAGCAAGAATGAGCATAACAAGCTTATCAAGTACAACAATTTCTTTTAAACAACATGCTTGAAACACAGGAATCATATATCTTTAATAACTGAACAATAGTTATGAAATACTATCGATAATTCAAAATAGCACTTCTTTTCCTTCAAAACATTTTACAATAACAATATTCAGTAAAACATCAATTCTGGCTCAAGACCATGAGCGTTTCATAATTTCTTTGAAAAGGACAACCCGACACTAAGTCCGTAAGTCCGGTATATCTTATGAGCACTTCTGGGTGATCAGCCCATAGTACTCTATGTTGATCAACACTACATCCTGTTAAACTTATGTACATTTAAGTTTTGGCAACCTTGCGTGCCCATCGAATAATAGATGAAAAATACATTTGTTTATTCATACCCAGACTTACCTTGAATCTGTACCAAACAATTGATGTAGGATAGCGTTAACAATTCTATATTGAAAGATTTGTAAATAAATCAATCAACTCATCAAGATTAGTCTAGCCAAGGTAAAACTAGCATCGACCCTTTAGTAAAACAGTTCATGCATCTCATAACATGAACCACAGAAAACTTGGCTAACACGAAGGTTAGACAAGCGTTTAAGAAAAACTAGCCTTCAGCGTCTGCTACAGTATAATAACTTTTCCTTTCAGTCTTTACGGTCTCTACAACACATAACCACATAACATACCACATTAGGTCATAAATGAACATACATGCTTCCTAATGAATCTTACCCTTCTTCTCAATCTAATCTTGTATTAGATTTGTTATTTATTGGTTCCGGCTTATCGTTATAACTTACATCATTCTTACCAACTTCTTTCTTTTCTATGTCTTACTTGGATTTACTTTATTAATACAACTCGTTTCTAGTTAATCATCCTTCTTCACGGCTTACTAACATTATCACATTTATTAATCGAAAATCGATCGTTAAGTACACATATTGCATACCGTTCACGTTCACATTCAATTGACTTATTTCCAACTTTTAGTATTATACTTAAGGTTTATAACATCTTTTAATGATGTTACATTAGGTTTAGCATTGATATGATTCCTTATCATTAACTTGTTTCTCCTTTATATTCAAAACCTTTCCTCTCTAGGCTTTCCCTAATGATGGTGATGCGGCGCCAGCATTCCTTTTCTGTGTCATGCCGCGACGTGACTTAGCAGTGTGTAAGGTCCGGACTCAGCGCTGCGGCGCGAGTCTCCTTTTCTATGGCCATGTTGCGGCGCTGGTTAGAAGTGTACCCTATCTCGACCTCGCATTGCAGCGTGGACCTTTGTGCCTGGAGTCGCGTTGCGATGCGGACTCTGTGCCTCAGAAAATTTTGACAGTTTTCCAACTTTGCAAAATTTCCGGACGCATAACTTCTTCGTTATAAGTCCGAATTGGCTCGTTCAAAATCCTACGATTCACAAATTATATATTCTACGCGTTCATGCAAGAATTTTATTTATTTGACTTCGTTTGCTAAAAATTCACCTATTAGTCCATTTTTAACCAAAATGGTAAACGTTCGTTCATTTTTGAGTCCACAACTCTATAATGCCAAATATAACTTGTCTCCATTTAAAACCAATGTTTCCAAGCTCAATATCAAATAGCTTACTCCCATAATATCAAAGAGCTAGCAAGCTTCCTATTTATAGAACTTCCTAAGTTAGGGTATAATGGTCATTAATCCAACCCACCTCCTTAATCACTTCCTTACTATTCATTACCTAGACATTAAGTTAACTCAGCCTCCACATTTACTTAACTCTTAAGTATACTTGCTTAGTATAGATGTTGCCTAATTTTTAATAGCACTTTACCACGCAAGTATACGCGTTCAATTGTAATATTCAGCAATCAAGGATATCGTTCCCACGAGGAAATAGACTAATATTTATCAATTACTAACTCTAATGCAATTAATCATATTTTAAACTAAGAAAATTTTGTTTAAGATTTGAAATTTAAACTTAACAAACTAATAATTAAAATCAAAATTTCACAAGAATAACTGCAGATTTAACAGGTTAAGATTACAACTTCCCTTGGTATTTCATTTAAACTAACTTACTTCCCATTTAAAATAAATCAATTAATATGAATCATTATCCAAGAATGCTTTATGAATACTCACACACTTCTTCCAAAGACACGTGAACAAATCCTCCTAAATCCAATCTTTAAGATGCAGAATTACAAGGAACACCCCAGTTAATCAACTCACTATATTCCTATATGAATCCAGTTAATTAGGGTTTTACGCATAAATTCTTTCAATGGATACAAAAGACACATAGGTATATTCCTATCCTACACGCTAATCATATTAACCCTATTCAGATTATATGAACAGATGTTATCATATCCAGATCTCAATCTATACTCCATCTTCCAATTTTATATAGATTATCACAGTAATTGTTGGCCAAACAATTAATCAATAAACATAAGATATAATAAACAATTCAATAAAAACTAACTTTCATTCAATGGAAAGCTTGCAATTTAGACTACATACCAAGTTCCGTTGCAATCTTAATTAAAATTTAGTTCATGATAATAATAATAAAGAAAAACATCATCCAAATTAATAATCCAAACATCCCAGATAATTACAAAAAATAAAACTAGAGAAGAGAAGAAGAAACTCTGAATTTGCTCCAATACTCTCTCTTAGATCTTCAGCCTTTGCAATTCTCCTTCGTGTTTTTCTTCCTTGTTCTCTCTGCAAATCTCTTGAAAAATTAAGTTCCTCTTTCTTTTCTAAAGTCTTCTCCTATTTGTATTGGTCTCAGCCCTCATTCAGACTCCTATTTGGCTTCAAAAACCCACTTGGCAGTATAAAAACGCATCTTTTTCCGCACTGGAGTGCCTAGGCGCTCAACATAGGCCATTTCCAAGCGCCTAGGCGCTTGACCAGGACCACGTAATTACAAAAATGCCACTCAACTTTAATTTTCATGATTTTTGACCTTTTTCTTCTCCGAAATGACCAATTTGTCCCTCCAGCTCCAACCTACAACAAATAAACACAAAACACATAAAAAGATACTAAAAAATAATAAAAGATAACAATAATTATGTTTAATAATATCGGATTCATAGGTATAAAACCTACTCATCAAATACCCCCAAACTTAACCAATTATTTGTCCCCAAGCAACACAACACAATGCAATAACTAAATATGCAATGCAAATGCAACTAGATAAATGCTTAAATTTCAGCAGTCAAACAGAACAAAATCTATTCATCAAGCCTCAGAGGAATCACAATAAACATGCTAGTACATCATATCAAGACAGATTAATAATTTCCTCGTCAATCATCAAATCTTAACCTGTTATTATTGATATAGTGTGTGTGCTTAACATCAATGCCAACTGATATGATGCTAAATACAACACATAATAAATCTCTTTAAAGGAATCATACAGTGTAAACTCACAAAATTCACGAACAAGCTAAAACCAACTAAAGACAAATATCCACCAAATTCAAGAGTCCAATCCGGGATACTTATGCTTTACTGTGCTTTACGGGGGCTTTTTGCTCTTTTCTCGTTTTATTAT
Organism: Panax japonicus; assembly: GCA_020205505.1. Classification (NCBI taxonomy): domain Eukaryota; kingdom Viridiplantae; phylum Streptophyta; class Magnoliopsida; order Apiales; family Araliaceae; genus Panax; species Panax japonicus. Next base: position 19,853,518 of record CM035102.1, on the reverse strand, counting down.
TTTTTTTTTAACCATGACTGTGCAATGTCTCATTCCATTAGGCTAACAGTGTCACCCCTTAGCGAGCTTTCGACCAACGACTCCCAGACCATATAAGACCTTAGGGCGCTAGGTTTTAAGATACCCCTTCGGGCGTACTTACTCAAGTAACAAAGGCCCCGAAACAAAACTAGCCACGGTAAATATTTTTTTTTTAAGCTTATATATCCCAAATTTTCCCCTAAACTTAAGTTTTTATCTAAATTCAGTCATCTTCACCTATTCATGTTTTTCATTCATTCAAACTAGCATTATCCTCTAGAAGTCCATTATGTGTCAATTTAAACTCAATCAGTCAACATAGCTGTTTTTACTGTGTTATCCTTATTATATCAGTTTCAAACAGGTAAAGATTCAAATCATGATAAGAAATCACATCAAAGTCTTAACAGACAATACTATACTGTTAGGTTTGTAATATTCAAGAACGCAATCAAATTGCAAAAATATGCGGAAACGTGTAAAAATCAGAGTTTAAAATTTTACAAACCATATACCCGGATCACCCTTTATGCACAATTATTAATTAAACGAAAAGAAGAAGAATAAGAATCATACCCTTGAAGATCCGAGCTTCCTCAGGTACAAGTTCACCTCCAATCCTTTTCGTGTTCAACTTGAATCCACCGAGTTTGGTTCCTTCCTTTGATCAACGTTAGCCACCCAAGTGTTTGGCCTCTAGAGGTGATCCACCAAGGAAGAAGAAGAATTCAAGAAGATGGGTATTTGGCTCAAACCCTAGTTTTCTATCTCTATAGAAAAAAGGCGTACTCTCCCAACTATTGGAATTACGTTTGTTAGATATCTGATATAAGACTCCTCTTATAAAGATATCAAGTAACCCTATTAAAAATAAGGTATTATTTATTTAATTAAACTCTTTTAATTAAATGGGCTCCCTAATCTTATTAGGGATAATTAATTAAACTCCTTTAACTAATTTTCCCTCCTAATCCTATTAGGAATAAATGAGAGTACTTTTATTAATTAATTCCCAAACTCCTTTAGGAATTAAATAATAATAATAGTAATAATAATAATAAGACTCCTCTTATTAATTTATATTTAATATTTCTAAAATATTAAATAATAAATATTAAGATATTTAATTTATTCTATCACCATAGATTAAATTAAATATACTTAACTTATTATTACGATTATGCCATTAACTTCTTAAATAATTATTCTTCCTTTTATGGTGTGACCCTTTAGGTTCTCCATATTAAACCGGTTGTGAATAAATCAATTAGAACAATTCTAATCTTATTTATATAAATAAATTAAACTAATAATTTATTTAAATAAATAATATTTATTCTACAATAGGGATAAGCCTCCCTAGCGATCAACGACTTTCAGATAATATAGATTTCAACATTAATCATAAAAGAACCTTTGAGTAAATAGTTACCGTACAATTCAATCCTTCCACCATACAATGTCCCAATTAAATATAAGACATGGAATTTCTGTCAAGTCTTATTTTATTTAATTATATGTATTTCGACTCTTAAATGCACAACTCCAAATAATGTAAATTAGAAACTCCTTTCTAATTTCATTCTGCCTTGGCCAAGGACTACTGAGTTGTCATTTATCGAATCACATAGGACATTTCTCTTCTTTTACTAGAAGTGGTAGATTCTTTATTGATCATACATTATCTCCATGTATAACTTATTATACCCAAGCATATCCTTTGATATACCCTAAGGGTCTTAAGGAATAAGTCAAAGTATAACTCATCATACACAAGATACTATGATGATCTCAAGTCCAAGGATCACTTGTACTACTATCACTACAGGAATTCCTATTGACATGCAAGTAAAACTCCATTAGGTATTCCTTAGCGAGTCACGTTCAGTGAACTTATTCTCTAATAAGCACCTACATACTTGCTTTAGTGTCTCCACACAAATGATCATGAGATCAATCATCCTCATCCAATGAGCAAGCAACGTATGTACCAATCTATCCGGATTCACTAATCCCCAATGTAGTAATCCAACGATTGGGAACTATTTTAGTTTTAAGCTTTATAAGAATTTAGATCTCATTAGAATGATCATCATCATTATTCTAAAAGCATTGCTTAAAACTATGGGTTTATCACATATTATAGACAGCATAATGTAGATAATTAAAAGCCTTTAGTAAATTAATACTTTTTATTAATAAATGAATAAGATTGTTACAAAGTATATGCTTTATCATCAAACATGATTGGCTTGTGTGCATATTACTTTCAATCTCCCACTTGCACTAAAGTCAATCGCCATGGTATCTCATACTCTTCTTCTCTAAGTGACGATTATCCTGCTGTTGGATAAGCTTTAGTTAATGGATATGTAATATTGTTCTTGAGAGTTCACTATCTTTATAGTGATTTCCCATCTTTCAATGATTCTTATAATCAAATGAAAGTGCCACAACACATGTTTAGATCCAAGATGAGACTTGGGAACTATTCCTAGTTCTGTAATGAGCTTTTCATCCAAACAATCAACTTGTAGCTTCATTTATAGCTATATACTTTGTCTTTATTACTAAACCAGCAACTCTTTGCTGTTTGGAACCTTTCCAATTCACTGCACCACCGTTCAAGGTAACGATTTACCTTAAAGTGGATTTTATGTCGTCTTGGTCCGTCTGAAAAACTTGAGTCTGTTAAGCCCTCTAGTTTTAATTCAGACCCGCCATGAATTATATCACATCCTTAGTGCTGGTTAAGTACTTTAAGATGTTTTTCACTGTCTCACAGTGAACTTCTCCAGAATATGACTGATCAACATCAGGTCGTGTATATTTCATTGCATACATGATTGTCACTCATGCGATCTCTCTTTTAGGAGTCTATGGGGACTATTAAGAGAGATACACTCCATGGCTCATCAACATGAGACATCCCATGGAGTTTGCCATGCTAAACGACTTTAGCATCAAATGAATATACCTTCATTGGGTTAAATCGAGCTCTTCCCAAATCATTCATAGAGGAATGTTTAGACAACTTTATCTTTACTGATTCTAGCATTGGCATGTCATTCCGTATCCATAGTATATCAACATATAATACTAGGAATATCACTACGCTCCCACTGACCCTTTTGTACACACTAGGTTCATTCTTATTTTTGAAAAAATCAAACTCTTTTGATTGTCTCATCAAAACGAATGTTCCATATTTGAGAGTGTCTACAACTCTTACCTCATCGTATGTAACTGGATCATCATCTACTATGATACGTACCTCATCATCATCATCCATGATGAATCCATACCTCCTAGGTATCTTCGGTACAATTCCAGATTTACGATTCGGTTGTGGTACAATAGGTCTATCTATAGGTTCCTCTTATTTGACTTGTAGTGTTTTGTGGTTCTTGAACTTTTCAAGATCTATTATCCTCCCACTAGCCCCTTCAATGATAAACACCTTTATCTTAGAAGGTAGCATGTTTCGCAACAAACACCTTTTGCTAAGTAGGATTATAGAATATATGCCCTAAACTTACTTTAGGATGTCCCACAAATCTATACTTGTCAAATTTTGTCTCAAGCTTATCCTTTGAAACCGTTTCATATAAGTTGGACAACCCCTTATCTTAACATACTTAAGATTAGGAATCCTCCCTGTCCATAACTTTTATGGAGTCTTGGGGCCGGATTTTGAGGTTACCTTTTCGTAGATATGCAGCCTTTTCTAGGACATTACCCAGAAGGATACTGGGATGTCGGTAAAATTATTATGGACCACACCATGTCCAACAAGGTACGATTTTTCCATTCAGATACATCAATCAATTATTGCGTATCAGGATGTGTCCATTATGAGAAAACCATTTGAGATGATCTAGAAACTTATTGCACAAGTATTCATTCCTTGATCTAATCAAAGAATCTTAATACTTTGTCAATTTGTTTCACTTCTGAATTCTTTGAACCTTTCAAATAATTCACACTTGTATTTCAGCAGATACATACATTCAACTCTTTGAATGATCATCTCCTTTTCTTATACTAGTTTGTTCAATTTGAAAAATATATTTTTCACGTAAGTCAAGTATACAAAATCCATTAAGTAATATTTCAGTTCTATACAAAACATTATTATTATAAATAGAACAACAATTGTTCCTAATTATAATACCAAAGATTTCATTGTCCAACAATAAAATGGAAATAATGTTTCCAACGAGAACTGGAATACAATAACAACTTATTGACTTAATAGACTTGCTCGTAGGCTTTACTAAACTATAAGTTCCTATGGCTAATGCAGCAACCTTTGCTTCATTTCTCACACATAGGTTTACTTATATTTGTTTAGCTTTCTACTTCTACTTGGTCCTTTCATAAATCTATATTTATGATAACCAATGTCGGTATCCAATACCCAAGTAGAACATTGACTTAAAGAAAAATTTATTTTAAATTATGAACAAATTTGTATTTGTAACCGAAACTTCACTAAGCTTCTTTGGTTAGTTTCTGCAAGATGCTTCTCGCAGTTTCTTTCCAGTGTCTAGGCTTATTGCAGTGGAAGCAAACTCCTTTGCTATCCGTATCAGTTTTGTTCTTATTATCCTTTGTTTTTGCCCTTTCTATTTACCTTCTTAGAATCGTTCTTCTTTTCAGAAGATCCTTTGGCCCCTACCAGTAAGACTTGGTCTTTCTTGGTTGGAAAGTGACTCTCAATATTTTTCAACATGTTAAGCAAATCAGCGAGGCTGATATCTAGCTCGTTCATATGAAAAATTCACAACAATTATGAAAGGAGTCCGGAAGTGAGTGCAAGATCAAATCTTGGCTCAACTCTCCATCCATGACAAAACCCGTTGTCCTTATTGATCAATCAAATTGATTATGTTAAGGACTTTTATCTGTACTGTAGTGTCATCAGTCATTCTAGATCGGAAGAACTCCTTAGATATCTGATATCTATCAGTCCTACTTTCCTCACCATCAACTACTTGATGTGCAGGAATATAATAGGAGCATCCATAGTTTCATGCTGACGCTGAAGCTCGTTACTCATGGAAGCGAGCATGATGCATTGAGCCAACTATGCATCATCTAGCCACTTTCTAAAAGTAGCAATATCTTCCTCAGAGGCATTGTCTGCAACCATTGCAGGGATAGGCGTATTAAAGACATAAGATAGCTTTTCAGCCGTGAGAACTATTCTCAATTACCTTAACCAATCCGTTTAATTCGGTCCGGTTAATTTAGCATCTAATATGCTACGCAGTGATAGTAATTTAGACATTGTAAAATTCTATAAATGAATTTGTAATTAACAACATTTTAACATACATTCTTTTATTAATTACCAAAATAATTTAGGTCTTGTTTTAAATTGGTATCTCCCACTATTTTCTTCAAACTATATTACCCTCACTTACATAGTTCGGCAAAATCTAATTAAAGTTTTGCTAGTGAGAATAAGGATCCCATTTCAAATGTATATAGCCTTGTGTGTGCACAACAAACTATATAAAAATAAATAGGTAGACAACTCTTGTCAATTACATCAACTATGTAACTCCTTGTATTTTGCCTCTTAAATCATAATGGTCAAGTGTGTGCACATCCGAACTAAAATGATTTAAGTTAAGTCAGACCCAACATTTCCATATAAGTGAAGAGAAAATTACAGCCCTTGTGTGTGCACAACAAAGCAGTAATGTTCAATTCCTTATAAACATCATATGTAATAAAAACAACATCTTAAATATTTAATACTCGCCTTGTGTGTGCACAACAAACTCATATTAAATATTCAATACTCTATTGTTTCTATCATGCTAGAAGGCGACGTTCGATATTCCAAATATCTTTGAACGTTACAACTTAATATAAAATATTTGAGGGGTTTGTTATTAATTTGTCTCATCTTGTTTAGCGAGCATGCACATATATATATAAAATACGCGTCATATTAATAAACATGCAAAGCATGTTTGCATAATATATAATATATATAGTATAAGCATGCACATATAGAATACTATATTCTACCTGGATTGATTATGGACTTTTATTCTAGTTTGGTTCACTAGAGCCACCAAGTGAACCAAAAGGTCAAACCCTAGAGGTGCAAGAATTAATATTTAAATATAACTATTACATTTAAACCCGGGCTCCATTACAAACGGGTCTTCAAGCGCTCCTAGTTCCTTGATCTCTAATTCTTCAAAAATTAATTCTAACTATTCCTATTACAAAACTATTTAAAATAAATAGAAACCTTGATCAGCAGTCAAGGGGAAGTACATAGGAGGGAGTTAGAATTTACATTAAGAAAAATTAGAGAAGACGAGGTACGCAGACCCCATTTAATAAAACTCATACATTCATGCATCCAACTAAAATAAAATCCAATCGCATTGGTCAATAGTCCATAATCAATCCCATTTATTATCATACACATCACCATATGCATCAATAAATAATATTCATCTTATGAATAATAAACATTTAATATATATATTGATATCATTTAATGGGCAAATTTAGTTAGTATAAAATCTATTTTTGAATCAAAATAAACTCCTTTATTTTAATCCAAATTTAAATCAAAATAAAACTATTTTATTTTCATTTATCCAATTTTGAATAAAATAAACTATTTTATTTTAATCAAAATTATTAATCAAAATAAACTCCTTTATTTTAATTAATTATGGAATCCAATTCCATGTAAAAAAAAAATTTATTAAAGGAAACACAGATTTTCTTTCCTATTCATAAATAAACTCTTTTATTCTGAATAATATGAAATCTTATTTCATATCTAAATAAACTCCTTTATTTAGGGAAATTAGGATTCTCTTTCCTATTCACAAATAAACTCTTTTATTTTGAATAATATGAAATCTTATTTCATATCTAAATAAACTACTTTATTTAAGAAAAATTAGGATTCTAATTTCAACTCTAATTAGTTATCATGGAATCCAATTCCAACTCTAATTAGTTAGCATGAAATTTAATTTTAAAATTAAAATAAATCTTTTATTTTAAAATTAAAATAAACTTTTTATTTTAAAATTAAAATAAACATTTATTTTAATAATAAAATAATTAAGATTATATATATATATATAACCGTATATATATAATATATATGTATCACGTTCCTTTTTTAAAAAAAAAAAAATCTCATGCGTCCTTTCTTGTGCTAACTGCTAAGCAACAGGAAACAAGATATAGGAATAATCATATATCATATATGATTAATATATAAACGTGCATAAAGTTATAGCAGAACCGCAGTAAAGGAAAGTGCAGAACACGTGATTTTTTTTTTTTTTTTTTTTAAATTTTTTTTTATACAACTAAATTATGCCCAATTAAATTGTTCTAAACACATATCAACATACATATCAAATCTGAACAATTAATAATTTACATAAAGGTTTGGCTCTGATACCACTGTTAGGTTTGTAATATTCAAGAACGCAATCAAATTGCAAAAATATGCGGAAACGTGTAAAAATCAGAGTTTAAAATTTTACAAACCATATACCCGGATCACCCTTTATGCACAATTATTAATTAAACGAAAAGAAGAAGAATAAGAATCATACCCTTGAAGATCCGAGCTTCCTCAGGTACAAGTTCACCTCCAATCCTTTTCGTGTTCAACTTGAATCCACCGAGTTTGGTTCCTTCCTTTGATCAACGTTAGCCACCCAAGTGTTTGGCCTCTAGAGGTGATCCACCAAGGAAGAAGAAGAATTCAAGAAGATGGGTATTTGGCTCAAACCCTAGTTTTCTATCTCTATAGAAAAAAGGCGTACTCTCCCAACTATTGGAATTACGTATGTTAGATATCTGATATAAGACTCCTCTTATAAAGATATCAAGTAACCCTATTAAAAATAAGGTATTATTTATTTAATTAAACTCTTTTAATTAAATGGGCTCCCTAATCTTATTAGGGATAATTAATTAAACTCCTTTAACTAATTTTCCCTCCTAATCCTATTAGGAATAAATGAGAGTACTTTTATTAATTAATTCCCAAACTCCTTTAGGAATTAAATAATAATAATAGTAATAATAATAATAAGACTCCTCTTATTAATTTATATTTAATATTTCTAAAATATTAAATAATAAATATTAAGATATTTAATTTATTCTATCACCATAGATTAAATTAAATATACTTAACTTATTATTACGATTATGCCATTAACTTCTTAAATAATTATTCTTCCTTTTATGGTGTGACCCTTTAGGTTCTCCATATTAAACCGGTTGTGAATAAATCAATTAGAACAATTCTAATCTTATTTATATAAATAAATTAAACTAATAATTTATTTAAATAAATAATATTTATTCTACAATAGGGATAAGCCTCCCTAGCGATCAACGACTTTCCAGATAATATAGATTTCAACATTAATCATAAAAGAACCTTTGAGTAAATAGTTACCGTACAATTCAATCCTTCCACCATACAATGTCCCAATTAAATATAAGACATGGAATTTCTGTCAAGTCTTATTTTATTTAATTATATGTATTTCGACTCTTAAATGCACAACTCCAAATAATGTAAATTAGAAACTCCTTTCTAATTTCATTCTGCCTTGGCCAAGGACTACTGAGTTGTCATTTATCGAATCACATAGGACATTTCTCTTCTTTTACTAGAAGTGGTAGATTCTTTATTGATCATACATTATCTCCATGTATAACTTATTATACCCAAGCATATCCTTTGATATACCCTAAGGGTCTTAAGGAATAAGTCAAAGTATAACTCATCATACACAAGATACTATGATGATCTCAAGTCCAAGGATCACTTGTACTACTATCACTACAGGAATTCCTATTGACATGCAAGTAAAACTCCATTAGGTATTCCTTAGCGAGTCACGTTCAGTGAACTTATTCTCTAATAAGCACCTACATACTTGCTTTAGTGTCTCCACACAAATGATCATGAGATCAATCATCCTCATCCAATGAGCAAGCAACGTATGTACCAATCTATCCGGATTCACTAATCCCCAATGTAGTAATCCAACGATTGGGAACTATTTTAGTTTTAAGCTTTATAAGAATTTAGATCTCATTAGAATGATCATCATCATTATTCTAAAAACATTGCTTAAAACTATGGGTTTATCACATATTATAGACAGCATAATGTAGATAATTAAAAGCCTTTAGTAAATTAATACTTTTTATTAATAAATGAATAAGATTGTTACAAAGTATATGCTTTATCATCAAACATGATTGGCTTGTGTGCATATTACTTTCATATACTTGTCTACTCAATTCCAATCTCATCACTGGCCAAAACAGACTTAAACTATCTAACAGCTGGAAACATGCAAATACTAAATTTTTTTTTTAGGAAATTAAAATGAAAACTACATGAATGCAAACTACATGAAAAACTATTAACTAAATACTATATGAATGCACTAGATGAATACTACATGCATGAACTGGAGCTGGAAAATTACACCCCCAAACTTAACCGATGCAATGTCCTCATTGTATATAACAAATAAAATTTAAGAAATTAAGCATTGAGGACTTCCCTGAAAAATCGAAGCTTTATTCCTCGTCAGTATCCTCTTCTTCTGATTCTTCTTCTGATTCTTCTTCATCAGCCGGGGGGTATGCAGACAATGGTGGAAATTGGTAGGGAGCGGCAGCTGAATTATCGAACACTTGGTGTGCACAGATTTGGAAAACTATTGGTAGGCACTCCCCCAAACTTAATTTTCACCAATTTTTCCAATTACTAAGCACACTATACTTCCAAGGCAATACAAGCAACAATTAAGAATACCCACACCCACTTGAGCCAACACAATGATAGAAATTAACTTCAAAGTACTAACATAGCTATTATCCAAGTGAATCCAAATAATTTGCAATACAATCCTGTGTACTTACTTGGGTATAGCCAAATATGATGTTTCAATCAAAGTTGGATGAGCAATTTGAGCTTTGAACCCTTACTTTAGATAGATGTGGCTTGAATGTAGTTTGATTCCCGAATTGGTGAAGAAGGATGACAAGATGGAGCTTGAGTGACTTAGTTTGGGTAGGAGATTTAGTGTTTGATTAGGATTTGGAAGAGAAAGATTGGTTGTTTAGGCTAGATTAGATGAGGGTTGAGAGTTGTGGTGAGTTAGAGATGGAGAAGGAGAGCAAGAAAGTGTTTGATTTGGGGATGGAAGAGTGTAGCCCGAATTGGGGCTTTTTTTTTTGTATTGGAGCGCCTAGGCGCTTGAGAATGTACTGTCTGGACTGCCTAGGCGGTTGCCTGCAGGAAGCTTGGGTCGTGTGGAGCGTCTAGGCGCTTGATTTGGCCTTGGCTGGACCGCCTAGGCGCTTGGTCAGAAAAATAGTTACTGAATTGGAGCGCCTAGGCGCTTGATTTGCCTTGGCTGGAGCGCCTAGGCGCTTGCTCCTTTGTCCAACATTTTCTGCTCCGACGTCCTTTGGGAAAATGAACATAACTTCTTCGTCCGAACTCCGATTTAGATGATTCAAGATGTTCTGAAAAGAGAAAAAGTAGATCTACAACTTTCATTCTTAAGTTTTGCGAAATAATATCCAACGCTATAGTCAAATTGGATCTGAAGTGACTGCTGTGTAAATAGCAAGCCGAAAACGCAAATCTAGCCACCCCAAACGTCGATCCATGTAACTTTTGTCCCAAATCTCATCAAATACCCCCAAACTTAAACCTTTGCTTGTCCTCCTTTCCTGCAATAAATTGAATATCTGTTAGAGAACGATGGATGTACAAATCCTAAACTATAAAAATTTAACCACTACATAAACTAACAGTAGAGCAAATTAATAAAAGTAAAAATAGAAAATAACAATAAAAATTCCTGGGTTGCCTCCCAGTTAGCGCTTAGTTTATAGTCTTCAGCCCGACTTTCTTCTCTTTCTCTATCCAATTCCCCTTCGAAAATTGAGGAACCCTCCATCCATTAGTAATAACGTAACTTTCGAGAGTTTGCCATCAGTAAGGGTTATTGATTCAAATTCACCTAGCTTGTTCTTTATAGGTAGATTCTCTTTTAGAACCTTCAAATAACTAGGCATTTTCCGAGTTGTATCTATGAACGAATTTTTACGTTGAAGCTTTTTTAGAACAACTGGTTCTTCATCTCTCTTCCCATTCTCTTCACACCATGGCACCAATTTTAAGCTAGCTTTCATATCATATATACCTTTATCGAAAAAATGACTACCAATTGGACACATGATTGCAAATCTAACCGGATCCTTAAACTTTGGTGGAGAAGATATATGGGGCACTATCAAAATTGGTTCATCTATGTCAGAACTCAAGGCTAGATCTTTGGCGACCTTCTTTTCCTGCTCCCCACTTGTCTCCTCCCTTTCCACATCCTTTTCTTTTGGAACATACGATTCCAGATTTAGCGTGGGCAATCCATCAGTCTCGGGAACCATGTTTCTTAACACTTCACCTTGAGGGCGATTGATGATGGCGTTGAAAAGTTGTCCCACCTGGTTCTCAAGATTTCGAATCGACATCTCCTGACTATTCGTCTGCTCCTCAATCAAAACCATGAACTTGGAAATAAGTCCTTCCAAGTTTAAAATCCTTTCTTCTTCATGATTAGGGAGTTGAACTTGTAATTCAGGAGTGTATGATTGGCATGGAGCAAAGGGTTGGGCTAGATTGTCATCGCTCCATGAAAGATTTAGTGGATTCCCCCACTCATGATGATAATTACTGGAATAATCATAATTGTTGGGATAATCGATGAAGTTACAACTATATTGTAACGACTCGAAACTGATGGTGCATTGATGACTCGGATGGTTTCCACCACAATACTCACATATCACCGCTACACTTTGAATAAGTTGTGCTGATAAAGCATCAATCTTCCTTGAAAGTGTCCCAAATTGTGCTGACAATTCATCGAGTCCATAATTCTTTGCCTCCCTTGGCCGAGTCATTCTCGAGTATAGCCAATGATAGTCATAGTTGTTCATGGTACCTGAAAAGGAATTAGACTAGAGACAAAAAAAAATAAAAAAATGTTTAAATTAAGATTAATTTCATTGAATTTAATAATGACAAAATATTAAACTAAGTTCCCCGGCAGCGGCGCCAAAAACTAGTTGCCTAAATTTTAATAGCACTTTACCACGCAAGTATACGCGTTCAATTGTAATATTCAGCAAGCAAGGATATCGTTCCCACGAGGAAATAGACTAATATTTATCAATTACTAACTCTAATCCAATTAATCCTATTTTAAACTAAGAAAATTTTGTTTAAGATTTGAAATTTAAACTTAACAAACTAATAATTAAAATCAAAATTTCACAAGAATAACTGCAGATTTAACAGGTTAAGATTACAACTTCCCTTGGTATTTCATTTAAACTAACTTGCTTCCCATTTAAAATAAATCAATTAATATGAATCATTATCCAAGAATGCTTTATGAATACTCACACACTTCTTCCAAAGACACGTGAACAAATCCTCCTAAATCCAATCTTTAAGATGCGGAATTACAAGGAACACCCCAGTTAATCAACTCACTATATTCCTATGTGAATCCAATTAATTAGGGTTTTACGCACAAATTCTTTCAATGGATACAAAAGACACATAGGTATATTCCTATCCTACACGCTAATCATATTAACCCAATTCAGATTATATCCATCTTCCAATTTTATATAGATTATCACAGTAATTGTTGGCCAAACAATTAATCAATAAACATAAGATATAATAAACAATTCAATAAAAACTAACTTTCATTCAATGGGAAGCTTGCAATTTAGACTACATACCAAGTTCCGTTGCAATCTTAATTAAAATTTAGTTCATGATAATAATAATAAAGAAAAACATCATCCAAATTAATAATCCAAACATCCCAGATAATTACAAAAAATAAAACTAGAGAAGAGAAGAAGAAACTCTGAATTTGCTCCAATACTCTCTCTTAGATCTTCAGCCTTTGCAATTCTCCTTCGTGTTTTTCTTCCTTGTTCTCTCTGCAAATCTCTTGAAAAATTAAGTTCCTCTTTCTTTTCTAAAGTCTTCTCCTATTTGTATTGGTCTCAGCCCTCATTCAGACTTCTATTTGGCTTCAAAAACCCACTTGGCAGTAGAAAAACGCATCTTTTTCCGCACTGGAGCGCCTAGGCGCTCAACATAGGCCATTTCCAAGCGCCTAGGCGCTTGACCAGGACCACGTAATTACAAAAATGCCACTCAGCTTTAATTTTCATGATTTTTGACCTTTTTCTTCTCCAAAATGACCAATTTGTCCCTCCAGCTCCAACCTACAACAAATAAACACAAAACACATAAAAAGATACTAAAAACAATAAAATATAACAATAATTATGTTTAATAATATCGGATTCATAGGTGTAAAACCTACTCATCAATAGAGCTTATCCTTTACTTGCTCATCACAACACTTGGCCATTAAGTTACTTGGTCATCACATAAAAACACCTTGTTTGCTCATCACACATAAGCACTTTACTTAGCCTTCAAGTTACTTAACTTACCCTTTGCTTAACCCTTAAGTCTACTTGCTCATCACACTTATTTCTTGGCCACGAAGATCACCCATATGATCATGGGTTACCCCATGGATCCTCCTAATCTATTGGATTCTTACTTTGGGCTTAAGGTTTAATTAATCCTAACTTATACATTGGGCTTGTTCAATAATTTACATTGGTCTTAACATTACAAATATTTTGGCTTTAACATTAATTCTTATTGGGCTTTATTATTATCCCAATTGGACATTACAATCTTCTACACATTCCTACAAGTCCATTACATTTGGTTTAAAGCCTTATAACGTATAATCTACGTATTCATCTTGTATTCTTACTCGTATACTTATTCATATACGACATACCATTATTCATAACTATTCGTATAATACTTCATATCATACTCGTATTATTACTTCGTAAAATACTTACGTATTATACAATCATTACTTTAATTCATTACACGCATTTAAATTCCTTCTCGGAATTCACTTTCTCTAACCATTAGGTTTTAAGTCCGTAGGCGAAAAACTGTGTTTGCCATAACTAAAATATTATTGGATATTCTATCTCACCTTGATATTCTATCATTACGTATTTCTAGGAAGTTCGAAAATAATTCCCGAGCAGAAATGCATGAATAGTGTTTTTCGAAAAATTTCTCAGAAAGCTTTTATTTTTATCTTGAAAATTCAAACACTTTAATACTACCACGTAGCCAAAATACTATGACATTCCGATGTGTTTAGGTCATAGAACGACCTTCAAATAGCTTACTCCCATAATTAATTAATTAAATTCATTTAATCCACATAATCAAATAAAAATTTAATTCTCAAAAATCCGATTTTTTTCTAGGGTGTTACATTTGGTCATAGTGCAAAAATGAATTTATTAGTATGATTATGAACAACAATTGTGATTTGGTATAACCATGATTTTTGATGTTTCAGGTAAAGACATGTGATGAAAATTATTTTCGTCCTAGGTGCGAAGAGGAATTTAAAATCACAATTATGATTATGAGTTATTCACATGATTGTGAACAGGAATTGTTGATTGATGTTACAGGGATAAAACATTGTTGGTGGACTTTTAACAAGGAGAAGATAATAGACCTTATGGTCTATTTGACTCTTTTGATGGATTGCTCGTTCTGCTGCAACTATGGTTGAAAAGTTTTATCATCTACCATATATTCTAAATCTCTGATTTATTACTGACGAAGGCTATTGATAATTTAGTTATCTTTAGTCATGATATTCTTTACTGGGATAGTTATGCTTACCTTTTTTGCTTCACAATTCCTTTCAGGTAATAAGAGTGTAGCTGGGTCGAGCGGGGTTAACAGGGGATTAGAACGGTGGTTTATAGTTGTTGAGGTTTCCCCTAAAACAGTATGGAAATAATTTCATTGAGAAATTTTAGATAAGTGTGTCATATTTTATACGTCATTTTAACCGTTGATTTTGGTGAACCGAATAGGGTGGGGTGAACCCAACTTTGGAAGGGTGTTTTGCTACTATCATACAAGATGTCTAATGACAGACGACTTCGTGTTATCATAAGACAGGGTTGTGCACATGCACTTGCTGATTATATCTATGAGCACTACCTATATAATCTTGGAGTTTGTTTGAATTATAATTCTCAATTAGAGACAATGGAGATAATTATATGTCAAGAGAAGACTCACCATTGGAAAGAACATGACAGTAATCTTCTCATTTTTCTTTGGGGTCTATTGGGTCAACCCAAGATAATTCTCGAGTCATATGATATATATCATAACTTAGATGCATGACCTCCCATGTATGAAGGTTTCCTTGAGCATTTTCCAAGGATTTTAATTTCTAAAACAGTTATTGACTGTACTTTTATGTAAAGTAGCATTGTAAGGTTGTGGTCGAGGCACCATGAGAGTTACATATATTTTAATTAAAACTCATAGTTTAACTGTGGTCGTATTCTGCACGACAGTTCAACAGTTGTATAAATGAAGTTTGTATTAGATTTTTATAGTGTGATATCTGGCGACTTAGAATGGGTCGGGTAGACCTATTTTAGGGGCTTCACATAACATACAACTAAAAAAACTAAAAAGTAGAGGGATAGAAAGATCAAATCTAAATTCTTGGGTTGCCTCCCAAGAAGCTACCCTTATTTATTGTCATTGGCTTGACATCATCCTTCTTATTCTATGTGATTGGACTTGTGTACTTCAAGTGGACTGGTAACAGTTTCAACTTTAAATGCAGAGCATCCTTCAAATCATGATTATGCTCCATTCCAGCCCTCAAATCCTGCTTCTATATTTGTATTCGATCAAAAGATTCATGCACTAAATAGTGCACAACATCAATAGCACAAAACAGAATTAACATTACCAAGATACATCTTAGCCTCATATATGCTGAACTGGACATTTGGAGTATCCAATTCCATGGTTAAGGTTCCATGGTGTTTATCATCTAGTATTTTTGTTGTGTGCACAAATGAAGACGGACCATCATTCATATCCTCTTTGTAAAGATATGCAGAACTTATCAAATTATTCTCCTCTTCATCTTGTTCCTCCTCCTCATTAAATTTTGTGTTAACTTTGGACACTACATATTCACACATGGCACTGCTGCATGTCTTTGATGTAAGCACTGAATCTTCTAGCTCCTCCTCTGCACATCCAGGGTAATTGCACTTACCTTCCCAATAGTTTGAGGAGGTAATTTCACTGAGCCTTGAGATTCCAAGCTACTAACTATGATAACAAGTTGACTCATCTGATTCTCCAACCTGTGGATGGAAGTCCTTGTCTCTTGCTAGAACTGATGCGTCTGACTCATGAATGCTTTGAACTTATCCTCCATAGATGTTTCAGAATTGGTAAGTACTTCATAGCTCAAGTTGGAATGATCTTTCCATCCGGGATTGTGAGTTTCTGCCCAATGATCATATTGATGCTGGTGATGTCCTACGAATGTCTCCACAACATTGACTTGTTACACAATTTCATCCTCATGCAATATTGAATAAGCATCACTGGTATGCCCTCACATTGAGCAAATTTCACACTCCTTTGCAACTTGTATATTCCCTGTAGTCATTTGTCGAACCAAAGCAATTAATTTAAAAATATATAACTAAAAATGATTAGTGCTTAACTCATTTACCCTTTAAGGTGTATGATCCATTCTAGTTCCATATTGTTGTGAGTTAGTTGCCATGGTTGTAATTAAGTTTTTCACAGCCTCAAGTGTTTTATCTACCAGTGTTCCTCCATTCACTGCATCAATCATGCTTTTATCTAGTGGTAGCAACCCCTCAAATCAGTACTGGATCAAGTGATGATCATCAATCTGGTGAGGTGGACAGCTGGAACACAACTTCTTGAATCTTTCCCAATACTCATAGAGAGTCTCTCCATTGAACTGCCTGATTCCACATATTTTCTTCCTTATGTTGGGGATTCTTGATGCAGGAAAATACCTTTCCAAGAATTACCTTTGCATCTCATTCCATGATTGTATTGATCTTGAAGGAAGATAGTATAACCAGTCTTTAGCCAACTATGCTAATAAGAATAGAAAAATTCTAAGCTTAATCTGCTCCTCTGTCACTCCTTGTGATTTCATCGTGGAACACACCACATGGAACTCCTTTAGATGCTTATATAGATCTTCACCTGTAAGACCACAAAAAAGGCAAAAAAGTGAATTAGTCCAGAGTTAAGTTCAAAAGTAACATATAAAGTAGGATACTCAATACACAAAGATGGTTGAGTCAGATCAGGAGTAGCCAGTTCTTTCAAAGTTCTGTAGTTATTTGGCATTATCATCCCTTCATTCTCAAGTGATGGATTAAGAGCTTCTTCTATATCTCTAGTTTTCTCTATCTCTTGATCACAATTTAAGTTAATAGAGTGAGAGGATTGAGTTATAAACAAAAAAGAAAAAGAAAATAAAAAAAAGAAAACAAAGAATAAAAAAAAATAACACTCCCCGACAACAATGCCAAAATTTGGGAGCTATCGTTTACACTCTTAAATTAACCACACTTTCACTTTACAAATTCAAACAATTATCACAGTAGTAAACAAGGATCGATCCCATAGAGAGTGATTTGTTTTATATTTATTCGATTTTTTTCAATAAGAAGGGGGTTTTGAATTAATTAAACTAAATTAACAAGAATAAACTAATAAGAAATAACAATGATTTAGAAGCTTCAGTTCTTCAATTCAATATCACCTTTTTATAATTATGGAGTAATCAAGTTATACAATATTTACCCTTCAATGAGATTAATAACCCTAGATAACCATAATCGCTAATTATTCGAAATTCTCATTATGTATAAATCTAATGTGACGATCGCCTGTAATAGATCCTAACTATCATACAACCTAGAATTATCAGTCTAGATTTAATACAATAGCAACATGAAGAATAAGAATTAGGTTATTCCAAGCAACAATTACAAAATCAAGAATTATTTAACTTGTCTTCTAAAAATCTTAATAATACCCAAAATCTTTTCCATAATCAAGTATCACTAATTGCTACTTATGATCAAATATAATATCATTTACTTAATACATATCTTAATATAGCAAATGATATTAATTCACTAATTTAATCTTGCAGAAACCAAATTAGTAGATTAAATAGTATACAAGAAGTTTTTGTAGATAATTAGAATAAATCTCACACACAAAGGAATAAATAAAGCAAACTTGATCAAACCGTTAATTATGAATAAGTTTCGACATTCCTTCAGAACTGAATTGAAAGATTAGTTCGACATGCCTTGATTCTCCAAAACTATGGTTTGAATCCAATGTAGAAGATAAATTGTGATGTCCTATAATACTGAGTCTTACATATATTTATAATGTTTAAAGAAAGTCCTCAAGTCATAAGAAATCGTAATCCAAATCAGTTTGGATGTCTTCAAAGTAACTGCCAAAAATAGAAAATCTCAGATTCTGCTCGACCAATCCGTCGGGGTGGATATTTTTATACTGTTGAGTCCGCCGGGGAAAACTTGGACATAGAGGAGTGGGCTGGGGTGGACACTGAACTCACTGGGGGCGGCTTTGGATAGAAAAGTAGTCGTCGAGGCGGACTTTCCTGGGCCACTAAATCTGTCGGGCCGAATTGGACTATTTTATTTAATTTTATTTCTTTTTCTTCTTCTCAAATCATCCCGTATCCTTACTTAAGCTTCTATTTCACCATGAAATTTATAAAACACATTATTAAGATCATGTTTACAACAAAACATGCAATGAACTAAGCACAAAAGAATTAAAATAGATAAATATTAGAAACTCGTCAGTCACAATCAGAAATAATAGCATCCCAATTCGCGAAAGCAGCATCCCAACCTCCTAAGGCTGTTAGCATCAAGGTTCGAACCTGATCCCTCTCAAAGGTAAGAACTTGTATGCGGCGCTCCAACACAAATATCGAAGCAGCAATAGGAATAGGATCGGCATGAGCAACATCCCCAACTAAAGACTTTGTCAGGCCCATATAAAGATCATCCTCTTTCAACCCTACAAGACCTCCTCAAAGTCCTCCATCAGCTCCTCCTTTGAAGAAACATCCTCTTCGTCTACTAGACCCTCGACAATAGTCCCCAAATCCGTATCTAACCAGCTCTAATACTCGGGAGTTCGACCAGGATGACTATCTTTGAACTTTGCTGATACGCGATGCTCCCATAAACCATATACCCTTAACAACTAGGACTCTATGGAAGTCAGAATAGGGAAACGACAATCAGCGACCTCAATGAAGGTATGGAAACCCTGAGTCTGGTCAAATTGTCCCATCACTGTCAAAGGGTGGGAGGTAGTTGTTGGTTTTCATAAACGTAAATATACATATAATCAACATTGTAAAGTAGCGAAAACAAGTCATAAATCATATTTAAATTTTTTCTGTAATCCCAGGATCACCATATGCGATATTATTAATTGAGGAAGGGTAAAAGATATACCTTATGAAGAAGATTCAACTCCTTAAATGATCTTCAAGTTCTAATTCTTTGATTGAAGAAGTAAATTTAGATTCTACAAGATCTTGGGTGACTAGAAAGATCCCAAGGATGATCCTCCGTAATGTTGTCGATAAGGATAAGATGTTCTTAAAATTATGTCTAACAACTATATCTGTTAAGGACAAAAACACGTGGCTACATATATCTGCACTTAACAGAGTACGATGAAAACGACCTGAAGTGGTCCTTGCCGACAACATTTCAAAGTCAAACAATTAAAAATTGACAGGTGTCCAAGTTAGAATGGAATAACAGTCAAATCACAATGGGAAGATTCCAAGGTGAATCTGTAAAAAACGAACAATCTCAAACAATCCAGGAAGAGATATTAAGATAAATTAATCAAGTCGAAGAGTTGCATGTCTGAGCTCATAGTCTGCTCTCTCTACGGTTTAGAAATCTCAACTGTTGTTAAGTCTTGCGATCAAGAAGCTTAACGTTACTTATTAGCTCCTCAAATCTTTCAATTTTTTTATGATTCAATCTTAGTGATTTGTGTATATTACAAACCTGTGTGACTTGAAGGATTTTTAGTGAATAAGTTGTAAATCAGTTCTTAGTGAACTTTAATATGACCTTTCCTTAGTGGAAAATCCCTACTCTCGAAGTAGAAGAGAGGACTAGGAGGGTTTTGTGCTCCGAAGTTCTTAAAAATCTTTGTATCATTCAATTTACTGCACTTACTTTCCGCATTCTACGTTTTGCATGTAAGTCTTTCTTCGTTTTATCTTGTGACTTGTCTACACTTTCGTATACTAAATTTAGAATTGTGATTTCTTATTCATCTTTGAAAGGGTTTTTCAAAATATTATTCCACTGTGCATAATCAATAAATTAACTTGGTTAATTTAACATTGATAATAATTTTCTAAACCAAAATATTTTAAAGATCTATTCAACCCTCCTTCTATATCTTTTTATGCATTTGAGAATAACACTAACAATTCATTTGTATATAGTTTTTAAATTTAATATTTTATTTTTAATTTCAATCCTTCGAATTTGGTTATAGTTTTTTAGAGCTAAAACTTAAAAGCTTAAAGTTTGTGTTCAAGAAATTTTATATGAAATATTTTTTTTTGTAGAATACTAAGTTGTCATCATGGTTTTTAGTTTTAAAAGGTAACTTAAATTTAATAACTAATATATAAGTGAAGATATTTTTTTAACATTTAATTAACTAAAGATTTCCTATTTAAAATAAAATTGGTGACAAAAGTTTAATCATTAATATATTTTGTAATATATATTACACTCTTTAGTGTTATTTTCTCATTATATTTTTCCTTTATTTTTAATATATAGTTATTTATAAATAAAATTATTATATAATAATAAGTTACTATTATGACTTTTAGTTTTAAAATTTAACTAAATTTAATCACTAATATATAAGTTATAATTATTTTAACATTAATTAATTAACTAAATTTCTCATATATAAAATAAAATTGGTAACTAAAGTTTACCTATTAATATATTTATAATATTAAGTAATCAAAATATTTTTTCCCTATATTTTTAATATATTTAGAGTCCAAAGTTGAGTAAAACAAAATCCTAAATATATTTTTAATGTTAAAATTTATTATATGACTAAGTAACTAAAAAATTCTTTTATACAATAAATTTATTTTAAAATAATATGTTAACTTTAAAATTTGTATGACCATAAAAAAAATTTGGTTCTACAATATTAACTATTAATTATTTTTAATAGTTAGTAATTCCACAACTTAATTTACTAATTGAATATAATTCTGTTTGGTTTTATGGTTTTATAATTTATTATTAAATCTTATGATATTATATTATCATTATGTTACGTTGGGATTAAAAGACAATTATAGGAATCAACTAAAATTGTCATAGAGCATCTATAAGAAAAAGTGCCATATTAAATTTGAGTTTTGTTGGTAGCTATTTGGATTATTTTAAAATAAAATTAGGGAGATTTTAGAAAGTATTCAATTCGTATTAAATTCTACTTATACCAAAAACATAGAAGAAGATTAAAAAACCAAATGTTATCATATTATATACCAGCTGTGACCCGTGCCTTTGACACTATATGGGCGACGAGATTTATTCCAAATTTTGGACGGCTCAGATGATTTATTAGGATGAGCAGAAAAATTAAAATCTGTTGTATTTTGTTAGATAGATTTAAGGGTTAAGTTCAGATGACCACCGGAGGTTTAAGCAGTTTCCCACTTAACCATTATGTCATAACTCTGTTACTTAAGTTGGATAAAAACTTAATTACCCTCCTTATATATAAAGGACAGATGAGAGAACATGGCAAACAAAGTTCACTTCTAAAGCAAAGGACTCGACTGAGTAATAATTTCAATATGAGTGTGCAGATTTAATCATGTATGTATTACTTCTTAGAAATACATAAGGGGGAAAATTAATTTTGCCGAGAGTATTCAGTTTGAACTTAGGAATAAAGCATAAAAACCAAAAATAAAACACAAAACAAAAAAGAACAAATATGGTGTAACATACATCTCATCGTGCCAAGGCCAGGCTAAGAAATCAAGTAAAACCCAGGAGAGAGAGAGAGAGAGAGAGAGAGAGAGAGAGAGAGAGAAAAGAGGTAGTTTTGGTGACAAATTACTCTAAAGGGGGAAATTACTCGTTTTCATTATTCCAATTTGGACTAGATAAGCTAATTAACCAATGAAAGAATATTGTCGGTCTTATGATATAAAGAAACTAAGGATACCAAATATAAAAGGAATCTAGCTATATATATATACACAAACATAAATCAAGTAAGAAGATTCCAGCTTGAATGCTTCACTTCTTTTCTTTTCCTACCAAGGCTATAAGACGATAAAACTGGCACACCCAGAAAATCGCTATACATTCAAAGAACATAATTTTACAGAAAACCATTCAGATTCTCCCTATTTTCAGCATAATTCTATCAATTCTCAGCAAAAACAAAAATGACCTAGAAAAGCAAATCACTTCAATCCAAAATTTAGACAGGCAAAATCAGTAAAATAAAGTACTTCATCAGTGAAAAGAACAGTAGAAACTGACCAAACAGAGCATGAATATGACCAAGAACAACAAAACTCAGATGAGAATTGGAGCCCAAAAGGCAGATTAATCAACCCATTTTGAGCCTCATCAATAATTGGGTGCTAATTGGGTCAAAGAATAAAAGACAAAAATAGGAGAGAGAAGAGCGATTTTCTGGGTGAATTGAAAATTGTGCAATTGATAAATCGAAAACGGAGGAGAGAGGCAGCGGCGAGTGTATATCATCTTTGGGAGGTAGGCGGGAGTAAGTGGTGGCCTCGCCGCCGGATACGGAGGAGAGCGGCAGCGGCGGAAAACTTCGAGATTTGTGCCTAGAATTAGGGTTTGGAGGAAGCCATTTTTTTCTTTATGGCCGAAGCTGAGCTCTAATGATTAGAGAAGGAGAAGAAGAAGAGGGAAAATCAGACGCAAATGATTGAAACCCACTCTCAGACTAAAAGCTAAAGCAACACTCTCCCCTGAGTTCAGTCACAAATCTTTAAGCAAAACACTAAAAGCTAAAACTGGTTTAGATCGACTCGCCTCTCTCTAGTCCTAAATCTGCACCAGACGCAAATGATTGAAAGGAATGTTTTTAAAAGCCAGGAGAAGAAGGGTATTTTAAATATTTTCTAATTTTTTTTACTGTTACACCCTTTTTTCGCGTATTTTTGACGTCTGACATGCACGCACAGTTAATTTGGATAGAAAAGATAACGTTTTAACTCTAACTCAAAAAATCGGGAGTTTAAATGTAACTTTACTGACTACAGGTGATTAAGTGAGAAACCGCTCAAAGTACAGGTGATCATCTGAACTTAACCCTAGATTTAAATTGGTAGTTTAAATATATTTGAAAAGACGATCTTTTATATTTTAAGTATTTTTATGTGGGACAGAGATATAATTTTTTTTAAAAATTGATATTTTTATGACATTTTTGATATTTTGAAATGATGGTGACGCGTGTGACGGTTTTTATATGGGCATTCATTTTCTGTTACAAAAATTGTTACGTTTTTCGGTGGCTCTCAGCAAAAATTGTCACAATTCACATTTTTCCTTGAACAAACTAAACTGAAATTGATCATTCAACTCTATAAACTCAAATCCTTTGTACTAATTAACATACAGATTCATTCGTCATCCTCACAAATGCCCCATTATTACTTAATCCCACTTCGCCTTCGCTCCCATTTCTCCTCTCTTTCTCAGTTCTACCGTTCCATTTCACATACACCCCACAAAACCAAAATCCCAATTCTTCACACCTCAAACACCAGCAAAGAAACCTCCACACTCCAACTATTCTCATGGGGCCGAGGCAACTCAGGCCAACTCGGCGGCGGAATCGAGGAAATTAAGATATACCCATGTCCTGTAGCCTCCCTTTTTCTCCCTCCTTCTTTCCGTCTTTCTTCCCCGATTCCCGGCCGTCTATCTGAGCCGGGCGGAGGGGCCACGGCGGAGGTGGGTATTTCTTGTGGGTTGTTCCATTCGGCATTGGTGGTGGAGGGTAAGTGTTGGATTTGGGGGAAAGGTGATGGCGGCCGCCTTGGGTTTGGTCATGAGAACCCGGTTTTTGTGCCTACTTTGAACCCCAATTTGGATAATGTGAAAAGCATTGCTCTTGGTGGACTTCATTCAGTGGGTCTCAATTCTGTTGGCCAGGTCTTCACTTGGTCAGTATTACATTCAATTATTTGATGTAGCTTTTTTTTTTCTTTCAAATAAAATAATTGCATTATTAATATATATGTATGTATATGTAATAAGTTGTGCTTAAGTTATTCATTTATTACTTATTAGAATGTTCTGTTTTTTGTAAAGAGTAATGGATGCTGTTGGATATATAAATCATGTGAAGTGTGTTTGACACATTGTTCAAGTTCAATTACAAAATTGGAGAGATATAGTGATTGCACTTTGAGGGACAATCAAAGGATAACGGTTTAGATGTTGTAAATTGATTCATTTATCGAATTTGCTTGTTTTGATTTCGCAAAATGATAAAATGGACTGGGACACTATTATTTAAATCGTAATTTGGATGATTAATAGGATGATGGACATCATAAACTTGAATTGCTTTGTACCACCAATAGATGTAGACTCTCAGTCACCTCCTTAGGTCTTTGATTTCAAATTGGCTGCCTTTGTCACTTCCCAGCTAGAGAATTATCATTTTATAATGTCCTTATTGTCCTTGATTCAGAGATGATTTTTTTTTAATTTAAATTTTTGATAAAAGAATATATTATATTGATTGAAAAGAAATGATACAATAAGAGGAGAAACAAAAGGTCCACCCTCAACGGACTAAAGAAAAAAAAGGGCACTTAAAAAGTGCAACCCTCTAATCTCTACACAAATCAGCCACACATGTTAGATATTTTCAAATCTGGAAAATATATAATTAATATATTATATGCTGCAATTAAAACCAATAGATGTTTTGATCCAATTGGTTTGGTTTGAAAGATTATAACTTTTTGAACAAGAGGGATTTATTAAGACAAGGGATGTATTGATTCAGTGATATAGGACAATTTATAAATTAAATTTTGCGATTGATTGATGTATGAATAAGACTAGAATCTAAGCTCTACGCTTAAATTCTAGGGTTTAGAGTTTCAACTCAGCGTCTATTAACTCTAGAGAGATATTCTCACGATATAGGAAAAGCCAATAATAATTGTAATATTCATAATAATGTCAGATGAATTACATCGATATTTAAATAAAACAAAACAACCCTAAATTGGACTAATGACAAAAATACCCCAACTAATTAAAACAAATTCATAATAATGACAAACAAAATAAATAAATAAAGAAACTAAATCATCTAAATAAATCAGAAAACTAAATCACTGATCCCCATCATTTCACCCCGGCTGGGAAAAATTCGGCTCTGTTGAAATGAAATCTTCGTAACGCTCCAACAATGCAGAATTAATGCGTTGAAACTTGTCTCTACCAATCCACGTGCAATCATTGTCAGGCTTGCCGCGCCACTTAACCAAAAACTGATGATATCCTCCACGCTTAGTCGAAACAAACCTCTCATCATCTTTGATACCATTTGCTGTAGACTGTGAAGAAACAAGAGGAGGTTCAGGTGTGACACCCCAAAATCCGTGTACTTTCAACCCATCGATATGGTGCTACATGGTACTACTAACTATACATTCATTCCAATAAAACTATATCAAAATGAACATATTTGCTAAGTTCTTATTACAATAATAATAATAATATAGTACTCTATGTTGATCAACACTCATCCATTAAACGTATTTACGTTTAAGTTTTGGCAACCTCATGTGCCTGTCAAGTAAACGACGAAAAATACCTTTGTTTATTCATACTTTGGCTTACCTTTGAATCCGTACCAAAAAATTGGCATAAGATAGCATTATCAATACTACTTTGAAAGGATTGTTAATAAATCAATCAACTTTTAAGATTCGTCTAGCCGAGTTAAGAATGACCTCGACTCTTTTGTAAATAACTTATGTACAATATAACATGAATTACAGAAACTTGGCTAACACGAAGGTCAGACAAGCGTTAGAAGAATTTGCCTTCAAGCGTCTCTTACTTTAAGTTCAACCGTTCTCGGTCTTTACAGTTTCTACAAAGTGAGGGCAATAAAGTAACTTAGGATTACTAATTCGGAAAGCGACCGAGGAAAATTTTCTTTTAGGGTGCCTCCCTTGTTTCTAAAACAGAACAACAGCAGAAGCGATAAAGATACAATTGAGGCAAGAGTTTAGCGACGACAACGCTTGGACACGGAATCACAGTGGCATGTAAGGTACGTAGTGTGCTCTTTTCTCCTTCATCGTTCGCTATCCTCTTTTCTGATTCTTCTCCTTTCTTTCTCTGCTCTTCTTCGTCGATCCCCTTTTCTTTCTCTCTGTTTTTTGGATATGTGCTGGTGGGGTTGCGACCGGTGTTACTGGGCACGATGGTGATGGGTCTCGAATGTCTTGATTTGGGTTGGGTCCGATTTGGTGTATGAATAAGACTAGAATCTAAGCTCTACGCTTAAATTCTAGGATTTAGAGTTTCAACTCAGCGTCTATTCACTCTAGAAAGATATCTCCACGATATAGAAAAAGCCAATAATAATTGTAATATTCAGAATAATGTCCTCCCAAGGAGAATTACATCGGTATTTAAATAAAACAAAACAACCCCATCAAAAAAATCCTAAATTGGACTAATGACAAAAATACCCCAACTAATTAAAACAAATTCATAATAATGACATAAACAAATTCATATTATTTACAGCCATAAAAAATAATACTGTTTGCCATATAATGGTGTGTAGAATACAGATTTAAGTGGGGCTTCAAGGACACATTCTTCTTAGACAAATGTACCTTGATAATATATCTAATATCTTTATCTAGTGTGGCTATGTAAATTTAAGCTATAAAAAGTACTTCGGTATCTATCCATGACAACAGTTTGTATGTTGAAACTAAAAATTAAGACAAGGTTGTTAGATTATCTTACGGGTTTGGTTCCCTTAAAGAATAAATAATTGTTGCAGATTGTGTTAGAGGAGTGATCATTCTTAACTTCATGTCTCAAAAGAATTATTTATTATGATTCTTGCCAGTTTCTGAATTTCTTCCTTACAATTATAGTCAACAAATTTGTGCCATAAATCATCAAAATGTTTTATCTAAAGTAAAAAAGAAAACATCAAATGGTTAAACCATTAATTCACTTCCAAATTATATCCCAATATGTCATCCCCTTATAATCGCTGTTATATCATAGTTATAATATTGTTATTGCATGTTAGGCTTGCGTATGTAGTGGCGATGCTGTGTGCTGTGGATATGGTTTGAACTTATTGATATCTTATCATTAAATTTTCAGGGGGTATGGTGGTTTTGGTGCTCTTGGGCACTCGGTTTATCATAGAGAACTGTTCCCTAGATTGGTGGAAGGTTGTTGGGATTCAGATATACGTCATATTGCGACCAGTGGAACACATACCGCTGCCATCACTGAATCAGGTTAGAGACAGCTTCTTTCTTATTTGTAGCATTCTTAATGATTTATACGCTGCCCAAAGCTATTCTATTTTTTGAGCGTTCCAATGTGGACCAACAGATTTGGGCTTAGAAAATATATAATTATAAGATTTTTTTTATGTGGAGTTTGTCGGCCAACATAATTAGTAGAGGGAAACTGTTATCTTGTTGCCCCTTCTTTTTCTTTCTCCTATTCTTGTTTTTTCTCCTCTTCTACTATAAGAAAGCAGTGTATTTTTGAAATTTAAGTGGTCTCCTGTTCTTGGGTTTAAATTTGTCAAATTGCCTAATTTGATTTAGATTTAGATTATAACTCCCCTTCAGTTGCAAATGACATTTAGAAAGTGCATTATTATTTCCATATGACATGCCTTACCATATATAAACATGTTGGAAAGGCTTCTTATAGAATATTATGACATCCTGAAATAAAAAGGGGGAAAGAAGGAAATATCAACATGAGGCATGAAGACTCATAATTGTTTGTTGGTATTTGGTAATTATGTTATCAATGATGTTATGTGGTTTGATATTAGTTTCCTGCTTTATGTGTCTGCGAGTCTCTTGCATGCTGGGAAATGCGAAGGCATTGAATTAATAAGTTAGTTATTACTATTTTTTAACTTTGGCCATTTCATTGATTTGAATATTTGATTTAGGTGATCTTTATACCTGGGGTCGAGATGAAGGAGAAGGTAGACTGGGCCTTGGTCCTGATCGAGGCCCAGATCAGGCAGGTGGACTTAGCATCCCTTCCAAAGTAAAAGCTTTGCCTGTGGCTGTGGTTGCTGTTTCTTGTGGTGGATTTTTCACAATGGCATTGACGGAGGATGGGCATCTTTGGAACTGGGGAGGTAAATTATCATGTGTGTGTTTTTTTTGGCTAAGGGAGGTAAAATTATGTCATTTCTTTTTAATATTTTCTTATCCTTTCATGTGGTATTCAGTAGTGTGGATTATAGGAAGAGTATTCTCATGCTTTACCTGGTTTATTGAGTTTGAGTATCAGATCTTTACGTTTGGCTACTCCAACATGAAGCAATATGGTGTCTTAAAATATGGTGTTTTAGGAAGTTGAGACGAATGTCTAGTAACCGAATCCTGAATCTCAGAGATATAGGTGTTATTTACTGGTTTAATGTGTTACTCCCTCTCCGAATCGAGGGCCATCTTTTAAAACATGCAAGGCACAGATTTTAATACATGCCATTATTAGATGTCATATTTTATTTAGTATTTCAATATTATACTTTAAAGGCTAAAGAATAACACCACTTTTTGATGGCACTGAGTTTGGGAACTATTATTTATTTTTTCTTTTTTGGCTTAAATAAATATCAGTACACTGAATTAGGCCTCTCATTGCACTTTGGTACGTTTCATTTCAATTTTTTCAATCAAGGGATTCTACTCCCAATTTATTTCAATTTGGTCTTATTGAACCTGCCACGTCAAAAATTAATGACATGGACTGTACATGTGGCAAATGATTGCTTATGTGGATTAAGATCTTTACAGTAAATGCATAGGGCAAAACTGTGACTAACCATTACAATTTATAGATACGTATTAAAAACATTTTTTTAAATATTAAAATATTTGTGACAGCTAAAACCCGTTGAAAATAAATGGGGTTCTTTTGCATCACATCCTAGGAAAAGATGCCCCACGCTGAAAATATAAAATATTTCTTCATTCCCTACCAAAAACAAATCTATTACATCATGTACAAAGAAATTGGAAGACTACAGGACCAAGTAGTACTAGGAGAGCAGGCAAAGTTGGGGACCAAGTAGGCTTGGGGCCCAAGTTTAACAAACAAGCTGAACTTATTTATGACTTGTTTTATGCTTACAAAACCTAAAACATCGTCTAAGAGCCCGAACCTTGAAACCTAGCCAGAAAGCCTAGTTTTACATCCTAAAAAGCAACTTATCAAATAATTTGTGACAGCTAAAACATAATGCAAGTGTACTTAGAAAACAACTAGTAGCATATGAACCTAAAGAAACATAGAATGTGGCTCCGATCTTAAATTCGCAGTGTTCCATGAACCACAAACTTTCCCTCGTTTGAACATGCTTTTTCTTAAGCCACTTACGCACCGCGTCAAGGAAATCTTTTACTGCAACTTTGAGTTGTAAATTTGTGCGAATAGATTCTAATATTAGAAGTCATCTTTCAGCTAGTATTCTGCTTTATAGTTGAACCACATTCCGAATTGTGGATTTATTTATGATCACTTTTTTGGTTATTAATTGTTTGGATCTCAGTTAATTAAGATCCTGCGTGTTCAAGTGGTATTGCGGTATTCTGGTATCAAACATTAATGAATTTATGATATACGTGGTTGTCATGCGACTCAACCACACTCCTGAAGCATCTTTGCCTTGGGTGATCATTTTCAATGAATCACTCATGAAATTGGGTCGAAGAGCAGTTATTCTCGATTCATGTTTAATTAGATTTTCTTTGCGCTTTCTTATGTGATAACATGCGTAACTTATTAAAAAAAAGGGAAAAAAAGAGAGGCATGCCTGTGCATTTGGTTGGTTGCTTATTTAGTCATCTTTGACTTTGTGAATTTAACATGACATCTTATGGACAAAATCCTCTGTTTGTGGCTCAGCAAACTCCAACTATGAGCTTGGACGAGGTGATAAAATTGGTGGCTGGAAACCACAACCAGTTGCTAACCTTAAAGATGTTCATATCATTCAGATAGCAAGTGGTGGATATCACTCTCTTGCTTTAAATGGTATGAAGACTACATTTTCAGTAGCAACTACATTTCATGTTTCTTTTAGAGTACTTGAATAAGAATCTTATTCTTCTTGTGAGATTCAGATAAAGGTAAAGTTTTTTCGTGGGGTCATGGTGGACATGGTCAACTGGGACATTCTTCTATTCAGAATCAGAAAACTCCTCTAGCCATTGAGTCTATAGCTCATGAGAAGGTCGTCTATATTGCTTGTGGAGGTTCATCATCAGCTGCAGTAACTGGTAAGATGTATCCTTATATATGTAGACAGTGTCAAGGGGAAAAAATAATTATACATATTATTACAAATTTATAATTATTTAAGCTGATCAGTGTTATTAGTCTATCTATTCCATTTTCTTGTCACCGTTGGGTGTCTGACATGGACTAAACATTCAGAAAACATTTTAGAAACCACAG
The DNA here is from genome assembly GCA_020205505.1 of Panax japonicus. NCBI lineage: Eukaryota > Viridiplantae > Streptophyta > Magnoliopsida > Apiales > Araliaceae > Panax > Panax japonicus. The sequence continues at coordinate 19,822,561 of CM035102.1, read as the reverse complement.
ACTGCAATCATTGGACTAGCTTTACCTTAGAAATGAATCAATTCCAAAGAGAAATGTATGTCAAGAGAACTACTATAGAGCACTGATTGGACACACTGAAAGGGTTTACTTGAGGCAAGTCAGGTTTAGAAAAGCTTATAAAACAAAGTTTGGATGAAGAAAGAATGGGTTAAGAATACATATCCTCACAAAGAATCGGTAGAAAAACATGACACATATAAAGTACACAGCTTTCATCTCCAATTAAAATTCAAATCTGTATAACCTTGTAGGATTACAATGCCTATATAGAAAATATAAGACTTGGAGAACAGGTAAAAACCCTAATTTAGAAAGGAAAGAACTCCTTTTTCTAATATTCTACTATAATCAAACTTTTGAATAATCTGCCTAATTTAATTAAATTTAAGTATTAATTACAGTTGATTTACCTATATATAGTCACAATCTGCATCATTACTTGTTACTGATATGACACAGCCTCGTTATTCTTTCGATCCCTTGTTTCATCACTCCAATAGTATCATAGATCGTGTCAATGCAGAGGAAATGAATGTATTTTCATACTATTAAATCTTAAGTCAGAGAACTAGATAAACCAGTCTGTACAAAATTATATGCATAGCAGAAACGAACAAAAAGAGTCTAAATGATGTGAAAGAGATGGTTGAACCTATTCATACTCTCGTGGAGATTGTGTGCAGGTTGGACTTTAGGTGGTTGTGGTTCTTCTTAAACTTATAACCAAGCAAATACATTTTCCCACAGCAATAGACTTAATTTATGTGTGCTTGATATGTCTTTGCCACTCATCCAAATGTTTGGCTCGAGGAGAATGCCTTGGGTTGGAGTTAAAGGTTGACATGTGTTTCTTTCCAGTTTCAAAATAAAGAAGTCAGGTGGACACTTCTTGCTGACTGTGGGAAAGAAGCTGTTTAGAACCTGCTATCTCCAGACACCGTGGCCGACGGGGAGGGGTGCCAACAAACCAACCGACCGTGTTGCATATATAGTTCCCCATCACTCGTCTATCTTTTTGGGGTAATTGAGATGGAAAAATCCACACTTTAGAAGGTGAATGTCAGGATCAAGCTTGATGAACTTAAATCAATTCAATAACTAATCGAACAGTGAGATATTAGAGGAGATTACTTAGAAAATAGAGACAAAGGGTAAGTACTTTATGAAGGAGAGAGATACAAATCGAGAGACGTAGAGAGAATATCTTTATATAGGGAGATTGAAAATAGAGAAAGGGAGATGGAGAGAATGACTAAGCCATTTATTTGTTCAATCAATTCATATTCAAGATGACTAGGGGATAAATAAAAGTAATCATATGCTAGCTAACAATCCTACAACTTGGGGACAAGATAATAGTATTAGTAAGTAACTAATAAGTCCCTAGACTTATTTCTGTTAAATGCTTTTTACATAACTCTATTTTAGGTCAACTTACAAATGACTAACTATACTTTTTTTCTTAGTCAACTATCTCAACTTTAATTTTCTTACAAAACGTTACAAAAATCATTAGTCTCGTTTGACTTTTAACAGAAAGTTGATTAGGTCTATAATTAGGAGGGAGAAACTCCACCTCTGTGATGACATGGCGAATCAATAATGATGTGTATAAATAACTCTTCACTGTACATATTTATATAAATCCACCTCTGTAATAAATTCTTACTAACTTTATATATGTCCATATTTGTACTTTCTTAGTGAATTTATAAGAAAATATATGTATTTTCTTATAGTATTTATAAATAATAAATAAATAAAACCAAAATAAAGAAAAATAATAATAATAGTAAACTTGAAAGCTCTATTAGAATGGAATCTACCTCAGTTTGTGCTTTCCCTCTGTGAGACGACGGAAGTTGGAAAAAAACTTGAAAGCTCCGATGGAAATGAATTTTTGAGTGAGCGAATTTGATTTACACTATTGGAATGTATAAGCCCAGTTCATAGCCCCAAATTCGTATATCTTGGTGTCACCAGCTACAGTACGTTGCGTTAGATCTGAAGCTCTCCGGCATTGGTGTTGTAGATCTGAAGCTTATCGGCAACGATAATCTTTCTTTGCATGAAGTAGTTGGATCGATAATCGAAATCTTCCAAAAATATTGCCTTAAGATCAGCATGTCCATAATTAATGAATGGTCCCAATATTGGAGCTGATAGTCGGCCATTAAATTTCATTTACCTAGATCCCTTTTTTCAAGTTTTTTATTTTTTGTAAATCAAAATGGAAAATAAATATCCGAATCTTCTTTATTTATCTTTTTTTCCAAGATCAGAAGCTCACCAACAACAGTTAGATATGTACTTCTTTGATTCACAAGCACAAATTCTTTAATTATTTTGTTGGTTTTGTTTTTGAAAATTTACTATATATAGACGATTTTGTTTGGTGATATTTGGTTTGGGGAGAAGATGATGAACAATGGGTTGTGAGTTATTTTGGTTGAGGATTTTTTCTGGGTTTTCAGATAAAGAAGATGAAATATTATGTTTAATTTATTATATTATTGAATAGAAATTATTGAAATGTTTGGGTTGGGTTAATGGGTTAATAATGGGTGATGGGTTGGTCTTTATTAGGTGGGCATTAACTTACATGTCAAAAAGAAGTTTCCACCTAGGATTTAGTAAATATGTGGTTCAACGTTAGTTGACAGTAAGAAAAAAAATTGAGTTAGTTGACTGTAAGTTGACCTAAAATAAAGTGATGAAAAAAATATTTATCCATTTTATTTCTACTATGACCCTTGGCCTTGCAATGAATGTCATGCCCTTGAGTTATTTCATAGGGTGATGATGTAAAATGAGCCCACGAGACATGGTTGGACCGGTATAAGAGACTACAAGTAAATGCCAAAGAGTCCAACAAGTAGAAGAATTATAGAATTTATATTTATTTATTTTATTTTAATTTCTTATTTATTTAATTTATTAGAATCCTAATTGGTTTTGTGATGTTAGTTAGGTTTTTAAAAATAGGGATGTACTTTACTTTTTTAAACTGCTTAAATATAAATTATTACCCTGAACTATTAACCCTAGACTCTGGTGATCAACCTTTCAATTTTTGCAATTATGTGATTAAATTATTATTTTTTTCCACTTTCATTCAATTGAACTTGTCACATCATAAATTGATTACATGTCATAGACATGTGGCATTTGAGTGCTGATGTGTGAAAAAAGAATATTTTTTTTATTTAATTATTATCATTTTAAGTAAATAAAAAGGTAAAGATGTAATAAACATAACATATATTAATTATTGAAAAGAAAAATCAAAATATAGAATACAAAATGTTTAACATATAATTATAGATACATAATAAATAATCAAATAAACATAACAAAAATTAAGACCATTTCCCTCTTATAATATTCTTGGAAGAGGGTGCCTTTGGTGGTGCCTTTGGTAACGCAGACACAGGTGGTGCATAGTTGTCGTCAGCTCGTGCCGTAAGGTGTTAGGTTAATATTCTGCTCTTTCCAAGTTTCCCCTTCCCGTTGTTCACATCACAAGCCCCATCCCCCGTTCTCGTTGCATGTGTCCATCCCGTCCCTGGGTTCCCATTTTCTAAATCTCTTTCGATATTTGTTTTTAATTTTTTTAACAGAGATGGTAAACAAAAGGAAAACAGGTGAGAGATCTAAACGTTGGTTGATGGCGATCAATTTTCTTATTCTCCTTTCCTTTTTTCTTTTTTTGACTTCGATGAAGAGGAAAATCGGAGGCAGGGTGTAGTGCATTTCAATTGCAAACCTAGATAATGATACAAACTTAGGTCTAAAAGAAAATAAATTCTTTTTTAAGGTTGCCAATGACGTTGCTGGTCGGAAAAAAAAACTCTATTTATTCGTTGTTTCAATCATTCGTTTTTAGTCGAAGATTATAGTAGAGTATACATGGTGGCGGCGGGTGTTGTGGCACGGGAGAGGAGCCAACAGGTTTGTTGATGATGAACAGTAATGGCTGAATTGAGTCTCAACCCATTGATGTACAAGAGGGAGGAAATTAGATACTTTTAGTTTTTCTTATATGTATTTTGGTTTTGCTTTTTAGTAATTAATATATGTTACGTTTTATAATGGTCTTACCCTTTTATTTACTTAAAATGATAATAATTAAATAAAAAATTATTTTTTTTTGACTCACTTGCACCGAAATGCGACTTGTCTATGACACGTCATCAATTTATGACGTGGCTAGTTCAATTGAACGAAAGTTGAAAAAAATTAATAGTTTAATCCTGATTGCAAAAATCGAAAAGTCGATCACCGAAGTTAAAAAATATATATTTAATCCTTTTTAAAGTTGACAAAATTATTATACAGTTTCTGCAGACGTATAACTTATTTGAGAGCAATTGACGTATAATTCTTCCTAATTCTTAGTTACAAAATCTAGTCTCCACTATAGTGGTATCAAAGATCCGGTCTAAACCTTACCCTACAGTCACCATTGTCCCAAAATCCTTTTTCGGAATCAGCTATCACCCTCCACCATAGTATGCCAAGAACTTTAAACTCTAGCCAACCGCAGCCTTAACTCCCCACCTGTTTAGCCGGACTCTTCACCATTTACATCATCGTCAAGCCCCAACCCTTGCAACCCTTCTGTTAAACCCACCACACAAACTAGAGGGGAAAAAAGACAACTCAAGCATCTTTGTAAATGTACGAAACCTAGCCATCACCAGAAACATCCAACACCTAGCACCACCCTACACTGGAACCTTTCTTCTTCGATGTTATCCACTTCATTTGTCAAACCCTGGCCACTAAAGCACCACCCACAAAACTAGATCTGCAACACATGAACCCCCAATCAATGCCGCTCAAGCCAAGCACTTCCTCGTCGATTAGTCCATATCACTTTCGTTGACCCCAGTCACCGCAACAGCAAAAAGCCAAAGCAACAAGTAGAGAAAAAAACTAAAATAAGAAAAATAAAAGAAAAGAAGAATGAGAAGAGATCTTTCGTTGTTATAGTCCATTGCTGCCCTTACAATATTCAAAGAGACAAATGCAAATGTTCAAGCTCTCCTAGGGATCCTGAGCATCTGCTACAGGGTCCTAATCTTAATCTTGAGCATCTGCTACAAGGTCCTAATCTTAGGGTTAATCCATGGGGTTATGTTGCTAGACTAAACTCAATGGATAGAAGAGAAAAATTAGAAGTTGGTAGCTATGTAATCTTTCTTTCTTATCACTTCTCCCTAAAGTAACCATGTCCGAAACTTGGACAAGGGTATGGATTATGGACACTTCATGTTAGTGTAAAAATGCTAAATTTGAGGAGTACCTGTGTTGGGCTCATCAAAATACCATGTCCAACGAAAACTCTATCCGAGTTCGTGCAACATAGGTTAGTAGGCATGACTTTGAGATATTTTTAGATTGAATGCACAACTTGAAGAATTTCTTTTGTATGATCTAAATGATGAGAGGAAGAAGCTCTTCGCTGAAGCAAAATTAGTGATGATAACTCTAATTTGGTGGACTCAGTTTCTGAAAAGTTTATATGAACTCGTAAGGAGACCGGAAGATATGAAGCTTTCATGAATTATGACTTTGTGCGTCTCTCCAACTCACTGAGTTGGTGCAAGGAAGTAAGTTTGTGGCTAAGTGTATTGCATGATTCTACAGTCTAGATGTAGGTGTGAGTTCGAAGAGAGATCAACGACGGAGCTACTAGCCTACCATAAGTCTTCCTTGTACAATCGTTCCCTTGAGGTTCAAGACGTGTGGATATCTATGTAGTATGTACCATTGAGTACTGAATCCTGAGCTTACAAACGAGGTAGCCTCTTGCAAATGCTTGCACTTGGGTGCTGCTATTCAAGTGGTTGAGGACTGAATCCTTAGCTTTCAAATGAGGTAGCCAATTAAGTAGAGCACAATTTAAAGAGGAAAGATTCTGTTATAACTCCAATGATGGCCACGACTAGGACTGAGTGTACTGTACTTCCGTGGAGCCTATAAGAAGTAGCCCAGTTGAAAAATTGTTGACAAGCTCTCCAGTTAATAGTAGGTCAATTAAAAATCATCGACGAGCTATCCAGTTATTAGCATGCTTGATTGTTCCCCAACTTCTTCTCAAGCTAGTAGCAATCTGCAATCCTTTGTCCAGGTGTTACAGTTGTAATGGCTTTGGACATATAGCTTTTTGTTATCCTTCCCCATGTATGAATATATTACTCATTCTAAAACAGCTAGCTGTGGTTGGAAAGGAACTTTGTAACACAGATGTGGAAGAGGAGTTTTGTGAGCCTACAATTGTTTTTCCTAATGATGAGTGGCACGAACCCATGCTATTGCTGATGAAGTTGATAATACTTCACAGATTCTTCATGGGAAATATTTTAAATAAGAATAAAGTGTACATGAGAAGTGTGTTCTATAATAGTTGATACTGGAAATTGTACTGATGTTATTTCTGAGGATGTTGTTAAGAAACTTGGATAAAGCTTGAATCTCACCTGGAGCCATATGATGTAGCATGGATTGCTACCACGATGATGCGGGTTATTAAGAGTTGTTTTTGGTCACTTTTTCTATTGGCAAGTTTACAGGGACTGTCATGTGTGAGGTTTTGCCATTTAACACCCTGTCTTGTAGTTTTAAATTGGAGAGAAAAGAAAGGAAAGTTGAAGAAAGTAAAATTTGTTGGGTGTTTTGGAGTTTTTTCATGAGAAAATAAAGGAAAGCTAAAGAAAATATGCATCACTTTCCTCCAAAAAATTTCTTCTCAAACTTGAGAAGATTGTGAGAGAGAAGAAAACTTGAGTTGGTAATAATTTCATAATACCAACTTTGCCCTTAAAATTTTAACTAAACATAATTTATTTCCAATCATATCCTAGGGTTTCCTTCTCCTAAATCTCACAGAAGCTCTCTATCCTCCTGTTGCTCAATCCTACCTGACAGCCACTTCTCTTCACTAGCAGTAGCATCTCTTCCACTCAACAACTTCATTTTCTCCATTAATTCAATTAATAAGCTTCATCATTTTTTAGTGATATTTGTGTGTGTGTGTGTGTGTGTGTGTATATATATATATATATATATATATATATATATAAATTGGACAACGAACCTATGAAGAAGAAACGGAAGAGAAAGATAGGAGCACGAAGGATTGAACGGCCAGAACAGAGAAACTTCAATTGAAAGAAAAAATTGGAGTGAATGAGAATGAAGAAGATGAATTGAAGAGAAAAAGAGGAAGAAAATGATTTTGAGGAGAGAGAAAAAGGAGACAAGGATGAAGAGCAGAAGAAAAATATGGAGGAGTTGAAGAGTGGGTATATTAGTAAAACTGTAATTTTTTTTCTTTTCTTCCCAACTCCCAGACAAGACTTAAAAAAATACATCAATTCACTTTCTTTTCTCTTCATAAACACAAGACTAAAGAAAATTATCTTATTTTCTCTGACTTTCTTTTCTTCTCTTTTCTCTTACTTTCTTTTCTTTTCTTCTCATTAAAAACTCACAGATGCAGTGTTAAGCTTTGGCAAATCTTAGGAATTAAATGACTTTGGGATCTTGATGCACAAATTGTTGCACGTGCTAACAGTTATTCATTTGTCGGACAACACCACCAACATTCTTATCAACCACACTATTGTGCTAGTGACGTACCAAATTTGAAGCACAAGTGGACAAACTTGTTTCCTCCTATTATATTCTTGTCATTCCCAAGATATGACGGAGTCAAGTTCTTCTCACTGAAGGAGTGAAATAAAACGAACCTTGAGACATGGTTGGACCAGTATAAATGACTAAAATGGAAAACATAACTCTAAAGGGTAAAATTACGTCGTTTTGTTAAGTAGCCTGCTAAGGCATGCCTTAGATAATATTTATCATACATATATATATAATAATTAAATAAACAATTTTGTTTGTCGTCCTTGTTTTTTTGTTCAACCTTTGACTTTTTCTACATTAAGTCAACTTTTATTATTTATCAATCCAAATCAGAAACTAGAATTAGTAACATAGTTTTATAAAGAAACAAGAATTAATATTGTAGTTTTATAGGGAAATAATCAAAATAAGATCATATTACCTAATATTAATTTGTTACTTTTATTCAAATATATACATATAATAATGCAAGTTTAAGTACAATTATGTTACTACTATAATATAGTTTGAGAGGAAAAGAAAATTATCTTTATCCAACTTAAATTTTTTATTGTTAGAGATAAAATAGATGTATTGAATATTATTATTATTATGTTATTATAAAGAGTACTAAAGCCTTTATATATAGGCTACAAGTTGAGTAGTGACCAAGTATGTGGGAACCAAATATATATGGGCACCAAGCATACTTCGTGACCAAGTTCTAATAATAGTATACTCTAATAGAATCATGATTCTAGAATAATCTTCTAACACTCCACCTCAAGTTAAAAGTCTTATATCACGACTTACAACTTGTTACATAACATAATCTTAAAAATAAAATACTCAAACCAACCATAGTGTGAAATCATTTTATCTTCAACACTCCCCCTCAAATCGAGGTCATCTTCAATTTGCGTAGGAAAAAAAGTTTTTTTTTTTATTGCGTCCAAAGTTAGATTTCTCATTTTCGGTATATAACTTCACACATCCACTTTCTGAGGATATCATATGCCGACAATAACCCACAACTAATGTGAAGGACTCTCTATCCTTGCCCGAGAGCTATCTTTCAAACTAGTTCAACATAACCATTTACAGTCTTGGGATAATACCCCAGGTCGTCTTTCAAGCGAGCGAGAAATGGGAATTGGTTAAACTTACGAAGATACCAACATTGACGAACGTTTGTGCTTGCGGCTACCTTAACCGGACTCTCAATCCTTCAAAAAACAACTACTAAGGACTCCTTGCCTTCCTCAATAATAGAGGACTCTAGCCTCCTAAAAAATCGAAGGACACTCTTTCCTGAAGATCCTATGTAATTCTTACTTTCCAATCAACCATCCATTTATAGTCAACCAGAGAAATAACTACCAAGGACAAACCATTTTTGTTTCACCACAAAAACAAACTACCAACATGGATTATAATTTAGTTTCTCTAAAAAACACAGAAAAACTATAAGAAAATTTCGCGCCACCGACTATGTGCTGCCGGCGGCGGAAGCAAGATTTCTAGTTGGCCTCCCAATATCAAATTAGCTTTGATACCATGTTAGAGATAAAATATATATATTGAATATTGTTGTTATATTATTACAAAGATTATTAAACTCTTATACATAGGCTACAAATTAATTAGTGGCCAAGTATGTGTGGGAACTAAGTATGTGTGGGTACCAAATACTTGGTGACCAAGTTCTAATAATAATGTACTCTAATAGAATCATTCTAGAATAATCTTCTAATAGTTATTATTATTAAAATTAGTAAAATATTAGTATAATTATACTTTCAACTATAAGATTGATTTAATTAGTAGTTAGATAATATACTTTTCGAAGGAAACAATTTTATTATGAAAATTATCTTACTAAATATTAAAGTGTTACTATTATTAAATATAAATATAATATACTAATTGACCATATGACCAAGTCAATAATAAGAATTAGTAATATAGTTTACAAGAAAACAATCATAAGACATGTTACCTAATATTAATTTATTACCATTATTAATAAAATTTTATTGCAACTTAGATAATATAGTTTGAAAACAAAATAATTTTTTCACATAGATTGTCTTGCCTAACTTGAATTTGTCACTATTAATTAAATATAAGTGTAATTATATTTCAAGAATAAGTAGAATTTTATTATTACTTGGATAATATAATTTTAGAAGGAAAGTATTTTCTTATGAGAATCATTTTACCTAACAAGTCCAATAATATATTCGTAAATTTTTTTTAACAAAATATTTACATTATCACAACTCTAGAATAAGACCCGCTAGTATGTATGTATGTATGTGTGTGTGTATATATATATATATATATATATATATATTTCTCATTTGTACTTTATATAATTTATTAGAATCCTAGTTTATGGAAGGAATTTATTATTTTAAAATCCTAATTGGTTTGGGGAATTTAGATAGGTTATTATAAATTGGGATGTACTTTTTATGTGGCAGACACAAAATAATTATACAATTTATATAGGATTTTTGAGAGCAATTCATTATGTGTTTCTTGTAACGCCCCGAAATTCGATCTATTTTCACACCCGGATTCCGTACGTCACGGTCCCATCTGTTGCCAAACATACATCATTATATAGTTAAATATAACAACATACATTCTCAAATCCCAGGTTTTAATATCTTATAACCTTGTTCATTACAAATAATGATAATTACATTATTCTTTATCTCTTACAAGAGTGACTTTCATCCGTCACTACGGATACATAACCGTTCATTAAACTATTCTATAGTTTAATTACATTGTTCTACATTACAAGTCCTCGCTTGATCTTCACGCTTATTCATCTAATGAATGGCACTTCATCTGGATACCGATCAGCTTGATCTTTACGGGATCCTTAAGTTCTTTCTAACATCGTTTGGTGAAAATGTTTTTATTTAAAGCAAGTGTGAGCATTCAATTGCTCAACAAGTCATAGCAGTTGAATAAACAACTTCAAGAATTTAAACATTCCTTTAGAACTTCGATAACCGAACAAAGGTTATGAAGCAGCTTGAATAATAGGAATAATCTCGATTCCTATAATTTTTAAATATTAGTCACATTCACTTTGAAATACTTTTATTCTTCTACTTTTTTCATACACATTCAGTCTGGCTAGAATCAATAGCACAAACTTAACAATAACGGTTCATGTATAAACAGAACATTCTCTTATTGAACAGTTCAATCACAGAACAGTTTATCTCATAGAAACATCGAAGTGTGCAAATTGTGGCACAAGGCCTCGTACGTTCTACCACCTTGTACAAATATCACGCATTTTCACATAGACAGAACTTCTCAAGTTCAACATCTGAGAAGTTTTAAAAACTAACATTCATTTAGAGTATGAATGAAGTTAGAAAACTTGCCTTACGAACAGCTATAGCTTATAGTTTACGCTGAACTACTCATTTCAATTCCTATGTAGCACATAAGGAAATAACACATACACCAATTAGTCATATACTTGACTTACACACTAGTGTACTTAACTTTACTTCTTAGGGTTCGCGTTCTTGCAACCTAAGTTTACGCAACCAACTTTCATTACTGGTTTACGGCTTCATGACATACGGAGATGTCTTACTCATACATTCATCATCTTTGATGATTTACATTCTTATATTTTTCTTATAACTTCTCTAGGACTTAGCACACATCGCTTCTCTGCTAGTAGTCCATATGGTACTCTGAGTGGTTTTTCACAAACAACCAACAAACAAGTTCCCGTCTCATCTACACTGCCCATAACAGTGAGTTAGATCGGTTGCCAGTTTCGTATATACATTCGCTCTCTGAAGGAATTGTTTAGCCCAGCTCCCATATGTCAACCATCAAAGATTACGATTGTACCATAACCTAAACTTATCTTAACTTATCCGAACTATTAAACTATAATGTTCGTTAAGTCAATTTCTTATTCCTTATGGCTTTCTGACAACTAAATGCCATACCTCGGGATTCATTCTCTATCATCTAAGTCATACAGTCTTTTGTACACTCAGAACGATCATTCAATATTTTAATCATTAACTCGGCTTCTTTACGTTATGCGTACTTGTCTTTAATTCAGCTTCTTCACCGTTCACAGGTTTAATCATTGTTCTTCATTACCTTACGATCAAACCATACACAGGGTGTAGGTTCCATCCGTTTAGTATTTGCGTACACTCAATCTTCATGTCGGTTCAAGTGTTTAACGCTTACATTTCATTCTAACATTCTCCATCCGACTCACATTCGGCTTTCATTAATCTTATTACCGTTCGCTACGGCTTTCTTGATAATTCATATCTTACTTACTACCTTCGTCAACGTCTAAGTTATACAACCAATGTAAACTTAGAACGTTCGCTCGACGCGAATACGATTTACGAGGATCGTTTACGTATTCAACGTTCACGTTACTTGTCTCTTAATTCTATTCAACCTTCATCCAAGGTTTTAATCGTTTTCATTCGTTATCCATTACATTAACCCCACGTTCATTACTCATTCTTAATGTCAAAGCCATACCGTTCGTTGTATGCTAAGATTGATCGTTCATCGCAACAACTTTGCGTCCACAGTGTCTATACGCTTTACACTTATCTCTCATTATCATAACATAACATCGAAATGTTATTCATTACCCTCACCACTCAATGTCTAAGGAATCACAACCATAGCAATCCCCCACGTTCGTTTATCGCGACTACAATCTCTGAATATCGGTTACGTAATCTACCGCTTAAATTCTCTGTCTTTTAATCCTGTTCAATCTTTCCATTCAACCTTCAATAAAGGTTTAATACACTTGATTAAGTGTTACATTCGATGAACTACACGTTCATAGCTTTCGATACACTTCCCCCAGGTTTTGAGCAGTTAAAAGCTCATTACTGGCTTTTTCCCTACGCCGGCGCTGCGGCGCCGGTTCCTTACTTATTTTCTCATGATTTTAACTATATTAAACCATTCTTAACATCTTTTACTTCTTATTCTCATTAAGTTATGTTTTTAACGTAGAAAACTTAAAGAAAATTTATAAGAGACAAGGTTTCGGATTACCTTTCTCCTTTAATCTTCTTCCGTCGGACTAAGTTTGCACACGAGCAAGCTTTTCCTCCTACTTCTCATCCGATCTCTCTCTCGCTCTCAAGTGTTATAGGATTTTCAAAATCCTAAACAAATGAAATTAAGCTTCCTATTGATAGAAAATCAAGGCTAGGGGCAAAATAGTCATTTCGCCCCCGAATTTACTATTCACACCTCCTTACTCCACCTCCTTACTATTCACGAAGCTTCCCTTGGAAGCTTCGTGCTTTCGTCTTGCGGAATTCGTCCGATAGTTCAAAAACTGCGATTCTCGGAATCCAAATATTTTTAGATATTTCGTCTTTCGTTTACAGTTTAACTTTTACGTATTCTTATAATCTCCGAAAAACTGAAAAACACTTTTCCACGATAAGTGTTTTCCTTCACGTTTTCCCCTAATGTAGTTAAACGAATGAAAAGTACATAACAGTACTTTTCGTCGTTTTTATTGTCCGATTTCTGCATGTTTTTCAAGAAAAACTTTTATCGGCTTACTTAACTTTTCACGATATTTTATCGTCAAATCTTTCGACGGAATGTCATTTCGACATACCGAACTCTCAGAAAGGCATAGGTTATTGAAACTCTAACCCTTAGGTTTTCGTCGGGTGAATAGTGCATATTTCGTCTTTTTCCCCGGAAATATTTTTGTTCCTGGGAAATTTTTATGTTCGTCTTGAAAATTCTTACTCTTTCAGTCTAGCTCATAGCCAGGATCCTCTCGATTAATAATCATCCTAGTTTCTAGAACGATTAATAAACACAGCACATAATAGTATTAATAAAAATTCATTTTATTAATAACTAATTCTTTAAACTTAAATTCTGGACAATCCGATTTTCCGGGTTGTCACATTTCTCCTGTTGTCTTCTTTAATTCTTCCCCAATTCTTAGTCCCAAAATCTGGTCCCCTCAAGGTGATCCACTATAGTTCTTAGACCGCAATGCATTGCTAGGGAGATTGCATATGTATGCCAAGGCTATTTGGGGTGCATAGTTATCATAATCTCATGATTCATGATACATACATTACAATTCAGCACGAATCTGGTCTCTAGTGTTATGGATGGTGAGTAGATTTTATACAAAAGATACATGAATCTTACTATTCGCGTTACAAATCTTACACTTTGATACAACTCAACACCCTTACGATTCAAAATTGAAAGTTAAAACAAGTCCTTTTGTTGGTACCTTTTGTTTCCTTCCTATTTTGCATTATTCTCTTTGTTTTTTATTAGTCATTTAAGTTAAAATGGTAATACAAAAATAATAGTGATCCACTTGTGATCATGACATGAAAGAGCCCTATGCCCCTATCAAGGAGGATACCTTAGGACGGAACAAGAAGAATGAATCTATTTAGAATGAATTCTTTGAATAAGCAAAATTTATTCAAGGTGGTGTTAGAATTTGAGCCTAAATTGAAGTGGGTGTCATTAATTATTTGAAATGATTTCACATATCAATGTGTTCTACTCCATGAGTAGATTAAATTAAGTATTTGGAAGCTCAAATCCATGGAGTAATGAATGAGAAATTAACTTCTAAAGATCACCCTCGGAAATGATAATAAATACTTGTTGTAAGCTAAATCTTACATCGGTTAAGAACTAAAGTATTAATTGGTTTATATACAAAAAAGTTGCTCTTGGGTTTGGACCCTTAGGGGCACCCCACTTTTGTGGAAGGAAGAGGATCTAACAAAGGCTTGGTTCAAACCAGCGCGTCGCCTCCCGGCCGTTATTTTAGTAATATTATCAAAACTGTATTGGCAACGAAGATCCCCCTGTACTCAAAGATGATGAAACAGATATGCAAGTTGCTGCCGCAATAGATGTATGGAAACATGTTTTTTGTGCCGAAATTACATCCTTGATGGATTGGAGAACACATTATACAATGTGTACAGTTCTCTCAAAACAACAAGAGAACTATGGGATTCTTTGGATAAGAAATATAAAACGGAAGATGTTGGCACGCAATTCGTAGTTTACAGGTTTTTGGACTACAAGATGCTGGATTCCAAGGCTGTCATCAACCAAGTCTAAGAATTACAAGTAATCCTGTATGAAATACATGCAGAATGTATGTCCTTAAGTGAATCTTTTCAAGTTATTGCTATTATTGAAAAACTACCACCAATGTGGAAAGATTTTAAGAATTATCAAAAGCATAAACGCAAATACATGAAACTTGAAGACTTAATTGTAAGGATAGAAGAGGACAACCGTGATTCTGAGAAGAAAGTGGGAAGGACCTTTGTGGAATATAAAACCAACGTGGTGGAACAAGGTCCGAAGTCTAAAAAGAGAAAGTACTACGACAATGGACCTCAACAGGGAACAAATAAGAAGTTCAAGGCAAATGCTACATTTGTGACAAGCTCGGACATAGGGCAAAGGATTGTCGTAAACGCAAAGACCAGAACAAGAAGTCCACACAAGCGAATGTAACGGATGGATGGTCTTCTTTAAGATGTTTCTGAAATGAACCTTTTAGTGGTTGTTTCTTAAGTAAACATGATTGAGAATCCCAGGAAATGGTGGATAGATATTGGAGCAACCTAACATGTGTGTTCTGACAGGAAGATGTTCTCCACATATCAAGAAATTAAGAATAGAGAACAATTGTACATGGGAAATTCTTTTTCATCCAAATCTGAAGATGAAATCTGGCAAGGAACTCACCCTCAACAACGTGCCCCATGTGCTTGAAATTAGGAAGAATTTAGTGTCAGGATCCCTTCTTAGTCTAAAGAGATTTAAATTGATCTTTGTATCAGACAAGTTTGTCCTAACTAAAAATAGGATGTATGTGGGGAAGTGATATATGAGCAATGAGCTCTTCAAAATGAATGTAATGACAATTGTACCTTCTAATATTAATAAAATTATATCTTCTGTGTATATGATGGAGTCATCTAATTTATGGCATGGTAGATTAGGACATGTTATTTATAATATTATACATAGATTAATTAATATGGAATGTTTGCCAAAATGTGAGATTAACTCTAATTATAAATGTGAAGTTTGCATTGAGGCAAAACTTCAAAAACTTATTTTAAATCAATTGAAAGTAGGAGTGAGCAATTCGGTTATAACTGAACCGAATAGGCTATTCGGTAATTACCAAAAACCGAAATATATACATTTGTGATATCCGAACAAATAACCGATTTTTGAGATAACCGAATTACCGAATAGTAAATTCGGTTATTCGGTTAATAACCGAAATCAAGGTTATATCTTGAGTTTTGCAGTAAGAGAAGTAGAGCACTTGGACTGGGGATGCAGATGAGAATTGCAATGGGTATGGTATACTGCCTCTAGCACATGCACCAACTAAAGCCACCCATTGCCCACAAAAAATTGAACTCCTCCGCTGCAAATCTCACCGAAGACTATGCAGTCAAGTTTTTCGATTTTGGTCTCTGGAATCAATTTGTTGCAACTGAGATGGAATCAAATCCATAATCTAACATCTATAGCTTTGGTGTTATATTGGTTGAAATGATAAAACAATTGATTTGATGTTAAGTCTTAAGAAAAGAACGAGAAGTGTTTCCCTTAACCAAAAATAGATCTCATCAGATTGCTATTTTAATTTTAAGCTTTAATATTATTTTTTCTAATTCGGTTATTTGGTTAACCAAATAACCAAAAATTAAAAACCAAACCCGAACTCGAAAATCGGAAATAAAATCGGATATAACTGAATTACAAAAAATACCCGAATAACCGAAAAAAATCGGTTAAAAAATTCGATTCGGTTCGGTAATTCTATTTTATCTGTTTTTTCCTCACTCCTATTTTAAAGAAGTACAGAACCTCTTGAATTAATACATACTGATATTTGTGATTTAAAGTATATACAAACAAGAGGTAAGAAATACTCTTTACTTTTATAGATGATTGAACAATATATTATGTTTACTTATTGAGAAGTAAAGATGAGGCTTGGAAATATTTATACATTACAAAAATGAGGTTGAGAACCAACTTGATAAAAAGATCAAGATGGTTAGAAGCGATAGATGTGGGGAATATGAATTCCCTTTTGTTGAAATTTGTTCACAACATGGTATAATACACCAAACAATTGCACCTTATTCACCACAACAAAATGGTGTTGCAAAAATAAAGAATAGAACTTTGAAAGAAATGATGAATGCATTATTATTAAGTTCTGGGCAAACTCAGAATTTGTGGGGTGAAACAATTTTTTCAAAAAATTATATTTTCAACCGAATACCTCAAAAGAAGTTTAATGCAAAAGTAATGGTTCCTCGGAATTTGTGGGGGGAAACAATTCTTTCAGCAAATTATATTCTCAAAAGTGTGAGTGTTTAGCAAAAGTAATGGATCCTCCACCCAAAAAGGTGAAAATATGACCGAAAACAATAGATTGTATATTCATTGGCTATGCTAATAATAGTGGGTTAAATATTTTTTTGGTCATTGTACTTTTGGTCAACTTACAAATGGATAACTGAACTTTTTTTTCTTACAGTCAACTGTACTCGACTTTTCTAACACAAAATTAAATTTCCGTTAGCAGGGTTAAGTTTTTTAACGGTTAAATGACGTGGGAATGCCACATATTTCTCAGTTACAGTCTGTCGCCGGCCCTCTCTTAGCCTCACTAGATTCCTTCGTCGAAGCTCGAAACAAATGCCCAAACATTATCCTGGGTATCAATTCCCTTCAAATCTGTGTCCAATTAATGGATAAAGTGCGTGGACTCGATAGAGACGGATTTCAGCATAACGCCGTCGTCCACCCTTCGACGAATGCTCGACAAGTAGATCCCGGAGATCCGATTTCACATCTAGCGGCGAATCAACAAAGAGTTCGAAGATTGGCTCGTTGATATCCGTATAGTGAGTCGAAATCTAGGCCAAACTCGCGATTAGACAAGCCTCTGCGGCGCGACAGAGAGATATGAAGATGCGTATGAAGCAACGGCAAATGGAAGAACAGAGTCGACTTAGGTTTCGCCGTTGTTGGAGAGGAGTTTGATTTGACTCCATTGTATAGAGCTTATCATATACACAAAACTCTTGGGCTTGCAGATCGGTTCAAACAGTATTATTTTGAGAACAAAAAATTTCAGCTTACTTCAGACTTTCTAGTGTCTTCAATGATGGCTTTCCTTAAATCACATCAAATTTTTTTCGCCCAAATTGCTGGTTTTTTTATTGTAGAGGATCGTATTTGGAGAACTGGTGGACAAATAATATCAAAAATGGAAGTAAAGAGTCTATGGGATACTGCTGTAATGTGTCTGTATTAGAAGATCAATTTGATATTAATGACAAAAAAAATAAATATATTCATTTATTTTCTTGTTTTTTGGCAAAATTTTCTAATTTATATTATTATATTTGTAAATAATTAAACAAAAATTAATTTGATATTAATTACAAAAATAACTAAATCTGTATTTAATTTATTTTCTTATTTTTTGGCAAATTTTTCTAATTTATATTATTATATTTGTAAATAGTTGAACAAAAATTAATTTGATATTAATTACAAAAATAATTTAAGATATTTTTCATTTATTTTCTTGTTTTTTGGCTAATTTTTCTAATTTATATTATTATATTTGTAAAGAATTAAATAAAAATTCATTTGATATTAATATCAAAAATAATTAAATATATTTTTTATTTATTTTATTGTTTTTTGGCTAACTTTTCTAATTTATATTATACTTTTAAAATAATTCTTTTATTTTCTCCATAATTTTTTCTTTCCAGATCCACATAATCAAGGCCACATAGGATAATTCTCGACACAAGCTTTTTTTCACAAGTCAGCTGCTTAAGTGGCAAACCGTTTAAAATCAACATGACTTAACAAATTTTTTAACGATTTGTTAGAAAAGTCGAGTACAGTTAGTTGACTGTAAGAAAAAAAAGTTCAGTTATCTATTTGTAAGTTGACTTAAACAGTGACCAAAAAAACATTTAACCCTAATAATAGCAGTGCATATAGATTTTTGGTTAATAAATCAAAAGTAGAGAAAATACATAAATATATTATTATTGAGTCAAAAGATGTTGAATTCTTTGAAACAATATTAACTAATAAAAAGGAACAAGAACCAAGTTCTACTGAACAAGAAACAAGTTTAAACAAAAGATCTTATGACATTGTTAGTGACAAAGATCATGGATTAGAAGATATTGAAGAACTTAGATGTAGTAAACGTGCTAGAATATCAAAATCTTATGCTCTGGATTTTCAAACTTATTTGTTAGAAAATGAGCCTCAAACTTATAGAGAAGCAGTGTCGAGTCCCGAAGCTCCATATTGAAAAGAGACTGTAAATAGTGAAGTAGAATCCATTCTGCACAATCATAGGTGGGAATTAGTAGATCTCCCACCAGTCTCTAAACCTCTCGGATACAAGTAGATATTCAAGAAGAAAATGAAAGCAGATGGATCTATAGACAAATATAAAGCAAGACTTGTAATCAAAGGATAAAAGCAAAAGAAGGGTTAATAGCCATTGCAGCTATATATAATTTAGAGATACATTAAATGGATGTGAAAACAACTTTCTTGAATAGAGATTTAGAAGAAGAAATCTATATGGAACAACCAGAAGGGTTTATTGTTCCAGAAAAAGAAAAGAAAGTTTGTCGACTTGTGAAGTCCCTTTATGGATTAAAACAAACACCTAAACAATGGCATGAAAAACTTAACAGTGCAATGTTGTCAAATGGTTTCAAGATAAATGAGTGTGACAAATGTGTGTATGTCAAAGACACTAAGAAAGGGTATGTCATTATTTATCTTTATGTAGATAATATACACATTATGGGTAGTAATAATGAAATCATTAAAACTATTAAAATAATGTTAAATAATATGTTTGACATGAAAGACATGGGTGTCGCCGATGTAATATTAGGAATTAAAATTTCTAAAACATCGGATGGGTTAATGTTATCACAATCACACTATATTAAGAAAATACTCAGAAAATTCAATCAATACGATTGCAATCCTGTGGGAACACTGGTAGATATAAATCTACACTTGTCTAAAAATAAAGGAGAGATCATATCACAACCTAAGTATGCACAAATAATTAGAAGCTTTATGTACGTAATGAATTGTACACTTCCTGACATAGCATATGTTGTCAATAAATTGAGTAAATTTACAAGTAATCTAGGACAAAATCACTGGAAAGCAATTGTAAAGAGTTTTAAGGTATTTAAAATATACTCAAAACCTTGGATTACACTACTCAAGATATTCAGCATTACTTGAAGGATACTGTAATGCGATCTGGATATCGGATACAAAAGACTCTAAATCCACAAGTGGTTTCGTATTTACACTATGTCGTTTTGATAAATGTTATTTATTATCAAAACTGTGACGTTTTGGGAATCGTTATCTGTCGAACAGACGCGTCAATACTGTGTTGTTTTGGGAAGCACTATATCTGAACGAACTCCCTTAAACTACGTCGTTTTTGCCTAAACGGACGCGCCCTTTATGCCAAAGCCTAAAACTACGTCGTTTTTTGCCCGAAGAGACTAACCCTTTTTGCTAAAGCCAAAAACTACTTTGTTTTTGGCTTAAATGTCTTTTCAGGGGGTTGTGTCCCTTCTGATGGGTCACTAATCCCTCCTATAAATAAATAAGGAGTGCAACCAATTCATTCATTCAATTCACAAGCATTTCTAGTCTTCTAGTATTCATAGTTCATTTAGAGAGTTCTGAGCATTATATTTGGTTCGTTGAGTATACTATTTGTAGTGTTGCTATAGTATACGTTGTCATTGTATCATGGGAGACAAGTGCTATCAACTCTGAACACCGTAAGGAGGGCATAATTGTCTTAAGGATATAGTACTAAGTACTAGCCTTGACAAATCTTGTTCTGCAGTTTGGTTTACTTGAGATAAGTTTATATATATATATATATATATATATATATATATATATATATATATATATATATATATATAGTCTGTCCATTCAGTTTTACTAAAAGGTGTAGGCAAACCAAAACAGAAGACTATTAATGCATTTGCTAGGAAGGGAAAAACTGGAGGTCAACAATACTCTAAATGGGATGATTAAGAATAGAGAACCAGTGAATAAACAAAACTGCAGCTACCTTATATAAGATTGCATGCTCATATTATCCCAGTAGTTTTTGCTATACTCTATGGTTCAAGTAACGGATCGTTCTACTTGTTCAAATACTGTTTATCAAATTTTGCAATTTGTATTGAATATTATGATTCGATTGACGAGATCAGAATGCCCGCCCTTAGTAAGATTTCCAGTAGTCGGTTTTAGGTTGGGGAGCAAATAGTTTACGGTTCATGAGTGTGGGTTTCCAATTTGCGAACAATTTTACGATTTAACAACTATGTTTGGGTGTTGGGAGTTCAAAATCTGTCCCTATTATAACATGTATATGTTGTGAGTTTATACTTCCTCCGTTTCAAAATATAGATCATATTTAACTTTTTGAAGTTAACTCTCAAACTCAAAATTGACATACATTCATTTAATTTTAGTAAATATAATGATGAATATTGTAAACTATCTAAAAAGTACTACTAATTATAATATTTATTGTTTCGTAGTTTTTAATGAATCTTATCAATTTTGAGTTTTAAAGTATTTTTTTATATTTTCTGTTCTCTGCTGTCTATACAACAATCTTCGCTAATCTCGTAAGAAATAACTGAAAAGCTCTTCCTGGTAATGGACAGATACAGGGAAGTTATACATGTGGGGAAATTCCAAGGATCATCAATTAGGGGTTCCTGGACTGCCAGAGGTACAAACATCTCCTGTTGAAGTCAAGTTTCTTATAGAGGAAGACGGATTAGGAATTCATAAGGTGCTCTCTGTAGCGCTTGGTGCTTCTCATGCCATGTGCTTGGTGTTGAGGTTAGGTTGCTAAAATGTAGACTTTTGGGTTTGGAGCCATTTCATTAGACTAAAGCAGGGCAAAAGATTGAGTACTTGGTGACATCTTTAATAGAGGTGATAAATTGTCCTACAAATACAGTTGCAAGACAGAGATAATGCTGTTTCTTGAATGCAACAATTTACTGCCATTGTCTCTTCTATGATACGGCTGATGCTTCGTCTCTCTGAGTTTTTGGTTTCTACAACCTGATAATGAAGCTACAAGGATAGGATCCTTTTAAATTTTGTATTGCCCTTGAAATTTCCACACAAAAAAGAAAAAAAAACGAAGCGAGAGGTCTGGTGGGTCATATCACAAAGCGACCTAATTGAAGCTGGTCTTCAGTTTTTATCAAATGGGGCAATATTATTCAAACTTGGGGGAGTTTTGAAATGTAATTGGAGGAGTTTTGAAATGTTGCAACAGATTTAGGGTAATGTTGCTACGAAGTTGTGTTTAAAATGGTGTATATAGTGCTCAACTATAGTGTTAGCAATGCCCCAAAATCAAAGTAGCCAAGTTAGATCATTTCAATGATTTATTTTTTCAATTTTTGTCTCAACAAAAGATTGTGTTTAAGTACACTACCTGAATCATATAGTTGTTTTTAAATTTTGAAAGAATGGGCTTCAAAAAGTAAAGTCAACCAAGAAAAATGATATATTTTGTAATTTCATGTATCGATTTTTTATTGCTAATTGTGTATATAATTGTTAGTGGTAACTCTTTTATTCATATATGTAATATGGTTATCCAATTCTATATATTAATGTATGTCGTAATTGTAAATTGACATAAAACTTTCACAATGCATAGCAAGATTCTCAAAACTCCCAATTTGAAATATTGGTCATAAGACCACCTCAGCACTACATGCTATTAAATTTACTCAAGGATTAAGTTTTATAATAAAATAATTTTTTTCCCAAATTATTAAAAGACAAAAATACCCATTAATTTAAATACACAATAATCTCCATTGTCGTATCTCTCTCCCATTTAAAGCTCAACAAACAGATGGTCAGACTGAAAGAATGAATCAGCTGCTTGAGGAGTATCTGCGACATTATGTGATTGCAAGTCAAAAGAATTGGCTGGAGTTGCTTGAACCAGCGCAATTTTGCTACAACTTGCATCAGTCTTCTGCAACTGGTATGAGTCTCTTTGAGCAAAGTTTGGGGCTTTTAGATCGTGGGTGCTTCTCTATGTCTATAAGTTAGTAGGGGGTTTTGATCCGAGTGTGTTTCGGTCTTGAAGTTATGATCTGGATATTTCGGGGCAGTTTGGATTTGGGGTTCAGATCTTGGTGTTTTACTGGGTTTGGTGTTTTGGAGAGAGTTTCATTTCGGATCTGGGTTGTTTATCCGGTGTTTTTCCCAGTGATGTTTATGTGCTTCTGTTTTGGATTTTATGCTTTATTGCTTATGTATTTTAAAATTGGATTTGGATTTTTGATGGTTCTGTTGTGTCCATCGTTGGTTATTCTGGTAATTAGATCAGAGAAGTTGTTGGCAATTATTGAAGGACGACGAAATGTTCACTTCACATGGTCTGTACTAAACATTAACCAATTTATCTCCTATAAAGTGATTAATTAATTATTGTTTCCGCACCAGGAAGGTACTATGACAAATTTAATGGTAATTAATTTTTGTACCAATTCTTAAAAATATACTATATATTTTACAAGAAAGTTTAATATTTTTTATTTTAAGTAAGAAATAAATATACTATCACATAAAACCGCTCACATACTATTTATGCAAGGACTTTACAAGAAAAAATAATAAATTAAAATTATCTTTTTAAATGTTCAGATCTAATTTGTATCTCAACCGATTCATCATTCTTGTTTGCTTTTCTGAAATTAGGTTGGGTGTTTCGTAATAAGAATAATAATAATAATATAACAACAACAATAATAATAATAATAATAAATTGATTTAGTATAAAATTGAATTCTTTTAATATTCTGATATGAGAAATGAATTAATTTGATATAAATATTAATCCTTTTGCAAAGTAACTGCTAGTCTTGCGTAGCTAAAGTAGTCATGATTAAGATCTCAATATCTAAATTTTTGAACAAAAACAAAAGAAACTCAATACCCAAAAATATTTATGCTATGTTTGTTTACAAAAATTACACTTTTAAATTTGAACTTGGGACTATTAATCTTTGATAAAGTTGCACAAACAAGCTACCCGACTTGGTCTAAGCCTGTCAAACTTTGACCATTGATCAGGTCGGGTCAAGCCTAGGCTCAAATGAAAAAAGACCAAATCAAGTTGGATACTTGAGTTAAAAACATTATCTGAGCAAGCCTGTAGGCCTAGCCCAGGCCCGACCCAAGATTAAACTAGGCTAGGCTCTTTCATTTGCTTTAATACTTCAATTTTTCCCTGAACCACTATTTATAAAACACAGGTAGGACAAAATAACCTTGCCAGGCAATATGGGACTTTAAAAGTCCAAATAGGGATTCGGCAACAAGTATGACAGTTTATTGTCAATTTGTAAAGAGTGCAAGTGCTGAAGTGCTGAAGTGCTGAAGTGCTCCATCTAAAGAGGTTACATGTAAGACTGAACAAAAAATGGGTAAAACCGAATAATCGAACATAATCGAAATTTTTTAACCGAATTATTTCGGTTATTCGATTATTTTCTGTAATTCGGTTATAACCGTTTTAATATTCGCTTTTCGGGTTCGGGATTGGTTTTGGATTTTTGTTATTCGGTTAAACTGAATAACCGAAATGAAGTGATTAGATTGAGTAGTGAATTAAAAATGGGGAGAAGTATTTAAAGAGTTTATACAGCTTTGGAGGAATCCCAATAGCCAATAAGAGGGACAGAGCCATAGACGTGAGTCACGTGAGGGATGAGTTCGCCTTTGAGCTTGTAATTCTCCATTTTGAGAGAAACATAGAACTATCCGCCAGCTTGGGTCTTCTCTATCATTTTTGGGTGTTATTTTTGATAGCAGTGTTTGGTTATTACCCGAAATATCGAATTTACAATTCGGTAATTCGATAATTTCCAAAATTCGGTTATTAGTTCAGATACTGAAAATAGGAATATTTCGGTATTCGGTTATAACCGAATAGCCTATTCGGTTCAGTTATAACCGAATGATCAATCCTAGTTGTAACACCCCTAAATCTGGTCTATCTTCACACCCGAATTTCGTACGTCACGGTTCCATCTTCTTCTAAACATACATCATTATATAGCTAAATATAACAACATATATTCTCAAATCCCAGGTTCTAATAACTTATAACCTCGTTCATTACAAATAATGATAGTAACATTATTCTTTACATCGTACAAGAGTAACTTTTATCTGCCACCAAGGATATATAACAATTCATTAAACTGTTCTAAAGTTTAATTACATTATTCTACATTACAAGTCTTGGCTTGATCTTCAAGCTCATTCATATACTGAATGACACTTCATCGGGATACTGGTCAGCTTGATCTTTACGGGATCCTTAAGCTCTTCTACTCGTACGCTGAAAATATTTTTCATCTAAAGCAAGTGTGAGCATTCAATTGCTCAGCAAGTCATAGCAGTTGAATAAACAATTTCAAGAATTTAAACATTCTTTTAAAACTTCAATAACCGAACAAAGGTTATGAATCAGGTTGAATAATAGGAATAAACTTTGATTTCTATCATTTTAAAACATTAGTCACATTCTTTGAAGTACTTTCATTCTTCTACCTTTTCCACACACATCCTGTCTGTGCTAATAATTTAGCACATACTTAACAATAAAGGTTCATGTATAAACAGAACATTCTCATATTGAACAGTTCAATCACAGAACAGTTCATCTCATAGAAACACCGACGTGTTCAAATTGTGGCACAAGGCCTCATACATTATACCACCTTGTACATATATCGCACACATGCATATAGATAAAACTTCTCATGTTCAACATCTGAGAAGTTTAAGAAACTAGCATTCATATTAAACATGAAGGAAGTTAGGAAACTTGCCTTACGCACAGCTACATCCTACAGTTTACGCTGAACTGCTCATTGCAATCCCTATATAACCTATAAGGAAATAACACACACACCAATTAGTCATATACTTGACTTACGCATTGGTTTAAACTTAAATTTACTTCTTAGGGTTCACGTTCTTGCAAATCTAAGTTTACGTGACCAACTTTCTTTACTGTTTTATGGCTTCATGACATACGGGGATGTCTTACTCATACGATCATCATCTTTGATGATTTACATTCTTATCTTCTTCTTAAAACTCTTCTAGGACTCAGCACACATCGCGTCTTTGCTAGTAGTCCATATGGTACTCTGAGTGGTTTCCCAAAAACAACCAACAAACTAGTTTTCCGTCTCGTCTACACTATCTTTTATAGTGAATTAGATCGGTTGCCAGTTTCGTATATACCTCCGCTCTCTAAAAGAATTGTTTAGCCCAGCTCCCATATGTCAACCATCAAAGATTATGATTGTACCACAACCTAAACTTAACTTAACTTACCCGAACCATTAAAGTATAATGTTCTTTAAGTCAATTTCTCATTTCTTATGGCTTTCTGGCAACTAAATGTCATACCTCAGGATTCATTCTTTATCGTCTAAGTCATATAGTCTTTTGTATACTCAAAACGCTCATTCAAGGTCAATACTATGTGTTCATAGTGTTAAGCATTTTACATTACCTTATTCATATCTTACAACGTCCGGTTCATTCGACTCGGAACGTTATCCAAGTTATAATCATTAACTCGGCTTCTTTACGTTATACATCATTGTCTTTAATTCAGTTTCTTTCATCGCTCACAAGTTTAGTCATCATTCTTCATTACCTTACGGTCAAACCATACACGGCGTATAGGTTCTGCCCTTTTAATATTCGCGTACACTTAACCCTTACGTCGGCTAAAGTGTTTAACGCTTACTTTATTCTAACATTCTCTATCCGACTCATATTCAGACTTTCATTAATCTTATTACCGTTCGCTATGACTTTCTTGATAATTCATATCTTACTTACTACTTTCATCAACGTCTAAGTCATACAACCGATGTATACTTAGAACGGTCGTTCGACGCGAATACTATTCACGAGAATCATTTACGTATTCTGCGTTCACGTTGTTCGTCTCTTAATCTCTCATTCAACCTTTTCCCAATGTTTTAATCACTTTCATTCGTTATCCATTACATGAACCCCACGTTCATTATTCGTTCTTAATGTCGAAGCCGTACGGTTTGTTGTATGCTAAGACTGATCGTTAATCGTAACTACATTGTGTTTACATTCTTTGTCTTTTAATCCCGTTCAATCTTTCCATTCAACCTTCATTAAAGGTTTAAATTCATTTGATTAAGTGTTACATTA